>VZTE01001953.1:0-15490 GCA_013397775.1 Eulacestoma nigropectus
CCCCACAGAACTGGCATTTCCTGAGGTGCCCGGGAGGAACTGCAGCCGAGGGACGACGTTTTGGCCCCAAAGGCAAAACCAGAAAGGAACCCCAAGATTTTCCTCTCGTCACCTTCCTGCAAACACACAAAGCTCGGGAAGCCTCAGCCACCCCCTGCCCTGGGGGATTTTGTCCCTGGATTCCCTTCAGCGATGGAGGGACACAAATAATTCCCCTGTCCTGCAGTTCAGGAACAAAACCTCTTATAGGACTTTTGCTTCCAGGTCCCCCTGATGCCCCAAAGCAAAATTAAATCCCACTGATGATGAACCCAGCATAATTAGGAGTTAAATAATGTCATTTTTGCCCCGGCTGAGAGGCACTTTTTGCTCTCACCGTCAACCAAAACAGGTTTGACGCCCCAAAAATCCCAATATATTTGCCTGCAACAGTAAGAGCTTCTATAACTACCTAAATTATTTATTTAAATCTGCATTTCTTGCTCTCCTGACCCCCCCCATGCCCCTCAGAACCCTAAATATTTCCCTTCCCTCCCCTTCACTTGCCAGGTACCAGATTTATTTTAATTCCCTGCACAGATTTCCTCTCTAATTAATTAATCCAAATTATAATCAATCAAATATCAACGTTTTTGGGGGGAGGGGACTTTCCTGCTGCACAGGAGAATTCCTTTCCTGCCCCAAATTCCCTGCGGCAAGGAGTTGTTCGGGTTTTTTTCAGGAAAAAACCGACCAAACTGCTTTGGAACAGGCCTTAAAAACAAAACACGTTGTTTGTCTCGGCCATTTGCACTCTCCCATGAAATTCCCTCCGATGCCAGAAGTACAGGAAACAACAAAAAAAATTCAAAGTATGAGCCCAAGCCGCCAAAACTGAGGTGAAAATGAACACCCCTGCAAACGCAGGGACTCTGAAAAGCAACACAGAGGCAGGTAAAGGACAGGAGAGAGAAGGGATGAGGGGAAATTTATTTTCATGGATTAAAACACCAGGGGGAATTGGCTGGGGAGGGCTGGGAACGCCTTTGGAACACGGGGGGATGGACTGGGACAGGGTTGGGATGGGGATGGTGCAGCTGAGCCTTCCCCAGGAACCTGCTGGTTTGCACATAAAATCCCATCGAAAATCCAATTTTGGTGATTTCAAACACCCTGGACCTTTTGTTTTCCAATCCAGCCACCGGGAACAAATCCCTCCGGGAGCACCCACTGGGATTATAAAATAAAATAATATTTTAAATAATATTTAATACTATTATAAAATACTATAATATTATAAAAGCTGCTTTAGCTCTCAAGGCAGCTAAAAAAGCAGCAGAGAAGTTTTGTTTGGATCCAAGGTGCTTTTCCAAGGCCTCTGAGCTCATCCCTGACATCAGCACGAGCTTTTCTCATCCCTCCTTAACTCAGGGATCAATTCTGGGCTCGCTGATCCCAGAGCATCCCTGGTTACATCAGGATTTGCTCACTGCCTGCTCCTGCAGCCCCCAAATCCCATCCCTGAGTCAGCAGCAGCCCTGGACCCTGCCCCCAGGGAGGCAGGAGATGATCCAGCCATCCACGGGCATCTCCTCCTGGATTTTTGTTGTCCCATCTCCTTCCCAAAAATCCCACAGGAGCTGCCAGAGTGGCACAGAGGAGAAAAGGAGA
The DNA here is from genome assembly GCA_013397775.1 of Eulacestoma nigropectus. Classification (NCBI taxonomy): domain Eukaryota; kingdom Metazoa; phylum Chordata; class Aves; order Passeriformes; genus Eulacestoma; species Eulacestoma nigropectus. Next base: position 1,651 of record VZTE01001953.1, read on the forward strand.
GACAAATTCTGCTGCACTGAAAATCTGAGCTGCTCCAGGGGTTAAAAATCCACTGGAAGGGCTTGAATGCCGTGGGATCCTCCTGTGACAGAAGACATCCAGCCATCCACGGGCATCTCCTCCTGGATTTTTGTTGTCCCAGCTCCTTCCCAAAAATCCCACAGGAGCTGCCAGAGTGGCACAGAGGAGAAAAGGAGAGACAAATTCTGCTGCACTGAAAATCTGAGCTGCTCCAGGGGTTAAAAATCCACTGGAAGGGCTTGAATGCCGTGGGATCCTCCTGTGACAGAAGACATCCAGCCATCCACGGGCATCTCCTCCTGGATTTTTGTTGTCCCAGCTCCTTCCCAAAAATCCCACAGGAGCTGCCAGAGTGGCACAGAGGAGAAAAGGAGAGACAAATTCTGCTGCACTGAAAATCTGAGCTGCTCCAGGGGTTAAAAATCCACTGGAAGGGCTTGAATGCCGTGGGATCCTCCTGTGACAGAAGACATCCAGCCATCCACGGGCATCTCCTCCTGGATTTTTGTTGTCCCAGCTCCTTCCCAAAAATCCCACAGGAGCTGCCAGAGTGGCACAGAGGAGAAAAGGAGAGACAAATTCTGCTGCACTGAAAATCTGAGCTGCTCCAGGGCTGGAAGGGCTTGAATCCTGTGGGATGCTCCTGTGGGATCCTCCTCTCCCAGCTGCAGGGAGTGGGGTCAGGGTCATGTGGGACGCAGCTGCACATCCATGCAGGGATCAGCTCCTGCGGACTGTCCCAGCAGCAATTTCCAGGGTTTTCCCTGCGCTCCCTGGGGATGCCAGCAGCATCCCAGAGCCCCCTGAGAGCCCAGACTGTCCCAGCCCGGTTAAACGATCCCATTCTTCAATGCCAGGTGTGACATTCCCCTGAAACAGCCCCAATCCCCCTGAGCACCCGCAGCCCTGGGGCTTCTCAGAGTGCAACAAACCCCATTTGGCTCCACAGCAAAATTCCCCTACAGCGTTTTCCCTACAGTCTGCCCGGCAAATAATGACCTAAACCAAAAAAACAACCCCAAAAAACCCCAGCGAGTGCTGCTGTCTGCAGTTGGGGCTTAGAGTCAAAACTTATTATTTGTGTTTTCAATCTGCCAGGGACTCCCACTGAGAGCTGGGCCAGGAGCTCCCCCTCCCTCCCTCCTCCCCGTTTCCCACACAGAAGGAAAAGTGAAGGCGCAGAAAGGTGAAAAAGGAACAAAAAAGGCCGTTCTGGTTCCCCCCCCACACACACGCAGCAAATCCCTGATTTCTGGGGCTGCAACCTTTCCATTCTGGGCATGAAAAAGTTTCTGAGCTTTTTAAAGAACTAAAGGGAGAGATGTGGCCTGTGAATCCTTATGGGCCTGCCACAGGAAGGTCAGGAGTATGGGTAAAAATGGGTAATTATGGGTCAGGAAAATGGGTAAAAATGGGTAAATATGGGCCAGGAACATGGGTAATTATGGGTCAAGAATATGAGTAAAAATGGGTAAATATGGGTCAGGAATACAGGTAAAGATGGGTCCAAAATATGGGTAAATATGGGTCAAGAATATGAGTAAATATGGGTAAATATGGGCCAGGAATATGGGTAAAAATGGGTCAGGAATATGGGTAGAAATGGTTAAATATGGGTCAAAAATATGGGTAAAAATGGGTCAAAATTATGGGTCAGGAATAGGGGTAAAAATGACCCACATTTACCCATTTTTACCCATATTTACCCATAAAAATATGGGTAAATATGGGTAAAAATGGGTAAATATGGGTCAAGAATATGGGTAAATACGGGTAATTAAGAATATGGGTAAATATGGATCAAGAATATGGGTGAACATGGGTAAAAATGTGTCAAGAATATGGGTAAATATGGGGCCAAAATATGGGTAAATATGGGGCCAGAATATGGGTAAAAATGGGTAAAAATGGGCAAATGTGGGTCCAAATTACGGGTAAAAATGGGCAAATATGGGTCAAGAATATGGGTAAAAATGAGTAAATATGGGTCAGGAATATGGGTAAAAATGGGTAAAAATTGGTAAATATGAGTCAGGAATATGGGTAAAAATGAGTCCAAAATATGGGTTAATATGGGTAAAAATGGGTCAGGAATATGAGTAAAAATGGGTAAATATGGGTCAAAATTATGAATAAAAATGGGTAAAAATGGGTAAATATGAGTCAAGAATACGGGTAAAAATGGGTCCAAAATATGAATAAAAATGGGTAAAAATGGGTAAATATGGGTCAAAAATATGGCTAAAAAAGGGTAGCAACCTCCAGCCCTCTAAGATATTTTGGAAGATCCTCTTCAGATATCACCAGGCGCCTTTAAGCAGGGAAATCAATCAGGGAGCTGGGCTGGCTATTCCCGTGGTATCCCACGTTATCCATCTGCACGAGCAGACCCAGCTGCAGGGACTGAGCCGGACACGGAGAAAAGCGAGGTTTTTAACCCCAAACAAACCCAGAGCTGCCTGTGCTCCCACCAGCACCGGGCAGACCGATTCCCCCACAGCTGGCCCTATTAAAAATGAGGGGTTTAGGTCAATGGTGAGTTCCTGCTCTCCTGGCACCCATCCCTCCCTCACCAGCTCCACATCCTGAGCAGAGAGAAAATCCTGGGAATTTTATCCAGGTGCAAATCCAGAATTAAAGTGCACCTGAGGAGGAGGAGGAGGAGGAAGAGGCCTTTCAGCGCTCTGACCCCGGCTCCTCCGGGGCTCCATAAAACTTCCTGGCCCATCAGCAGCTCTCTGAATTCCCAGGAAATCTCCCCGTTCCCATGGAACAGCCACAGCCATTCCCAGGAAGGAGCCAAGATGCTGGAGAGCCGTTTGGAAGGCCCGGCCTTGCGTATTGTGTGTGTTTACAGGAGTTTTACGACTGTTTCAAGGAAAATAATGACCAGAATCCTTTCCAGTGCCAGATGAGCTGGGCTGCAGTGCCTGGGACAAAAACAGTTTAATTTCTCTTTCTCAGGGGGAGTGAAATGATAAAAATCATGGGGCTGCAGGGCCACCAACTCCCACCGGTCCCCAAGGCTTTACAGAGACCTCAAAGCCACACTTGGAAGGGTTCAGATGCCACCACCTCTGCTGAGAAGCACCCTGGGACTAAACCAACTTCATTTCCTTTTCTTGGGAGGGGTGAAATGATAAAAATCATGGGGATGCAGGGCCACCAGCTCCCATCGGTCCCCAAGGTTTTACAGAGACCTCAAAGCCACTCTTGGCAGGGCCCAGGTGCCACCACCTCTGCTGAGAAGCACCCTGGGACAAAACCAGCTTCATTTCCCTTTCTCAGTGGGAATGAAATGATAAAAACCCTAATGGTGCAGGGCCACCAACTCCCACCGGTCCCCAAGGCTTTACAGAGACCTCAAAGCCACACTTGGAAGGGTTCAGATGCCACCACCTCTGCTGAGAAGAACCCTGGGACAAACCCACTGTGCCCTGCCCAAATTGCTGGATGAGGGTTTGGGTTGTGCACGAAGAGGTTGGTGGCCCCAAAGGCCGCACAGAAGCCAAAACCATAGATGGGAGACACTTCAATAGGAGAAACAGAAACACCACCTTCCATGGGGAAAACACCAACTTCCATAGGGAAAACACCACCTTCCATAGGAGAAACACCAACTTCCATAGGGAAAACATCACCTTCCATAGGAGAAACATCACCTTCCATGGGGAAAACACCAACTTCCATAAGAGAAACACCTTCTTCCATAGGAGAAACACCAACTTCCATGGGGAAACACCAGCTTCCATAGGGAAAACATCTCCACAGGAGAAACATCACCTTCCATACAGAAAACACCACCTTCCATAGGGAAAACATCAAATTCTATAGGGAAAATACCACCTTCCATAGGAGAAACACCAACTTCCATAGGAGAAACACCAACTTCCATAGGGAAAACTCCAACTTCCATAGGGAAAACATCTCCATAGGGAAAACACCAACTTCCATAGGAGAAACACCACCTTCCATGGGGAAAACACCAGCTTCCATAGGGAAAACATCTCCATAGGAGAAACATCACCTTCCATAGGAAAAAACTTCAAATTCTATAGGGAAAACACCACGTTCCATAGGAGAAACACCAACTTCCATAGGGAAAACTCCAACTTCCATAAGGAAAACCTCTCCATAGGAGAAACACCACCTTCCATAGGAGAAACGCCACCTTCCATAGAAAAAACGCCAACTTCCATAGGGAAAATACCGGCTTCCATAGGGAAAATACCGACTTCCATAGGGAAAATACCGACTTCCATAGGACAAGCATCTTCCCATCCTCTCCCCCCTCAGTCACCACCCCCTCAGGCTTTCTCAGGAGGTTTCTCATCCCAAACGTTTCCCTGAGCGGAGCAAGTGCTGGGCATGGAGAGGAGCAGCACACGGCACTGTCGGGACAGATCCCAGCGCTCCGGCTGAGCCAGAGCAGGAGGGAATAAAGCCAGACCCCCCCAGGTTCTGTCACAGCTCAGAGGATTTGCAATTTCCAGAAATAAACATTTTTTAAAAGTATCGTCGAGCAAACTCCGTTCCTGGCACGGCAAGAAATGAATCCTGCAGGACCAGCAGCTGCCTCGGCACACGGAACACGAGGTTTGGGGAAAAATCCACGTTCTCCCATCCCAAAGCCCGAGGCTGGGGGTTTCCAGCACCCATCAGCAGCTGGATTTGTCTTTCAGAGCAGCAGGGCAGGGGACCGAGGTGCTGCTGGCCCCTCACCTGGCCCAAACCAGGAGCAGAGGAATATTCCCATCCCGCTGGCTCCAGAACACATTTCAATCCCATTCTCCTGCACACACACCCCGTATGAAATTCTTAATTAAAAATCGTCTGCTTTTGGAATGGGGGGGGGGGGGGGACAGACCAGATGCACACTGAGTTTTGGTTACTTTTCCTCTCTCAGGTCAGACATTCCCAAGTTTTCTTTTGAGGAAGCCTCAAGGGGCTGTTTATATAAAATAAATATTTTCTTTCAGGTGCTGCCCACTCTCAGCTCGCACAACCCATCGGGGGAAACTTTTCTCGCAGATCCTTTCCGGAATGCTCGGGCAAAAACCCCCTCAAATATCCTGCGTGCACAGCCAGAACAGAACTATGTAACACTTAAACACGCCGAAATATAAACACAAACTTCCAGACAAAGGGCTAATCCCTGCCCCCGGAGGCTCCCACAGCCGGAGGAGCCGGATCATCCCAAGGAGGGCTGGATTTGGCCCTTAGAGAGGCCACTGCAGTCCCTGCTGCAAGCCCGGGCTTGGGAATACGGCACAAAACCCGGCCAGAGCCGCGGGCAGGTACCGCAAGAGGCTGCGGACGCCTCCACCTGCCTCCAACACCGCGAAAAACTCGGGCTTCCCAAAGGACAAACCGCGCAGGATGATCCCCGAATGCTACAGCCAGATAAAACCAGGCAACGGGGGGGAAACCCCAACCGCAGCGCTTTGTGATCCGGCCACCAGCAGGGACCTCGCTGCCGGAACCAGCCTTGGAACCTTATTTTATTTTTTTAATCTGGATATTCCCACCCAGGCTGTAGCATCAGGGAGCAGCCGCAGGCAGCGGGGAGGGAAGCGATGGAAGCGGCGCAGGCCCCGGGCTCCGGCTGCCGGCGGGGCCCCGGGAGGACGCGGCTCCCCCCCGGAGCAACACGTCCCCAAGCCCGTGTCCCTCCGCACGCCCCTGGCCGGCTGGCACGTCCCTGTCACACCCCGCGATCGCCTCCCACCGCCCCCGGCGCTGCCTCCCACCAGCCAGCGCCAATTCATCCTCCTCCTCCTCCTCCACCTCCTCCTCCTCCTCCCCGCACGGTGGGAGAAAATGAAGTTGCTGTCAAGCGACGATAAATTCATGCGACAGCCAGGGCTAATTAAGCGGCAAAGTAGCTGCGAGCGTGGCGGGGCCGCGGCTCCGGGCTGGGCTCGGTGACAGCGCCGGGCTCGGGGCGCTCGCCCCGCGCGGTGGCCGCGGCCACCCCCGGCGGGGACGCGGGGACACGGGCTGGGGACGCCACGCTGACACCTTCGGCCAGGCAAAATGGAATCTGGCCGGCCGGCTGGGCACCCGCAGCCAGCCAGCGAGGGAGGGAGGGAGGGAAGGAAGGAAGGAAGGGCGAGAAAAATCGCAAAGATCCACGCAGAGAACAACAGCGAAAAAATAGCGACAAAAGCCCCCGTGCCTACCTTTGCCGGGGGCCAGCGGGCAGATCCCGGAGCGTTTGGGGTCGGTGGCTGTTCCCTTCTTTATGAAATGTTCGGCTCAGCCGGTGCTATTTGCATTCTTTCATTAGCACCTGTTTCAAGTAAGGAAGGAGAAAGCTCATTGCGAGATCAGCTTCCTCTCCGAATAAATTATTAAAAAATTTAAAAAAAAAAAATCGAGAGAGAGATGCACGCTGCCGAATAATAATAACGCTAATAAAAATCAAAAAAATACCACATGGATATTAAAGCCCAAAGTAGGCAGTTTAATAATGGGAGGTCTTGCAGGTTGTGAGCATGCTCCAGCCGGAACAAATCCTTCCTCTGTTATTCCTCTGAATAAAAATAAACCACGATCAAGAAACCCAAACGGAAGCTTCCTCCTAGAATCCCTGCTGCTGAAAAATATGTAATAAATTCAGCCCGAAGACGCAGACTCTAATCAGCAGCTGTTTTCTGGATCCAAAGCCAGCCAAAGCCTCTCTTGTCTTTTCCCACTATGAGTCGAGGCCTTTTTGAAAAGGGTTTTAACCTTTTAAAGACACAGCGCACCAATTATCACTTCTGGAGGACTGTCACTCACGGCGCAGGGAAATTAATAAAGCGGCAGCGGCGGCACAGCCGGAGCACGGGGAGGTGTGGTTTGCCCTGCCAGGATTGCCTCGGGGATATTATTGTATGATTATTATTTTTAATCGGACCCCCTCCCCTTCGGGGAAATAATAATAATAATAATAAAGTGCGAACTCGCCAGCCGGCTCTGGGATAAATGCAAAGTCATTATAAAAAGAAGCAGCTGCTGGATGCCATTCCCGGAGTTCTGCCGTGGCTCCTTATCGGGGTTAAATTTGTTGCGAGTGGATTTTTCGGGATTAACAGTTTGCAGCCCGGCCGGGGCTGGGAGAGGGTTAACGCCATGCACAGAGCAGCTCTGTCAAGTGCTTCCCATCAAACTGAGGACCAGGCTGCGAAGTTTGAACCGAGCAGCACCGCGTCCTTCCAGGGCTGGCATTTCGGGTTTTTACCAAACCCGACCAAACCCCCCCCTCCCCAAAAAATAAAGCTCAGCCCTCCGCGAAGCAGCGCCGGTGGCCCCGTGTGTGGCACAGCTCGCCGGGGACAGCCCCGAGCCATCAGGTCTGGGCAGGGAGGGGGGGACAGATCCCCCCAAAGCTGCGCGTCCCCAGGCCCCAGCGCAGCGTCCCCCGGTCGTGGTGCCAGCGTGCCCGGCCCACCTGGGTGGCGGTGGCATCCTCCTGGTCAGTGCTCGGGGCCATGCCCGGGGTGCTGCGGCTCCGCCGGCCGCGCTCGCCTCCGGCCGGTGCTGTGCGCAGCCCCCGGCATGCGAGCCAGCGGCTCTCCCGCCCTCTCCCCCTCCTCCTCCTCCTCCTGAAAATCATCATATTTCATGTGTGGCTGCTCCAGCCCCGCCAATTGGCTGGGCACTCGCGGGCGGAAATGTCAGAGCAGCCCGGCATCGCTGCCCGCCCCGTGCCCCCCGGGACCCCGCGGCTGCCAACACCGCCGGGGGCAGAGGGCGCGGGGAGCGCGGGGAGAAGGGATTTGGGTGCTCGCTGAGGGTTCTGTGCCCCTCTGGCTCGGCTCCGGAGCGATGGAGCTGCCAGCAGCTTGACCTTGAGCCGCGCGGGTGCGGTGGCTGCCAGCGAGGAGCGTTTTCCGGCCGGGGGAGATCCGGCACATCTGCTCCGCTCCGGGAGCCGCCTGCCCGGGCACAGCGCAGGTACCGGGGCTGCTCGGAGGGATGAGCCCTGAGAAATGCAGGATTCCTGCGGTTTCCACCCATTTTCTACCCATTTTCAAGGCTTTTTTTTTTTTGCAGCTGGCCCCTTACTTCCAGACCTTTCTCAGATGTATCGGTATTTTCTTCGTCTTTTTCATAGCTGGGAAAGCTGGGATTTGGAAATAGGGGTTGTCTGAAGCTCCCCTGGAAGTGTCCAAGGCCGGGTTGGACGGGGCTTGGAACAACCTGGGACAACGGGAGGTGTCCCTGCCCATGGGATGGAACAGGATGGGCTCTAAGGTCCCTCCCAACCCCAACCAGTCCGGGATTCTCCAATTCCATCCCCAGCTCGAGTGGGAACACAGCCCAAGGCTTCTCCTCATCTGATCATTTTCCTTCTCCAAGCAGGTGAGAAAAAAAAAATAAATCCAAAAACCTGGAAACCTTCCAAAAACCTTCGTTTTGGAAACGAAGCAATGGAATCATCCTGAGGAAAACCGGGATCTACCTCCCCTGCAAACACCTGGAAGCGGAAAATGAACACATCCAGGGACGATGGAAAATGTTCTCCTGAGGAGCAACGGAGCCACCTCTGCCTGCTGGGCTCTCCAGGAGTGGAAGGAGCAGGGGAAGCGCGACAGCCAAAAGCCAACTTTTATTTCCTGGCTGCTTACACGAGGATAAAAAAAAAAATTGCATTGTCACAGAAACTAAAGAGGATTTGAGTGGCACAAATCAGCTTAGGGAACCTGCGGTTCTCTGCTGTTGGGAAAAACCTCCGTGGGAAATGGGCAACAGATTGGATGGAAGAGTGAAAAGCTCCAAAGCTTCCTTCTCTGGCCGTGTGAGGAGCAGCCTGGAGCCCAAATCTCATCAGCAAGGGGAGCCTGGTGGTCACCACTGCCACCATCTCCAGTGTCCCCCAGGTCCAGGCAGGGCTCTGGCACAGCAGAAACCGTCACCACTGTGTGTCACTGTAGGCATTGAAACCAGAGAGGAGAAATGAGAGAATCGGGCTGCTGAGCCAAAAAAAAACCCCCTACTGAGCAGAAAAAACCCCACTGAGCAAAAAAAAACCCCACTGAGCAGAAAAAACCCCACTGAGCAGAAAAAACCCCACTGCCTCAGGCCAAAGCATCGGGTCAGAGCTCTTCACCTTCTCTTCCTCTCCCAGATTCCAAGAGGAATTCCAAAGCCAGACATTCCCCTGGGCTTCACTGATGAAGGGTGTGCAAGGAGCCAGGCACAATCCGGGAGAACCTGGGGGAAGCGATGGAGGTGTTGGGGTGGTGTCACCACGGTGGCATCGGGCTCCCACCAACGCCACCCACGGGAGCCCAGAGCCCCAGGTGCCACCAGGCTGTGCCACCCAGGCCCTGGTGGCCTTCATGGGCCTCGCTGTCCACAAGTCACAAAAGGAGCCGGGCAGAGTTTGTGGAAGTGTCTGGGAATATTTGGATTATTACTTCTGTGCTCCGAAGTTACCATCTGACAACTGAAGGATGGGTAAACCACGACAAACTCAAGTTTTGGATTAGAAAAATGGGAGATTTAGGGGAGGTTTTCCTGTCGAATTTTCCCTGAGCCCACAACCTTTTTCAGATCAGACACATTTTTGCCCGGTGAACTAAAAACCGATATAAACCCCCCCGATCTGCCTTTATGAGATAAAGAATGTCCCAGCAGAGGAGGGACAGCCAGAAAAGCTTTGCTGCAGTCCCTACACGGCCATCTTTGGCCCCTCAGCATCTGTCACCCGGGGACATTCAGGGGCAGGGCATTAAATCCCCAAACTCCGTGAGGCTGAGGTATCGACCCCTCATCTCCACAGCCTCCCCACCCATTCTGCTGCTGCTCAGGGCAGGTTCTGGGGCTCTCCAGCACTCCCAGTTTCACTGGGGGTTTGGGTGATCTCAGCTGGCAGGAGGGGAGGGACGAGAGGGAGCAGCTCCTTCCCCAGGAATGATTTCTCGAGGTCCGGCACCACGGTTTGGAGTTTGCTGGATCCCACCACAATTCCAATCCGGTCCCGGCCCCAATCCTGGCTCAGCTGTAGGATGGGTTTTGCTCGTGGCTTGATCTCCCCTCCCCTCCTTCGAATCCTTGTCCTCACCCAGGGACCGCTCTCTAAATCCTCCGTTATCCCCCTGCAGCATCCCCATTAAACCGACCGCAGGCAACAACCTCGAACCATTCCGAGCAGGAAGCGCCGTAATCTGCCGTGCATTAGAGCTCTAAAAAAACCCTGCCTAATGTTCCAGGAGCCTCAAGCTGTTAAGCCACTGCTTAACTCCGGTAATTCACCAGGAAGCCTCTCCTGTGGCACGGCCACCGAGTTGTTTTCATTTTCTAATAACGAGCACGTGACCCCGGCGTTTAATGACTTCCCGAAATAACCCGAGCCAAAGGCAAAATCCGAGAGGTTTGGCTGCCCAGGGAGGGGGGAAAAAATCATAATTAAAATGGTGAATGGGCAGAAGAATGAAATAAGGGCCGGGGGGTGAGTATGAAATCCTTTGGGTGGAGTAGGGAGGGTGTTGCTCTCCTTTCTCCAGGGGGGTTAAGTGTGACAGGAGCCAGCCGGCCTTGCAGGAGGTGCCTGGGGCTCTCCATCCCTCTTCCCGCTTCTCAGCAGGAATTCTGATCCCTCACCTTGGATCCAACACGGGGATGATTTAAAAGAAGGACGAGGGAAATCACTGACTTTGGAACCACTTTTCCCTGTGAACATCAGAGCACACCCCGGATGTTAATTGTGTTACTCCTCGTTGTGCTGTTCCAGAATTGTCTCATTAAAAAGTGCAAGTGGGGGCATGGAGGGATCGGAATTCCCTAAATCACGTGGAGAGAGAAGGAAAAGAGTCTGCAGGTTCCGTGAACTCCCTGCTGCAGGGAGGATGGATAACCATGGTCCCCCTTCCCCGTTCTCATCCTGCATCATCAGGAATGCTGATCCCTCACCTTGGATCCAACACAGGGATGATTTAAAAGAAGGACCGGGAAAATCACTGATTTTGGAAGCGCTTTTCCCTGAGAACATCAGAGCACATCCCAGATGCTGATCGTGTTGTTCCAGAATTGTCTGTTCCAATCTGCAAGTGGAGGGATGGAGGGGAAAAATGGTGTGGAGAGAGAAGGAAAAGAGTTTACAGGTCTGTGAACTCCTTGCTGCAGTCACTGGGCTGGATAACCACGGTCCCCCTTCCCACTTCTCATCCTGCATCATCAGGAATGCTGATCCCTCACCTTGGATCCAACCCAGTGAGGATTTAAAAGAAGAACCAGGAAAATCACTGATTTTGGAACCACTTTTGCCTGTGACCATCAGAGCACATCCCAGGTGTTACTGATGCCTCCTTGTGTCGTTCCAGAACTGTTCCAAAAGTCCAAGTGGATCGTCTCCAGGCTGGGAAGAGGATCCTCACGGGTTTTTTTTTTTGGTTGCTTCCAGGTTGGAAATCTGGGACACAGAACATCGTCCCACGCCCTGACCTTGGGCACTCGGCAGAGGGGCCCAGGAATGACCTCCGGCCGTGCTCAGATCCCGGTCCCGCAGAGATTTGGGAGTATCCAGGTGCCTCCACCAGGAAGGATGGTTGGAAAATCTGGAGTCCCTCAGTAACCCCAAATCCAGGAGTTTGGGGAGTGGGGCAGCCCAAGCTGCAGGTCAGAATTCCACCCTGAGGAGGATCCCTGGCTCAGGTTTTGCCCTGACCCCAGCCCAGGCTGGACCTGCAGGAATGGAGGGAACGAGCTCAGCCGGGAGCCGAGCGGCAGCCGCAGGTGGGAGCTCCAAAAATGGATTTTAAAAAAGTTGAATAAACACTGAGCTGGGGGATTTGATCAGAAATATTGATTATTTACACCAAAAAAAAATCCATTTGGCGTTCTGTGGACCAAACCTTGGGGCAATTCCACAAAAGCTCCAGTGCCCAAGGCGGCTCCAGAGATGTACTGGGACCAGTACAGGCACTGGGCCTCATCTCCATCCCACTGATGGGTTTGGGATCAACATCGGATCCCAGGACACCCTCCCTGCTAAGCCAGGCACGGCTTAGAATTCCCCAAGTTCCATTTTTTTATTTAAATACTTCCACACATTTCATTCATTGGGGTTTGGGGATTTTTTGTGGGGTTTTTTTTTTTGGTTGCTTGATTGGATTTTATTTGTTGTTTTTTTGTTTTTTTTTTTTAAACAGTAGAAATGAAGAGCTAAAAAAACTTGTGATTATTCTTTTTTTTAAGCTTAAAACCTGCCCAAAGATTTCATTTCAAGTCGGGCTCGGGGAAAGCAAATTACATTTTGGCCAAAGGCCAAGCCCTGAATTTCTAATTAATTGAATCAAATTTTTTCAGGGTGGAACCCTTGATGATTCCTATCAGCAATTTCCCTGGAAAGGCAGGCAGGGAGAGCCCTGCACCAAATCAGCCAGAAAAAAGCAGGGAGCTCAAAGGATTTGTTCTCATGGACCCTGGAGAAAACGAGCTCAGCCAGGAGCTGAGCGGCAGCCGCCGGTGGGAGCTCCAGAAATGGATTTTAAAAGGTTGAATAAACACTGAGCTGGGAGATTTGACCAGAAATGTTGATTATTTACCCCAGAAAAATCTGCATTTGACATTGATACCAAGCAGTGAGCAGCACCCAGGAGAATTCAAGCATGGAAGAATTTGGATCTCTATTAAACCAACTGATTAAAACTGGAATTAATAGCCCAGCTTGCCTAAAACCAGGCCTATTTTTATCAGTCACAGCAGCTTGTCCAGTCCTTAGGAACTCCTTTAATTCCTTGGGACAGTGAAACAAAATCCCAAAATCTCTGGTGCACGCCAGGAATTGAAGTTTAGGATAAATAACAGAAATCCCTGTTATTCCTGATTTTAGCAGGGAATAACTCTTTGATTCCCAGCTAAGCAGCTCCCGTGGAAGCAGAAATTAAGGAAATGAATAGAAATGCCCATTGCTGGATTAATTAATTGGTCAAAGAGCTCAAGAGCATCACACTCAGGGGACTGGGAGGTGCCTGACTGGGCCCCTGAGGGGGAGAAATTCTCTGCCCTGTCCTGGAGAGATCCCACTGCTCCTCCTGTTCCCAAGAAAACATCCCAGGGCACCCATTCCATCGCATTTTGGGGCAGGTTTGGTTCTGTGGCCGGATCCTCCAGCTGGAATCTGTCTCGGCGGTGCTGTTTGATCACAAAATGTTCTGTTTTCTTTCCTCCCCCTTTTCCTCATCGAGGGGGAGATCCTCAGAGTTTCCTGGCAGGAAAAGCCTCTCCCAGGAACGCTGGCAGGCCACAGTTCCCAATTCCTGAATGGATGGGATGGAGAATCAGCCCCGAGAGGGGCCTGGGGTGCACGGGGAGAGCAGGAAATTAAAAATTCAGGCCCCCCCAAGGACATTCCCAGTCACAGGTGCCTCGTGTAAATTATGGATCATTTAAATTGATCGAGTAAATAAAGAATAAAACCAGGAAATGGTAAAATAAACCTTTGATTCAAGGGGAAATCTCTTACTGAAAAAAAAAAACCCCAAAACTCTGTTCAGGTAAGTTTAGGGATGGGAACAGAGAGGAGGAATTTCTTTAGTACTGGGTGTAAAATTAGCAGGAATTGGCATTTTGGAAAAAGAGGAGGAGGTGGGAAATGAGGAAGGAAAGCTCCAGACGAAGTGGAATAAATCTCTCTGAGAAGATGCAGGAAATAAGCAGAGAAAAAGCAAAGAAAGGCAAAAAGAAAGGATCCCAAAAAAAGCTGGATCTCAAGGACTGGGGAACAATAACAAAGTCAAAAATATATATAAAAATATAAAAAAATATATATTTATAAAAATTACAAAGTCAAGCTGTTATTAAAAAAAATAAAAATAAATAATAAAAA
>VZTE01001953.1:21114-32070 GCA_013397775.1 Eulacestoma nigropectus
CTATTCTTATTTTTTTTTAATTTTATCTTTATCTTTATCTTTATATTTCAAAATAAAATGTCAAATATCTCATTTTCCTGTTTTCTGCAGATAAATCAGCTTCAGCCAACTGAAGAGTGGCACGGGGTGGGAAGCACCTGGACCCACAGACACAGCCTGAAATTTTACCCGAAATGGCACAAAATTGGGGTTTTTACTGGAAATCAGAGGAAAAAAATCACCTTCCATAAAACAGGTTTGGGTTCCTTCCTTGGGATCCCCCCTTGGGTTTGGGTTCCTTGGGATCCTCTCTTGGGTTTGGGTTCCTTCCTCAGGATCCCCCATTGGGTTTGGGCTCCCTCCTTCGGATCCCACTTTGGGTTTGGGTTCCTTCCTTGGGATTGATCCCGTCTTGGGTTTGGGCTCCTTGGGATCCCCCCTTGGATTTGACCTCCTTCCCTGGGATCTCCCTTTGGGTTTGGGTTCCCTCCTTGGGATCCCACCATGGGCTTGGGCTCCTTGGGATCCCCCACTGGCTTTGGGTTCCTTCTTCGGCATCCCCCATTGGTTCTGGGGTTCCTTCTTTGGGATCCCACCTTGGGTTTGGGTTCCCTCCTTGGGATCCCCCCATGGGTTTGGGTTCCTTGGGATCCCACCTTGGATTTGGGTTCCTTGGGATCCCACCTTGGGTTTGGGTTCCTTCCTTGGGATCCCACTTTGAGTTTGGTCTCTTTCTTCCTCTAAGGAAAAGCTGAGCTTAAACCAGAGCTGGAATCTTAAAAAAGGGAATAAAAACCCTCCCCAGCCTGCAGGAATGATGAATTCCTGATGTTCTTAAGGAATTTTGAGGGGAACTTCTCCCAGGCATCCCCATCTGAGGTCCAACACCATCAAGCCTGGCCTAACAAAGCTGCTGCAGATGTTTGATTCCTCAGGATTGTGCAGAATCTCCGTCAGGGAGATTTGAGGGATTGCCTCAAATCCCTCTTTTAACCTCCATTGTGTCAAATTTCCCAAAATTCCAACCATTTTTGGATAGAAAAACCAGGAGCAGCCGCTCAGGGCATTTTCCCTGCCCTCTTTTTGAACCCAAACCTGGGTTTTTTTCCATGGAGAAGCCTCCAGGTCAGAGCGTGGCCTCAGGAGACAAAATCTGATGGTACCACAGGGAGATCTGAACATCAGCAAAGATCCTGTTCCAAACTGTGCATCCTGGCAGGACTTCCAGGAAATTTGGGGCATCGATTGGAATTTTTTTTGGGCATTTGGAAGAGGCTCAGCTGGGAGAACCTGCCACAGCAGGATGGAGCGGAAGGAATGACCGAACATTAATAGAGGGATTAATAAAATTAATAGAAATTAATAGAATTTAAAATGAGTACGATTAAAAATTCCTCAATTCCTTTTAAGATACTCGTGGAAACTGTTGGACTTTCCATGGTTTTCGGTGTCTGAGGACAAATTGAGGCTTCCCAGCAACACAGGAACCCAAACCCAAGGTGGGATCCCAAGGAAGGAACCCAAACCCAAGGAAGGAACCCAGACCCAAGGAACCCAAACCCAAGGTGGGATCCCAAGGAGGGAACCCAAACCCAAGGAAGGAACCCAGACCCAAGGAACCCAAACCCAAGGGGGGATCCCAAGGAAGGAACCCAAACCCAAGGAAGGAACCCAAACCCAAGGAAGGAACCCAAACCCAAGGACGGAACCCAAACCCAAGGAAGGAACCCAAACCCAAGGACGGAACTCAAACCCAAGGACGGAACTCAAACCCAAGGAAGGAACCCAAACCCAAGGTGAGATCCCAAGGAAGGAACCCAAACCCAAGGCAGGAACCCAAACCCAAGGTGAGATCCCAAGAAAGGAACCCAAACGTAAGGTGGGATCCCAAGGAAAGATGAGGAATGAGGCCACAGGCGTGGTTTGAACCTTATTCCCCAAATCCCACCCCAGGATCTCCCAGGACAAGCCAGGAACCAGCTCAGGGAGGTGAAGATCAGGCCCTACCTTGCTTTTACCTCAAGAAAACCCAGAAATTCCCCATTTAGGAGAGAAATTTAATTAAAATACCCCGGTTTTTAATCCTGGTGTTTAAACACAGGAACGAGAGCCTCGGTTTTTATGGATGCCAGGAGGAACGAAGTCCCAGGTTCCGTGCAAACCACACAGGAAGCGTTCTCATTCCCAACCTGCCGCGTTCCTCCTCAGCTGGAATAACCATTTTTCAGGCTCTTTGTCCTCCCAGGAGCCCAGAAATCTCCCAGATTTTAATTTACCCGCAGGTGTGAGAGAAGGAACACAGCATTCCCTCTTTTCCTGACACTGGGAGCCTCTCCTCGAGGAATGAGGCCCAACAATCCATCCCTTCCTTATTAATGAACTTCGGGAATGTGTCTTTATGTTGTTTTTAATTTTTTATTTTTAAAAATCAGATGATTAAGCAACGTCAAGCGCCAACGTTTGGCTGGTGGGAGGTTCTCCATCAAATTCGTCCAATTAATTAGAGGAAACTGGGATATTTAGAGATGTCCCTGCCCATGGAAGGGTTGGAATGGGATGGGATTTGAGGTCCCTCCCAACCCAAAGCCGTGTGGGATTCTGTGATATCTGCTCCTCATTATTGAGTTGTTGGTAACTCTTTATCCTGTCATCAATTTAAGGTTTTTTGGGGGAAAAAAGAAAAAAGGATGGAATAATTCCTGGATGTCAATTTGGTCAGCAGGGTTTGGAGGCCCTCAGTTGTCACCCTCACAGGAGCCAGGATTGATCTGGAGTCAACCCAAATTCCCATTTCCACCGGGAAAAGAAATGTCCCCATGCCATGAAAGGTTTTAGGGACACCACTTATCTCTCCCACCACCCTTATCTCTCTTCCAGCCAGAGATAAGGCCCAGGAATGGGAGGGCACACCCATTGTCCAGCCCCATTTCCCAGCACTTCCAATGATGAATTCCAGACGTTCACGGCTGTCCCAGCTCCTGCTGGATTGGTTTTTTCCCTTCCCCCCCCCCCCCCAAAAATTCAGCTCTCAGTTATAACCCAGCAGTTCCTCACCACCAACCCGGCAGTAAGAGAGCCTCAAAAATCCCAGAAACCTGGATTTCCCTATAAAAACGGGAATGCCAAGTGTCCTGTCCTGCCTTGGGATGATTCCAGGCAGGAGAAGGGGTGGGAAAGCAGACGGAAAGAGCTGCACGCTCACTGCTTCCCCTTCCACCTGGGGAAATCTCGGTTTCGTTGCCACTCCCAGCCCAGGCAGGGTGGGATTGAGTTTCCTTCCAGTCCCCACTGGAATATTTTCCCCCCTCCTCCCTCCCCGTGGCCAGGAATACGATGGGAATGCTCCGAAATGCGGGATGGAAGGTGGGGATGTGGGACCAGGGGTTTATGAGGTGCAGCAGAACCAGCCCAGGGCTGTCCTGCCCGGGGCCTGGCACAATTCCAAGGGCTCCTGGCAGCGGGATTGGCTTTCATGGGATCAGCTTCCCTGCACTGCATCCAGATTTTCCCAGGAAACAGCATCCCAGCCATGCCCAGGAGTTCAAAGGAAATGCGGAATGAGGTTTTCCCTCCTTTGCTGTTCGAGGCACAGGGAAAGGGCTAAGCCCGGTTTTAATTTAACCCCTTCCCTGAAAGCAATCCCGCATCTTTGGAAAACCGGGAATATTTCACGGGAAAGAGAGGAACCAGCGGCAGCTGCTGCCGGCCACACAAAGGAACAGCAGGGAAGGTTTTCCTGCCCGGGAAAAGGGGGAGGCGGAGGGAAGCCCTGATCCCGGCTGGGCCTGGCTGGGATGGAGCCGGGATGTGCCCGGCGCTCCCGAGGGATGGATGGGGCAGAGAGGGAACTGAGTGGGCTGGAGATCCAGCACCAGGAATTTTCCTGTGGAATTGCGGGAGCTGAGTGGGCTGGAGGTCCTGCCCTGGCAGCAACAGGAATTTTCTGCCCGGGGAATAGCAAGGGCAGGAATTTTCTGCCTGTGGCATCCCAGCACTTCCCTCCGAAAGCTCCTCCAAGCGCCTGCTGGATCAGGAAGGGGAGAACTGGATCTGTCCTGCTCCTCCCAGGAATTCCAGGAGCAGCTCCCACCATTCTGCTCCCAGGAATTCCAGGCACGTCTCCCCACCATCTTGCATTTTCTGGGAGTATCCCAGGAATTCCAGAAGAATTCTGCTCCCAGGAATTCCAGGAGAGTCTCCCACTGCGCTGCACTTTCTGGGAGGACCCATCCTGATTCCAGAACTTCCAGGAGCATCTCTCGCAATCCTGCACTTTCTGGGAGGATCCAATCTGCTCCCTGGAATTCCAGGAGCTTCTCCAGACCCATCCTGCTCCCAGGAATTCCAGGAACATCTCCCACCATCCTGGACTTTCTGGGAGGATCCATCCCGCTCCCAGGAATTCCTAGAGCATCTCCCCATGTTCCTGCATGTTCTGGGAAGTTCCATCCTGCTCCCAGGAATTCCTGGAGCATCTCCAGACCCATCCTGCTCCCAGGAATTCCTGGAGCATCTCCCACCCCGCTGGCTCCTGCTGCTGCCTGGAAAATTCCTTCAGGACTTTTTTCCCTGAGGTTTTCCATATCTCCGCTGGGGATCTCACCTTCCCCACACCAAAATAATCCAAATTTCACCCAGGGATTGGAGGATGAGCTTTGTATCCCCCAGGACTCATCCTCAGGAATTCAGGGAAGAGGGAGGGAGGGACAGGGCTGAGCCCCAGGAGGCTGAACCCCAGAAATCTGCCCCAGAGATCATTTTATGACGAAACCCCATGAAGGATTTCATAAAATTCCAGCTTTAAATTACTCCTGGATCGTCACAAATACCCCTCCATGGCGGATCCAAGCGACCCTCAATTATTCTCCCAAAAACCCGAGCTTTTACCAAATAATTTTCCCAAAAACTTGGGTTTTTACCAGGTTCTTTGACCAAACTTTGGGTTTCTGCCACGTCACTCAAACACAGGAACCTCACCTGAAATACGGGAAGAGCGGGAATAAAACCTCAGCTCTGGCTGGCAAAGGATTTCCAGCTTGGGTCTCTCCTCTGCTTCCAAAGTCTGGTCTCCTTGGAAGTGCAGGAATTCATTTCCTCCATGACAAACCCTAAATTATCAAATTTGTTTCCCTTTTTCTCCGTTTTCTGGGATTGTTGTGCTTTGTTAGCACAACCCCAGGATTTTGTGCCGCAGACCTGAAACTTGGGCAAGAATTCCCTTCCCTGCCCTTGGATTTATCCCAAACTCAGAGCAGGAACTTCATTAACGCCACAATTCCGAGCAGAACGAAAAACCACAGGGAACTTCCGTTTCAAAAATCGGTTTTTATCACGTTCCTGATGCTTCTTAACTGCTGGGGAGATGAGGATGAATTAATTTACCCTAAATCTGGGAGGTTTTGCTGCCTGGAGAACACAAAATATTCTCAGCCATTACAACCCAGATTCTCTGAGCCAGAAGTTCGATTTGAAGCCCTGATTTATTTGTTTTCTCTGCTTTATTATTCTAAAAAGCACAGAGCAGCTTCCATTTGCTATTTAATAATTTTTGAGAAGCTGAAATTGGAATTTGGTTGGATTTCTATTTAAAAATCGTATTTTTTTGCTTGTCAGTTACCTGAATAAAATTTAAAATGCTGGAAAGGCACAAAAGGTGGATGATCAAAGCATATTTTGTGTATAAAACCAAGTACCTCCACCACGAGGTGCAGTAAATGGAGTTTGTGAGCTGAAACTTCCAGGTTAACATTTGATTTTTCAATATAAATAATACAAGTAGAAACAGAAATAGAAAAAATAGAAATAGAAATAGAAATAATAAAAATTTCAATATAAACTTCAATATAAACTTCAATATAAACTTCAATATAAATATAAATTTCAGGATAAATTTTAATAGAAATTTCAATAGAAAGTTCAATAGAAATAATATAAATTTTAATAGAAATAATATAAACTTCAATACAAATAATATAAATTTCAATAGAAATAAAATGATCCTCGAGATGCCCATAAAGCTCCTCACAGGAGCTTCAAAAATACCTCCAAAATTCCGATATCAAAGCATCTTGGAAACGAGGAGTTCAGGCCCTGATTCCACAGGAATTTTCAAAGATTTTTGGGTGAAAAAATGGCTTTGAAGGTTTAAATCCGAGGTTTGGGAGGTGGCAGAGTCCGTCCCTCCCTGCGTGTTTCCAATTCTGGCTGGAACAAACTCTCCTGGTTTCGGAATTCCTCTCCCTGTGCTCGGTTTTGGGTGGAGAAATCCAAATAAAGCAAAAAAAAAAAACCTCCCCCAAATATTCCATTGAAAACAAAACTGACGAAAGGTTTGGAACAAGGGCTTTGGGGAAAAAAAAAAATTTGGGAATAAAATCAGAGCTTTCCTCGTTTACTGGGATTTAATCAGACCTATGCAAATATCAGGGAATCGTGGGATGGTTTGGGTCAGAAGGGATCCTAAATCCCATTTATTCCACCCCCAGGGACCCCTCCCACTGTCCCAGGCTGCTCCAGCCTGGCCTTGGGCACTGCCAGGGATCCAGGGGCAGCCACAGCTGCTCTGGGAATTCCATCCCAGCCCCTGCCCACCCTCCCAGGGAACAATTCCTGCCCAAAATCCCACCCATCCCTGCTCTCTCCTGGTTAAAATTCCATGAATTCCAGCAGCAAGCCCGAGCTGCAGATAACTCTGATCGCTTAAAAAGCCCCTTTTAAATCCTTCCCCCTCAACGAGGTCCCATTCCCAGAGCCTCCCACGGCACTTCTTTAATGCAAACCCCGACTTGAAAGAGAATCCCAGAATTCCCAATGAAACACCGGCCCCCAGCAGGAGTTTTGCATTGAATTATTTCCATTTTATAATTTTTAAGTCTCCCTGAAAGCCCCAAATGTTTATGGGAAGTTTTTTCCACACGTCCGAGGCAGCTGCGGGGTTCCGGCTTCACACATCGTCCGTGGCTTCCTGCGGCGTGCCTGGGATTTCTGGGCTGTTCCCATTCCCGATGGATGCCACAAGGATGGGAGACAGGAAAAGTTCCTAAGGGAGATGTCCAGGAATGATTCGGGCAGGGTGGGGCTGGGAGAAGCAACCCCGTGGTAATTCCAGCCGGGAAGAGAATCCTGGACATCCCAAGGGGCAGAGCCAAGAGGAACCTTCCCAAGGAGAAATGTGGGATGAAGGAAACAGGAATCATCCCAAGCCTGGGGTTTCACTTCCCAGCCTGGAAGAGAATCCAGGACATCTCGAGGGGCAGAGCCAAGAGGAACCTTCCCAAGGAGAAATGTGGGATGAGGGAATCAGGAATCATCCTGAGCCTGGACTTTCACCTCCCAGCCTGGGGATTTCTTGGCTGTTCCCATTCCCGATGGGTGTCACAAGGATGGGAGACAGGAAAAGCTGCTCAGGGAATGTCCAGGAATGATTCGGGCAGGGTGGGGCTGGGAGACACAGCTCCGCTTTTCCAGCCCCGCGGTAATTCCAGCCAGGAAGAGAATCCAGGACATCCCGAGGGGCAGAGCCAAGAGAAACCTTCCCGGGAAGCAAATCCTTGACATCCCAAGGGGAAGAGCCAAGGGAAACCTTCCAGAGAGGAATGTGGGATGAGGGAATCAGGAATCATCCCCCAGCCTGGAGTTTCACCTCCCAGCCCAGGAGCGAATTCAGGACATTCCAAGGGCCAGAGCCAAGAGAAACCTTCCCGGGAAGCGAATCCTGGACATTCCAAGGGGCAGAGCCAAGAGGAACCTTCCAGAGGGAAATGAGGGATGAGGGAATCAGGAATCATCCTGAGCCTGGGGTTTCACCTCCCAGCCCAGCAGCAGCAGCCCAGAGCCCTAAAGCAGCAATTCCCCTCCGGCCCCGCATCCATGGGAGCCCCATCCCTGAAAACCCAGCGGGAATGGCGGGAATGAGCCTTGTGCTCTGGCTCGCAGCCAGCTTTGCCACTCTTCCCCTAACGAGCCAGGCGGCTGACTCGAAATTGGCATAAAAACACCCAGATTTGCATAAATCCCGGGGCAGGCCACGCTCCGCTCATCCCTTCCCATCGGAAACCTCCTCCTCCTCGTGTGCAGGCCGGGAATAAATCCCAGATAACCCCTGACATTCCAACGGGAGCCTCGACTTTCCAAGAGCCCCGAGGAGAACAGAGAGGGAGGAAGGAGGAGTCCCCCGAGTGAGATTTTTGGCCATTATTAACTGAGATCAAAAGGAGCAGCAGAAATTCTGACCCCAGATCGGTGCTGGGAGTCCAGACAGGGCTGGTGGGATGAGGTCGCACTCCTGGGATCCCAATTTTCTGCAGGATCCAGGACCTCGTGCAACAGCCTGGAAATTTGGTAGGGACAAAACAAGAAATCCAGGAACAGATGTCTAAGGAGAGAGAAGGGGGGAGGGATCTGTTCGGACTTGTGAGAGCAAAGAAAGAGAAGTTATGCAAATCACTGCTCCATTCCCGACAGAAACTCCAAATCCAGACAAAAACTCCCCAAATCACTGCTCCATTCCCAACAGAAACTCCAAATCCAGACAAAAACTCCCCAAATCACTGCTCCATTCCCAACAAAAACTCCCCAAATCACTGCTCCATTCCCAACAAAAACTCCCCAAATCACTGCTCCATTCCCGACAGAAACTCCAAATCCAGACAAAAACTCCCCAAATCACTGCTCCATTCCCAACAAAAACTCCCCAAATCACTGCTCCATTCCCGACAGAAACTCCAAATCCAGACAAAAACTCCCCAAATCACTGCTCCATTCCCAACAAAAACTCCCCAAATCACTGCTCCATTCCCGACAGAAACTCCAAATCCAGACAAAAACTCCCCAAATCACTGCTCCATTCCCAACAAAAACTCCCCAAATCACTGCTCCATTCCCGACAGAAACTCCAAATCCAGACAAAAACTCCCCAAATCACTGCTCCATTCCCAACAAAAACTCCCCAAATCACTGCTCCATTCCCGACAGAAACTCCAAATCCAGACAAAAACTCCCCAAATCACTGCTCCATTCCCAACAAAAACTCCCCAAATCACTGCTCCATTCCCGACAGAAACTCCAAATCCAGACAAAAACTCCCCAAATCACTGCTCCATTCCCAACAAAAACTCCCCAAATCACTGCTCCATTCCCGACAGAAACTCCAAATCCAGACAAAAACTCCCCAAATCACTGCTCCATTCCCAACAAAAACTCCCCAAATCACTGCTCCATTCCCGACAGAAACTCCCCAAATCACTGCTCCAAATCCAGATAAAAACGCCAAATCCAGACAGAAATGCCCCAAATCACTGCTCCAAATCCAGATAAAAACTCCAAATCCAGACAGAAAAGCCCCAAATCACTGCTCCATTCCCAGTGAAAACTCCCCAAATCAATGCTCCATTCCCAACAAAAACTCCACTCCCGAGGTTTGGGCCGAGGGATGGAGGAAAACAAAGAGTTCCTTTGGATTTGTGGATCAAGCTGGAGGGGAGGCCAGCAGGAGCTTGGCTGGGGTCATGTGGGGAACACCCCGCTCCTCTCATCCCAGCCAGGCCTTCCTCGGGATTTGGGCACGTCCTGGGAAAGCCAGGCCGTCCAGAGGCTGATCCAAGTCTGGGTCAAGGAATAAACTTTGAGTTTTTGGCTAAATTGCCACCGCGATTGTTCCATGAACACAGCGAAGGGTTTTCCACAGCAAGGAAAACGCAACATCCAGGAAAACCCAGCATCCATGAAAACCCAACATCCAGGAAAACTCAGCACCCAGGGAAACCCAACAACATCCAGGAAAACCCAGCATCCAGGAAAACCCAACATCCAGGAAAACACAATATCCAAGAAAACCCAGCACCCAGGGAAACCCAGCATCCAGGAAAACCCAACAGCACCCAGGAAAAGCCGTCATCCAGGAAAAGCCGTCATCCAGGAAAAACCATCATCCAAGAAAACCCAGCATCCAGGAAAACCCAGCATCCAGGAAAACCCAACATCCAGGAAAACCCAACATCCAGGAAAACCCAACAACACCCAGGAAAACCCAGCATCCAGGAAAACCCAACATCCAGGAAAACCTAGCACCCAGGAAAACCCAATAACACCCAGGAAAACCCAACATCCAGGAAAAGCCATCATCCAGGAAAACCCAACATCCAGGAAAACCCAACAACACCCAGGAAAAGCCATCATCCAGAAAAAGCCATCATCCAGGAAAAGCCATCATCCATGAAAACCCAGCATCCAGGAAAACGCAACGCCCAGGAAAACCCGAAACACAGGAAAACCCAACACCCAGGAAAACCCAGCACCCAGCGGGTCCGGCTCGGGGCTGGATCCCTTCATGGCATTCCCAGAAGTGTTTCCTTCCAGGAATGCCTTGTGGTGAGCAAGGAATGCCAGAGGATGTGCCAAAGGCTGAGCCCTGCCCTGTGGAGAGGGCAGAGGAATTCCCGTGGGAATGTGAGCACAACTCCAAACCCTTCCCTGTCCTCTCTGTCCAGGCTGTGCTTGGCTCACGGATTTTGGGCAAAATGGGTTTGATTTCCAGCCTTAAAACGCTGCTCCCTGAAGGGAATTAAATGGAATAAACAGAGGGATTTTTTTCTACTCAGGAAAATCCCGAATTCAGCAGAGGAGCAGCAGTTTCCATCCCGAAATCCTGGTTTTTCCAAGTCCCTTTCCATCCTGACATCACCACACCAGGAGATTGAAACGCCCTGTCCCATCCCTAGATGTGCAAAAAGACATTTAAAAATAGAGATTTAAGACTGGAATTAAGGTAAAAATGTTTGGATGTGCACAAAGACATTAAAAAACAGAGATTTAAGACTGGAATTAATGTTAAAATGTTCAGATGGGCACAAAGACATTAAAAAAAAAAGAGATTTAATAGTGGAATTAATGTAAAGATGTTGAGATGGGCACAAAGACATTAAAAAAAAAAGAGATTTAATAGTGGAATTAATGTAAAGATGTTGAGATGGGCACAAA
>VZTE01001953.1:52994-77493 GCA_013397775.1 Eulacestoma nigropectus
TCCCAGAGCAGCTGTGGCTGCCCCTGGATCCCTGGAAGCGTCCCAGGCCAGGCTGGACGGGGCTGGGAGCAGCCTGGGACAGTGGGAGGTGTCCCTGGGGGTGGCACTGGGTGATTTTTAAGGTCCCTTCCAACCCAAACCATTCCATGATTCCATAAAACCCCCCAGTGATGAAACGAGGTGGGGTTTGAGCTTTTCTGAGTCGGGGATGAATTTCTCTGCTGCATTTGGGCTCCAGCCACGTCTGGGCCAAGGCTGCACGCCCAGGTTGGGGTGACGCCGGAGGAGAGGGCTCTGGTCCCAGGTTTAAAATCCCCCCTGGTGCCAGGCTCTGCCTCTCTCAGGAAGCTTTGGGCACCTCTCAGGGCTCAGATTTCAGGCCAAAGCTCTGGGCTGGAGCCCGCAGAGCTGCTGCTGTCAGGATTTTGGACCATCTGCCTCTTCCCAACTGGGGACACTTCCTGCTGCAGGAACCGGAGCCCAGCCTGGGCTGGTTTCAAGGTTTCCAGATGCTTCTTTGCATTTCCATGGCAATAAAAGCCTTCTCTGTGCTCCTGAGCTCTGTCAGGTGCATCCTGTGGTGGCTCAGCCTCGATCCAGCACGTGGATGACACCAAAATCCTTGGATCAAGCTCCAAGAGGAGCATCCTGGAGCTCAGAGGGTGGGAGCCTGGCTGAGCCCGGATGGAGAAGGGGCAGGAGGATACCTGGCATCATTCCTGTCCAATTAAAGCTGATTTATTGTCCATTTTTCTCCTCGTTGCTGCTCTGTTATGAATTGTTAATGCAGCGGTGCAGTCGCTGCTGCGCTGCTGGGAATGGCTGAGGGGAGGAAAACGGGAAGGAGAAAGGAATGGGGAGAAGCCGGGTCTGGAAAGGCGGAATCCGTGCAAAAACTGGGAGTGCTCGTGGCTGGCTGGGCTCTGCAGGCGCTGGCAGGAAATTCCTGCTCTGGAACAAGAGGGCAAAAGGATGGCAAAGAAAATAAAATGGAGGGGGTTCCTGAATTACCGGGCTGTGTCCGTGTGAAATGCTGGCAGGGAAGGAGAAACCCCGGGAATGTCAATTTGCCAAACCCCGTTGAGGAACCGCACGGTTTTCCCTATAAACAGAAACAATTCCCTGCTTCACATTGAAACCCCAAAATGCTGAGCCTTTGGGTAACCTCTGGGTGCTTTTCCATCCTCGGTCTGGCCATATCGAACCCCTGGGAATTTTTTAATAAAACCCAGCGCTGAGCACATGGAATTAGAGAGTCTGAGCTGTCGGGAGATGGACAGAACTGAAGGGAGAGAGAGGAAGGGAGGAAAAAAAAGAATATTTGAACTGGAGCTTTGAGGTGATGCTTCTCCTCCTGTGGATCAGCCCTCTCTGTTGCCTGTTTTCCGGAGGGTTAAGCTGCTAAAATCCAGGTGGATTGGAAAGGGAAGGCCAGGCTCTCTCAGCCCAGCGAGCGCTGCCTGCGTGCTCACACTCACGGGAGGGCTCCGGGTTGGGATTTCAAGGGAAGTGAGAGGAACTGAACTCTTCATCTCCTCTGCAGCCGAGCATTCCCACAGCTCCCGAGATCCTCCCAGGCCACGGAACCCAGACCTCTGCAGGCTGGAGCTTGACTGAAGGAAATGCCAACACCCAGAGCCGAGGCCCGGCTGCAATCCCGCGGTTGCCTAAGTCGGGCTCAGCTTCCAGAGCTCCCACGGCTCCCTGGACTCCTGGAACCAGCCCCGAGCTCAATCCTGCATTCCCAGCTCCGGCAGGGCTCCCACTGCAGCTCCAGGGCGAGGGAGAAGCTCCGGGTGAAGGAGTGGAAGAGGCTCCAACCCAACAGAGCTGAGCGGCTCGGGCTGGTCCATCACAAAACCTGGGGGTCCCGCAGCTTCTCCTGAAATCCAAAGTATTTTCGAATTCGGAAAGAAAGCAGAATTCATCCACATTCACCCACAGAATTCATCTGTTCTGCACATCGGAGCAAAGCCAGAGCTGCCCTGACAACATCTGGCCTGACAACATCTGGCCTGACAACATCTGGCCTCCTGCCACAGCCTCCCAAAACCGCTGCCGAGGCTCGGAGAGGTGACTCCGGATGCCTTTTTTTTATTTAGGGGCTGCCCCGGGCCGTGCTGTACATTAAAGTTCCATTTATAGACCTTTTACGGAGTGTTAATAAATTTACAAAGTGTTAACAAGCGGGAGGGAATTGTTTGTTGGTGTTTCTGATGGAATCCAACGGGGCCGAGGCTCCCCATAAAGGATCCCCGAGGCCGTGCTCAGATGGGCACGTCAAACACGTCCAAAGCAGCGTCTGTGAGGGGGGCACGAAATCTCTGAGCCATTAACTCTTCATAACTTCGAAAAACAGGGAGGAAGGGATGGAAGGAAGGAAGGAAGGAAGGAAGGAAGGAAGGAAGGAAAGGAAGGAAAGTGATGCCTTGGGGGCTACCCAGAAACAGAGCCCAGGCAGGAGTGAGGGAATAAAGGGGGATGTTTATCTGAAAGGCCTTCAAAGGTGCACCCTGGGGAGCCAAAGGCCACATCCAAGCTGGGCCCCAAGCTGGGCCCCGAGTCACAAGTTCTTCACACTTTGATAGCTTTGGTTCATTTGCAGATCAGCATAAATTGGCCAATTCAAACTTGAGCTGATGATGGAATTTCTTCCATTCCTCCACCTCTCCAGAGGCCCCAGTTTGCACCTTTTGGGCCTGGGACAGCCTGAGTGTCCTTGAACAAGGAGCTGGGAGAGGCTTTGTTGTGTCTGTCTGGCACAAGGGAGCAGCAGCCAACGGGCTCCAAGGAACTCCAGAGTCCCACCCCAGGCAGGGCAGGATTTAAAAACATAAAAGCCAGACCCTAAGGCATCAGCATCTCCCAATGTTGTAACTCCATGGCTGTGACTCAACGATTTTACCTCACTCCATGGCCATAATTCCATGGCTGTAACTCCATGGCCGTAACAACTCCATGGCTGTAAGTCCGTGGTTGTAAATCATTCCATGGCTGTAACTCCATGGCTGTAACTCCATGGTTGTAACTCCATGGCTGTAACAACTCCATGGCTGTAACAACTCCATGGCTGTAACAACTCCATGGCTGTAACTCCATAGCTGTAACAATTCCATGGCTGTAACTCCATGGCTGTAAATCATTCCATGGTTGTAACTCTATGGTTGTAACTCCACGGTTGTAACTCACTCCATGGCTGTAACAATTCCATGGCTGTAACTCCATGGCTGTAACTCCATGGTTGTAATTCCATGGCTGTAACTCCATGGCTGTAACTCCATGGTTGTAACTCCATGGTTGTAACTCCACGGCTGTAACTCACTCCATGGTTGTAACTCATTCCGTGTCTGTAACAGCTCCATGGCTGTAACTCACTCCGTGGCTGTAACTCCGCGGCTGTAACTCAGTGATTTCAACTCACTCCATGGCCATAATTCCATGGCTGTCCTGCCTCCTTCCTGCCCGGCACAGAGTTTCCTCCGAGCCGGTGATGTCATGGCAGCTAATGGGCTTTAATTGTGCCTCTGCCCTCAGCAACAATCAGCTGAAAGCTCATTAAGCACCAGCCTGCGGCTGCTGAGGGCAGCGCTGGCTCCTCACAAACCCTCTGCTGGGTGGAATTTTCCTTCAGAGCACAGCAAAAGTGGTTTGGGGTCGGCTCAAGGGTGCTGCAGCAGGGTGCTGAGCCAGACCCAGCATTTATGGACTGCGGGATGTTTCCTGTGACTGGAATTCGTCCCAGGCAGCTGTGGGTGCTCGGTGGGTGAACAGGGATAGGAGGGAGATGGTTCCAGATTCATTCCCCACTGGTTCGTGCCGCTGGGATTTGCTGGGATAGAATCAGAGACTGATTTAGGTTGGCAAAGACTGCTGAGGTTGACCAAACACCACTTGGCAGCTAAAGCAGAGCCCCGAGTGCCACATCCAGGTGTTTCTTAAGGTTTTTCAAAGTTAAAAGGGGGGGGCTTGCAGTCAGCAACCCGTAAAAGCTTTTCTTTTTGAGAGTTTTTTCAGTTGTCTTCTGAATCCATGGAAATTTTCAGCATCCCAGATGTGCTTAGAGGTTTCCCAGCCGCTCCTGGCTCAGGCCGGGAGCTGTTCCCCTTTATTTCCCTCTGACATCACCTGAAGGATCCTCTTTGAGAGGAGGAGGATCAGAGGAAGGACTGCAGGGACCCTGGAACGAGGCAGGGAAATGTGGAGCATCCGGTGCCAGCTCCAGCAAAGGGGCGTGGGGGGAATTCGGAGCTTGCACGGGATCCCAGGGAATATGGGAAGGGCAGGAAAAGCCCTGGGACAAGTTAAAAACAGTGAACCTCAGGTGGGGAAAATACCTTGCTCTGCTTCCTCGTCCCCCTTCAGTGTCTGGGGTTGTTTCTGGTGTGAGATCCCTGGAAAAGGCCCTGGGAAGCCTCTGAGGGCTGGGATGTGCCCCTGGAGCAGCCCCACGGACCAGATCCAGCGTTTATGGGCTGCAGGATGTTTTCCTTGGCTGGAATTCGTACCAGGGCAACTCTTCCCCTGCTGAAGGCTGCGGGAGAATTCCGGGAAGGGCTCGGGACACCCCGCCTGATGCGGTGCCAGCCTTTGGGGTTCTTCTTCCTGGACTTTGGGGTACCCCCCCAAGGGGTTTTGGAGCTCCCTGCTGGCACAGGAGGATGGAGAAACCCCAGAGCTCCCTCTGCAGCCTGGTTCCAATGAGTTCCAGATGGTTTCCAGCCAGAGCTGTGGGATTTGATCCCTTCTCCAAGCTCCTGGACACGCTGTCCCACCCTGCTGACCCCACAGGTGCCTTTCAAGCTCGACAAAAATGCGGTGTTTGCCTCTTAACCGGACAGCAGAGGAGAAAAATCCTTGGAAATGGAGAAAATATGACATTTATGACAAAGCACCTGCGTCTTTAAGGTCTTTAAGGTCTTTAAGGTCTTTGAGGTCTTTAAGGTGGTGCCATGGCATCAACAGCTCCCTGTTTGCCTGCCCCTCCCCAAGGATGCTCTGGACGTCAGGAAATGGATACGGAGCCTCCTGCTCAATTATCCCATGGATTGCTCCGTGCTTTCGTGGCTAATTGGATTAGAGAGGAATAATTTAATGATCTGGAAGTGACGAGGGATGGGATGGCCCATCCCAGGGGTGGCACTGTGCCAAGGGGAGCGCGTTCAGCCAGAGAAATCCCACTTGGAGCTTGACAGGGAAGCAGGGATGGGCCTGGGGCAGGGCAGGGAGCTCCAGGGCTGGTTCTGATCTCATTTCACGCCTTCGTAGCTCCCGATTCGCACAGATCTCGCTGAGGCTCCGAGCAGGAATTTAATTGCTCATCCAGCTTTTCCTGGAGCTCCGGAGCCCTTCTGTGCCTGTTCCACCGATGAAGATGGATCAGGAATCTCTGCACCAGGAATATCTTGATTGCTTCTTGTCTGAATTTCACCCGGAGGTTTTTTGGAACCAAAACTCCTAAATTTGAAGTATCATGCTGAGGTGTGGGGTTTTTGGGGGGTGAAAAGGGAATTTCTAGGCCATGTTCCTGGGAAATGGGCTTGGATACCTGGAGTGGTTCTTTCTTACCTTGCAGGTGCCTCCCTCCAGCTCTGCAGTAAGCCCAAGGGTTTCTTGGCATTCAGAGCTCTCCCAGCCTGCAAAGCCACTCATTTCTTGCTATTCCCACATCTGAGAACCTTGAATTCCATGGAAATCTGAATTTCTGTTGTGATTTTTATGGGGTTTTCTCACCCAAGCTGGATTTGTGCACAGCAAGAGGCGCCCTGGCTCGCTGAGATGAGATGTGGGGTTGAGCTGCACTGGAAAAAAACCCTTGTAAAGTCCAAGAAAAGGGGATTGACCCCACTGGGGGACATGGAGAACCCAGGGAAGAACCCCAAATCCTTGGGCTGGGCTGTTGCCTGGATCAGTAACTGCAGACAGAGCTCCCAGGCCAGGTTTCCTCGTTGTCACAAGGAAGGATTTGCTGTTATCCACCAAATAAGGTAAAACAACGATCGATCCCACCCAGGGCTATAATTAACTGCGTTCCCTGGGTTGTGCCAAAACCAGGGAAAAACAGACAACCAAGGAAAACAAGTCTGGAAATGTCATTTCCTTCATCCACCCCTCAGAGCGGGGTCAGCTGCGAATTTCTGAGACCTCTGTCCTTCGAAATCCTGGGAGATGGGGCTTCCACGGCCGCCCCAAGCAATTCCCTGTGCCCAGAAATCCTCCATCATTGGATTGTTTTCCCAAATTCCCATTCCAGCCGCCCCTCTGCAGGGTTGCCAGGCCTTGTCCTGCCTGCCCCGCTCATGGAGCACCTGCTCCACCCTTGGTCTCCCTGGAAATTTTTGTTGCGCTTCCCTCAACCTCCTCATTTTTGGACCTCTCAGCCCATGGTCCTTCTCGCTCTCTCCCGTGCTCTTTCCCATCAGCATTATATTTTTTGGGGATATTTTTCCAGCTGACCCAAGGTCATTTGAAGCTCGTTTTGCTGCCTCCGTGGGGTTATTCCCTGGATGCCTGGCTGTGGTTGTCCCTGGAATTCGGATAGGAACTTGTGCCCTTTGCTTGGGAAGCTGCTCACACGGAACCTTCACAAGGGAGCTCAGGGCGGGAACAAAAAGGTCCTGGAAGAGCTATCGTTTTTCCAGGATTGTGAATTCCAAGGAATCTCGATTGTAAACAAATCTTGCATCAATCACAGAAAAAAAAAAAGAAAAATCTGTGATTGAACTCTACCCCTCCTTGAGTGGTGCAGCTGCTGGGTTGTCCCAGGAATGTTTTCCTGGAAGGAAATTCTAAGTTGTTCTAAAGAAGTTTTGTGGAAGGCCTGGATCTGGGAATGCTGCTGAGTCCTCAGCCCTGTCCTGGTGTTTTTGGCCATGTGAGGAGCATCAAATTCCTTGGAGCCACTCCAGGGACGTTGAGTCCCTCTGATTTCCACGAGACTTTGAACCTGCACCATTTATGGAACCCTGAAAATGTCCTCAGAGAGAGGCAAAGCAAAGCTCAGCTCAGCACTGGGGCCAGGACTGTGTGGGCTGAACGTGAGCCAGGCTCGGGACAGCCCTGGGATAACCCTGGGAGCCACAGGGAAGCCAAGCACGGAACGTGTTCGGAGCAGCCAATTTCAGAAGTCCGAAACTTCTCCATGGTGGCGCATCCAGCTGGTGGAAAATCCAGGAAAACCGATCCAAGAGGAACGGAATGGAGAGGAAAAAGGACAAGGGAACAACAGAGCAAATGTGCCCTTGGGCCCAGGCCCTGGGGAGTGACAGGAGGAGCTTGGCGGGGTGAGAGCAGGACACTCCCAGGACTCAGCGTCCTCCTGCTTTATCTCTTGGGAATGCTCTCTCTTCGGGAAGTGCTGCCTCCTTTGGGAATGCCATTTCCAAGAGTGCAAGCAGGAACTTTCCGTGCCTTCAAACATCCCTTCTGCTTATCTCAAAATTCAAGTTTCACTTCCATTAACTGTAGAGGGGTGGGAGAACTCCTCCTTTGGTTTCCCTCGTTGCAAATTCCAGGGAAGAAAGCAGAGTCAGGAGCTCTGTGCTCTTGGATCTCCTCCACGGCCTCGTGCACATCGTGGTGCAACTTCCCAGTGCGGGAATTAACGAGGAGAAACTCGTTTGTGGAGTCCCAGGAGGGCCATTCCCTGGCTGGGGAGCTGCTGGCACAGCCTGCATTATCCGTGGTTTATCCACGGATGCACGCTCAGCTTGGGGAAACAGGATGTGCTCTGGCACTGCTTTTGGAAAAGCTTTGGACACCCAGCTCGGGATCGGGGCTCGGCACAAACTCATTCCCTTTGCTCCTGGAGCAAATTCCTCCATGGGCCTGCGCGGAGCACAGCGAAGCTCTGGTTTTTCACTCAGTACCAAGGGAAGGGGCCAGGATTGCTCCTTGAGACTGGACCCAAACAGAACCTGGCAGGAGAAGGGTTTTCCTCGCCTGAATCCAGAATTTCTGCTGATTTAAAGCAAATTAACCCCACCAGTGAAAGACTGGAATTCACCCTAAAATGGGGTCTGAAGGGAAACGATGATTTTTGATACCCCTGGGTTTGCACCAACGCTTCACCCAGCAGCACGAATGATTCACCCTCTGAAACACAGATTTATGTTATTTTCTGTTTACCTTCACCTACCAAAGAGCTGAGCCGGTGATGCTTGAGGTCTGCTCCTGCCCTGGACTTGCTGGAAGCTGTTTTGACTGAATTTTTCAAAGCTGCTCAACATTTCATGTCAAATAAACAAATTCAGCAAGTTTTTCAACTACTCTGCTGCCTCAGCTCTAGCTGTTCTGGGAGAGGCAAAACTTTACAGCTTGGCCACCGGTTGGTGGATTGGAGGATTCCTGCTCATTAGTACCTGCTCTGATGAGCTCTGAGGTCTTTTCCAACCTAATTTATCCTGGGATTCC
Source organism: Eulacestoma nigropectus (assembly GCA_013397775.1). Classification (NCBI taxonomy): domain Eukaryota; kingdom Metazoa; phylum Chordata; class Aves; order Passeriformes; genus Eulacestoma; species Eulacestoma nigropectus. The sequence continues at coordinate 61,404 of VZTE01001953.1, forward strand.
ATAAACATTTCGCTTTGGGGGCTGAGGGAAGGCCCGGGACCATCTTCACCCCGCCCTGATGGTTTCAAAACACAATTCTCACATTTAACATCTCCTCATCTTCAAACTGCGTGAAAATATCGGAGTTCTGTCCCCTCAGGGATTCATCCCTTTGTTCACAGCATCCATGGGGTGGGGAATCCTGGGGAAGGGACTTTCTGGCCCTGAGATTGTCACTTGAGCATCTGGGCATCTGCAGCTTCTTCCTGGAGGAAAATCAACCCAAATCATCTTTAAAGAAAAACCCAGGGAGCAGCTCCCTGGCTTCTCGTTATCCCCAGAATCAGAACAGCTGAAGTTCAGAACATTCCTGCACCCTCAGCGCCGCCCTGTTAAATTCAGGCATCTTCACTCCTGGTTTAAAAATATCTGCGAAGGAAAACTGCAGAGAGCTGAGTTCTCCAAGAGGTTTTTCCTCCCAGGCGGCAGGGCTGGCTTGGACACCTCCAGGGATGGGCACTCCAAACCTCCCTGGGCAATTCCAAGGCCTGACCACCCTTTCCATGGAGAAATTCCTTCTGATGTCCAACCTGACCCTCCTCTGGCACAGCTTGAGGCCGTTCCCTCCTGTCCCACCAACAAAACCGCCTTTCCCGAGGCTGCCAGAGGGCTCCTGCACCTCAGGCATTCCCATTTCATCCCTTCTCCCCCCTGCCCGATGGATTCGGCTCTCCAGAGCATCCTGGAGAAGAAAACCTCTCCATCACATTGAAATGCGGAGCTTCCTCGTTAGAATTTAATTTGCAGCGATAGAGAGGAAATTATCCTGTCAGTGCCGAGAAAGGAAACAGACACTGAGGGCAGGAGCTGCTTGATTAATTTTACCGAGGGCTTCCAGAGGCTTAAAAAGAAGATTTGGCTGGTGGAGGTTGGAGCGGGGCTTCGCAATGACCCCCCATGGAAGGGACAGATGGCCCCAGTGACAGTGGGAGCCTTCCCGATGTGTTCTGAGTCGCTGGAGCGGTTGCCATGGCAACCCCCGTTGCAACAAACCCCAGAAACGTCTCTGCAATTAATTCCTGAAAAACCTGCGGGGTGGGACGCGGTTCTTGAGGAGACCGCGACTCCTGCGTTGGCATTTTCCTGGTGGGCGTTGTTCTCCCGCCAGACGCTCCGGGAGCAGCGGGTGAGAGCTGTCCTGAGCTCTGAAACGTCTGGGGAATGGGGAATTTGTCAGCTGGGAATGCTGTTAACCCTTTCCCAGCCCTCCCAGCGCGAGACGCACATCCCACACTCCACAAACGCCTCGGGAGTGGGAAATCTCCATCCCCGCCACCCTCCGAAGGGGCAGAGGCAGCACTTCCTGAGCGGAGGCGCCAGGGAGATCAAACACCGAGCCAAAAAGGTGTTTTGGTGCCTCGTTCCCACCTGGAAGCTCTGGAATGCCACAATCCCGTGTCCCTTGGCTGTGAGCGTCCCAGAGGTTGAGGGAAGGCCCCTCCACAGGCAGCCGGAGCTTGGGCTGGAGCTCTGACTCATTCCAGGCTGTGGGAAACCATCTCCCCTTGGGATTTTCCATCTTTCCCACCTGGATTTCTGCAGTGCCGTGTCCAGACCTGAACTTTTTGCTCGGTGCAACTGCATTTTGCATATTAATTTTTTTTTTAGTCGCTTCCTTCTCTTTTTCAAATCCTCCTTTGAACCTCTGATTCCTCCTTGGGGATGTTTCACAATTTTTCCACGTCTTCCCAAAGCGTTCCTCCTCTTGCACTGCTCCTGTTGCCATATCCTTCTGGATAAGGAATTTTTCTTGTTCTCCCCGAGCCTGAATTCCAGAGCTCCCTCGCTTTGATGTCTCTCTGGGATTTGTTCCCCCAATTCCACCACTGGGAAAGGATTATCTCGTCCGAGGCGTGGGCATGTGGAATTTTGGGGAAGGAATTTTGGAGTTTTTGAGGGAAAAAGTGCAATTAGTGGTGAGAGAGCTCCCTGGGGTGAATCAGAGCACTTTGATGTTGTGGCTGTCCACACCGGGCAGCGCCGAATTCCCAAATCCCCAGTGCAGGTCAGGACTGGACCGAGGCGTGTCCCACTCCACACCCTCATCCCCACGGATCACGAGGAGCCTCGGGCAGCCTGGATTATCCAGACCCGGGGAGGGATGGTGCAGGTGGCCTGGAGATGCTCTTCAGCCACCAAGAAATGGGATGAGGGCATCATTCCTGGGATGAAACCCTGGGCCAACCTAAAACCTGGAAGAATTCCAACGTTCCTCGTGCTAAACCACCCCAGCACCACCAGCAAACCCCAGAACTCTGCTGGGGGAGGCTGTGGGCGGCTTGTGGGGGATTCGGTGGATCTGGAGCCCGACTCCAAAGGAGGAGTGGATGCTGGAATGCTGATGGAGGCAGGAGAACCTCGTGGAGGATGAGGGTGGTGCAGTTTTGACCAGGACTTCTTCTTCCAGAGGAACTCCAGCCTCACCTGCTGCCACCTTCCAGCCGCCATTCCAAAGCCCTTCCCTTTATGATTCCCTTTCCTTAGTAACAATACCTTAAAAATATCCCCTCCAGGGAAAAATAAAAATTCCTTGCCCTCTTCAGACTTATTCATTCCCGAGGGTTTTGTCCCAGAATAAACACAGCCATGGTTTGGGGCTTGTTGCGGAAGGAGATTAACTCCAAAGTCTGCTTCAAAATCTGCTTCCTGCCTTTGAAGGCTGCAGCCCAGCGTGGATTTTATTGGGAATTCTTCGCTAGGCTGAGTGACACACGGGAGGAATCATTGCTTTCCCGAAAAATGTTCACCAAGAAGGAAAATATTTGGTTTTCCGAACAAAGCAGTCCCAGGGCTGGGGTTGAGCCGGTGTTTTGCTCCCATGGGATGGGGCTGAGCTCGCTCTCTGGGAGTTGGGAACGTGGGAGGCTGGAGCAGCTCCGGTCCCACCGCTGTGGCCGCATCCCTGGGCTGGGCAGAGTCCCTGGGAGGTGGAGAGATCCCGGCAGGAATTCCATGGGAGCAGGGTGGGGGTTGGAATAAGCTGCAGGAAGCAAGTTTAGCCTGACTAAAATCCATCGGAGTAAAAACGTGTGGAAAATGAGGATCTGGAAGAGTGGCCAAGCCCTTCACTCAACAGAGCTGCATCAAGGATCCCAGAAAGGAAACGAGGGGTGAGAGCCACGTAACTCCTCTGGAAATAAATATTATATTCCTTTAATTTAAAAGTATTATTATATTGCCTTGAAATTTAAAATATTTATTGTATTGCCTTTTAGGTTTAAAATAATGAATAGATTGTATTTTAAATTCAAAAGAATTATTAGATTGCCTTTTAAATTTTATTATTATATTGCATTTTAATTTAAAATAATTATTGTATTGCCTTTAAGTTTAAAATAATTATTGTATTGCTTTTTAAATTTAAAATAATTATTATATTCCTTTTTAAATTTAAAATAATTATTGTATTGCCTTTAAGTTTAAAATAATTATTGTATTGCTTTTTAAATTTAAAATAATTATTGTGTTGCCTTTAAGTTTAAAATAATTATTGCATTGCCTTTTAAATTTAATCTTTTTGGTCTCCTTTCAGTTCCCATTCAGAAAAAAAAGCTTTTCTGATCCCTCCTTTTCTACTTCCCAAGGCCCACGCGCCTCGATTCATCCCAAGTCGTTTTCCCACTTCAAACCATCCCAGGTTTTGTTCCCCTTCCAGGCAGTGCCATTTCCACCCAGCAGACAGGAGGTTGTCTTTGAGCACATTTAGTCCTTCCAGCCTCCAAAAAACAAAAATCCCTGGAGGAATTCGCTGCAGTTCCTCGGCGTCACGTTGCCAATGAAGTTTCTATAAACAGATCCACAGCGTTCCCGGCGAGCGGCGGGATCCGGGGAGCAACGGGAATGCTGCAGCTCCGAGCTCTGCCCCGCGGGCTGGGATTATCCACGGCCATTCCCACGAAAGCTGGGCAAAGGTCCAGCACCCCTGTCCCCACCGAGGTTCCCGTATGGATTCTGTATGGACAGGGACGGGATGAAAATCACCTCATACGTGGCCACCTTCGTTTGGTGGCCCCAGAGGTGAAAATCCACTCGCTGCCACATCCAACAGGAACAACCTTTTCCCTGGATCTGGATCAAGCTCCTGCCAGGCTCCTCTGCTCCGTGGGGTGACACTTTTAAGTCCGGTTTGCGACTCTCATCCCGGTGCTGGAGTGGCAGTGCCACTGTTGCCATGACAGCTGCTCCCCATCCAGGGATGGCACACGGAACAGACCCTTTGGCTTCTCCCGTGGCAACCACGGGAACAGAATTCCCAGCGGGATCCCGTCCCTGCAGGGTCCATCCAGAATGGAATCCCAGAATCCCAGACAGGTTTAAATCCCATCCAGTTCCCATCCAGCGACACCTTCCACCGTCCCAGGCTGCTCCCAGCCCCATCCAGCCTGGCCTTGGGCACTGCCAGGGATCCAGGGGCAGCCACAGCTTCTCCGGGAATTCCATCCCAGCCCCTCCCCACCCTCCCAGGGAACAATTCCTTCCCAATATCCCATCCAGCCCTGCCCTCTGGCAGTTTAAAATGGGAATGGGAACGACTCAACCCATCTTCACACACCTCCTAGGATGAGGAATGAGCTGGTTTGGAAAGGGTCACAACCTGTGGCCGGGCAGGGCAGCGCGGCCGTGCCCCCTGGCAGGGTCCCCGCATGCTTTTAGGATGCCCAGTGCTGCCACAGGGCAGCAGTGCCAGGCTGGGCTCGTGTCCAGCCTGACCTTGGACACTTCCAGGGATGAGGAATCCACACCCTCCCTGGGCAAGCTGCGCCAGCACCTCCCCATCCTCGTATTACGGAAGGACCTTGAAGGCACGAGTGTTGGGGTGATGGGATTTGTGAAAACCCGAACGTTTCCCGCTGGAACGCCTCCCCTTTCCCGGCAGAGGGTTCTTTCGGGCGGCCCCGGCTCTCAGGCTGCTGCTCTTCCCCCGCTGCCTTTCCCCGCTGCCGGCAGTGATGTAACGCCGGAGCCGGCGCACGTTCCCGGGCAGCCGCAGCCGCAGCTCGGGGACACGTGCGGGGACAGCGGGGGGCGAACGGCTCGGAGAGGGCTCGGCCACCTTCACCTCGCTGCTCCTGCAGCCCCGTCCCCGGGGACTGCGGATCTCAGCCTGTGACGCACGCACGGAAATCAGGAGGGTTTGGAGCCTGGAAACCGCTAAAAATGGGGGGTTTTTGGCCGAGCTGGAGCAGGCTCGTGGAGGGTGGAGTGGTTCGGCTCTCAGACCGTGGTTTGGCTCAGCTCTGCTGAAAACATTCCCTGGTTTTGGCAGCCACGCTGCTGTGGTTGTGTCCCTCCCTCCCTCCCCGGTCTCTGGGGGTCTGCAGGAGGGACCTGCAGCTTCTCCCTGTCACCCTTCTCTCCTGTCCCACCCCACTGAAGGGCTGGGGGAGTTCTGTCCCCCCTTCCCTGTGGCTTTGGTGTCCCTTCCCTGCCCTTCCCTCTCAAGGTTGGGCCCCCACCACTCCTTCCCCCTTCTCTGCCTTCATCTTCCTCAGAGGTTTGGGGTCTCTCCCCATCCCAAACCCTCTCCAGCCCATCCAGATATCACCTGATCCTTCGCTCTTCCTTTCCACCACCTTCCCCCCTGCAGGGCTGCTCCTCTGGGATGGATTCCATCCCTTCCCTGCATCCTGCCTCTCTCCCAGGGGAGGGATGGAGGGAAGGATGCAGGGATGGAGGGAAGGATGCAGGGATGGAGGGAAGGATGCAGGGATGGGAGGGAAGGATGCAGGGATGGAGGGAAGGATGTTGGGATGGGAGGGAAGGATGCAGGGATGGGAGGGAAGGATGCAGGGATGGAAGGAAGGATGTTGGGATGGGAGGGAAGGATGCAGGGATGGAGGGAAGGATGCAGGGATGGCTCAGCTTCAGGGGAATAAACTTCAGGCCGGGCAGGAATTCCTGCAGCAGCTTTCAAACAGGTTTATGTCAGGAAAGACAGAGCCTGGCAGTGGCTGATCCACAAGGATCCAGCCTAGGAGAGGGGTGCAGCTCTGTTGCCACTCCAGGAAATAAAAAGCGGCGCCTTTTTTCATTTTAAGTGGCTCGTTTTTCATCTGGAGGAATGTGGGATTCCAACCGGGCCATAAACTCCCGTGCCCTGTAAAACGCTTTTTTAGGCAGCTTAAAGAAACCAGGTCCAGACCCAGCTTGTTCTGAGAGGGGCAAGGCGCAGATCAGGGAGAGAATCCGCTCAAAATCCACGAGGCACAGCAGGATTCCACGGATCCAGCACGGAATTCACCCTGCCCCATCCCTTCCCTGCAGGATTTATTCCCCACGAAGCTTTGAAGCAGAAATCTGCTGAGATTTCCAGCAAAGAACCCGTGAAAATAATTTAAAGCTGGAGGAGGGCACTGTTAATTTGGGGGAGAAGGGGGATTATTTATGGTTTGGGATCAGCAATTATAAAAAACATGGAGGGCCGGGGAACAGGGAATGGGTTTGTGAGGGGTGGGAGTGACATCCAGCACTGGGATTCCTCCTGCTTTTTCAGGCTGGGTGGAGTTGCAGATCCTCTGGGCATCAGTGCAGGGTGGGAGATCCAGATCTCAGCTCCAAATGGCAGCGTGTCCATGCTCATGAAGCCAAGTTTTCCAGCAGAAATCACGGGGATGATGAATCCCCTGTAACCCTTCAGTGTTATCTCCTCTTCCTCTGCACCTCCCCGCCCTCATCCCATTCCTCTCCCTGCCCTCATCCCATTCCTCTCCCTGCCCTCATCCCATTCCTCTCCCTGCCCTCATCCCATTCCTCTCCCTGCCCTCATCCCATTCCTCTCCCTGCCCTCATCCCATTCCCCTCCCTGCCCTCATCCCATTCCCTTCCCTGCTCTCATCCCACTGCTCTCCCTGCCCTCACCCTATCCCTCTCTCTGCCCTCATCCCATTCCTTTCCCTGCCCTCATNGCCCCTCATCCCCTCCCTCTCCCTCCCCTCATCCCATTCCCCTCCCTGCCCTCATCCCATTCCCCTCCCTGCCCTCATCCCATTCCCCTCCCTGCCCTCATCCCACTGCTCTCCCTGCCCTCACCCTATCCCTCTCTCTGCCCTCATCCCATTCCTTTCCCTGCCCTCATCCCATTGCTTTCCCTGCCCTCACCCCATTGCTTTTCCTCCTCAGGACACTCTGCTGCAAAGCCAGGGTGCTGCTTTAGCCCTCTGTAATTAACCAGCAGGACTTTTTAATCTATTAATTCGTAATTGAAACCTACTCACAGCGTGTGCTGGGGTTTGGCTGCCGTTCGGATCAGGCTGACAGAGGAACCAGGTGGGAAAATAGGATCTCCTCCTAATCCCGTGCAGTTCACTGCCATCCCAGGCACCCAGGCAGTGCTGGAAAATTACCTTGGAATTCCAGAAGTGATCCCTCCAGAGTCCCTTCCACGATGCTGAAGGGCAGTCGGGTGCACCAGGCTCTGGGACCGTTAATCAGGAAAATTTATTTGCACAACTTGGAGCAGTTTACAAAGCGGTTTTCCTTTAGCTCCTGGTATCAGAGGGCAATCCCGTGGTGGCTGGGAGGGGAGGGAGAGGGGCTTGGCATGGGAACAGGGAATGAGGGTGCTGGAGAAGCTCCTGGAGGAAGCAAAACCACATCAAGGCTGTCTGATCCACCTTCCCCATCCTGAATCACAGCAGCCGGAGAGGGACCTGCCAGGGGCTGGGTGAGAGCAATTCCAGCTCGGCTTGGAATATTTTTCTTTGCCTTGGGTGAGTCAGTAATAACCTGGCTGGGAAAATGTGTTCAGAGCTGAGAGTGTGTGTCAGGATAGCGGCACAGACACGGTCACTGAATCGTGGAATCAGGGAATCAGGGAATCAGGGAATGGTTTGGGTTGGAGGGTCCTTAAATCCCATCCAGTGCCACCCCTGCCATGGCAGGGACACCTCCCACCGTCCCAGGCTGCTCCAGCCTGGCCTTGGGCACTGCCAGGGATCCAGGGGCAGCCACAGCTGCTCTGGGAATTCCAGCCCAGCCCCTGCCCACCCTCCCAGGGAACAATTCCTGCCCAATATCCCAGCCAGCCCTGCCCTCAGGCACTGGGAAGCCATTCCCTGTAGGCTCAGTCCCTCTCCATATTTCTAGCAGGCTCCCTTCAGGATTTGAGCTCAGCTTCGAGAAGGGCTCAGGAGTGGAGAGCTGGGGGGTCGGAGCTGGGCCAGGGCAGGCTCAGGCTGAGATCAGGGAAAGGTTCTTCCCCCAGAGGGTGCTGGGCACTGCCCAGGCTCCCCAGGGAATGGGCACGGCCCCGAGGCTGCCAGAGCTCCAGGAGCGTTTGGGCAGCGCTGCCAGGGGTGCCCAGGGTGGGGTTTGGGGTGTCTGTGCAGGGCCAGGGCTGGATCCATGATCCCTGTGGATCCCTGCCAGCTCAGGATAGTCTGGGATTCTGTGAAGCACCTGAGGTGGGTGTTGCATTCCTGCTTTTCCCCTCACAACGGGATGGTTTTCCAGCCGAAATCCAGCTGACACTGGAACGTGGATGGGCTGAGAACACCCCAGAGTTGGGATGAGCTGAGAACTCCCGAGTGTGAATGAGATGAGAACATCCCAGAGTTGGGATGGGCTGAGAACATCCCAGAGACTGGACAGGCGGAGAACACCCCAGAGCCTTGATGGGCTGAGAACTCCCCAGAGTGCAGATGAGATGAGAACTCCCCAGAGTTGGGATGGGCTGAGAACCCCCCAGAGTTGGGATGGGCTGAGAACTCCCCAGAGTGTGGATGAGATGAGAACTCCCCAGAGTTGGGATGGGCTGAGAACCCCCCAGAGTTGGGATGGGCTGAGAACCCCCCAGAGTTGGGATGGGCTGAGAACTCCCCAGAGTTGGGATGGGCTGAGAACTCCCCAGAGTGCAGATGAGATGAGAACTCCCCAGAGTGGAGATGAGATGAGAACTCCCCAGAGTTGGGATGGGCTGAGAACTCCCCAGAGCCTGGATGGGCTGAGAACACCCCGGAGTCTGAGCACAGGTCCAGGAGCTCCCTGGACTCCAAAGGCCCAGAGGCCCAGGCCACCCTCCCTCCCTCCAGCCAAACCAAGCTCTCCAACAGCTGTGGAGCTCAGAGGCCAAGCCAGAACCGCTGCCAGCCCCTGACAGGAGGTGATCTATGAGCAGTTCTGTGTTTGATGGCTCACGGCAGAGAGAATCCAGCTGAAGGCAAGAAGGGAAACATCGGGAAAAGCAGGGGAGCCCTGCAGGAGGCAGCTCTGTGAGGAACGCTGCCTTCTGAGTAAACCTCCAACTTCTGCAGAAACACCAATAAATCCCGGCCCACTTCATCCAGAGGACGGAGCAGAGCCCACTCGGCCCGGCCAAGGCAGAGCTCAGTGTTTAACCCCAAGAAAAGCCTCCTGCAGGTTTGTTACTGAGGCCTGCGAGAGCCCCTCGGTGAGGAAACGGCTCCGGGATTTACGGCAGGAGGGCTGGACGGGCCTTTTCCTGCTGGGTTGTGTCTGGGAAGCGGGGCAGGAGGAGATGCTGGGTGGGGCTGGGGGGTGTTTCCATCTGAGCTTGTCCCCACTCCTGTCCCATTCACCTTTCCCGAAGTTCTTCGGATGAGTGTAAAGCTGAGACCTCCCAGTTTTCTGTTCACCCCTCAGGACAAGGACACGGAGGGGCTGGAGCGAGCCCAGGGAAGGGAACAGGGCTGGGAAGGGGCTGGAGAATTCCTGAGGGAGCTGGGAAAGGGGCTGGAGAATTCCTGAGGGAGCTGGGAAAGGGCTGGAGAATCCTTGAGGGAGCTGGGAAAGGGCTGGAGAATTCCTGAGGGAGCTGGGAAAGGGCTGGAGAATCCCTGAGGGAGCTGGGAAAGGGCTGGAGAATTCCTGAGGGAGCTGGGAAAGGGCTGGAGAATCCCTGAGGGAGCTGGGAAAGGGCTGGAGAATTCCTGAGGGAGCTGGGAAAGGGCTGGAGAATCCCTGAGGGAGCTGGGAAAGGGCTGGAGAATTCCTGAGGGAGCTGGGAAAGGGCTGGAGAATCCCTGAGGGAGCTGGGAAAGGGCTGGAGAATTCCTGAGGGAGCTGGGAAAGGGCTGGAGAATCCCTGAGGGAGCTGGGAAAGGGCTGGAGAATTCCTGAGGGAGCTGGGAAAGGGCTGGAGAATCCCTGAGGGAGCTGGGAAAGGGCTGGAGAATTCCTGAGGGAGCTGGGAAAGGGGCTCAGCCTGGAGAAAAGGAGGCTCAGGGGGGACCTTGTGGCTCTGCACAACTCCCTGACAGGAGGGGGGGATTTGGGATCTGCTCCCAGGGAACAGGGACAGGAGGGAACGGCCTCAATGTGCACCAAGTGAAGGTTTAGGGACACCTTTGGGACTCTGTGGGCTTGGTTTGGGTCACAGATTCATTTTTCTGTTCAAAAAGGGATGATTTTTCTTGGCCAAAAATGGCCTTTCTGGGGGTCAGGCCCTCCCTGGTGGAACAGCAAGGTCGGGTGAAGGTGGAGGTGCAGGACCTGGGTCTGGCTGGAGAAGGGAGAGGAAGGTCCAGAAGGATGAAGGAGAAACTGAAGAGAGAATTTCTGGAATTAAAAAAAAAAACAAAACGAAACAAACCAAACCAAACCAAAAAAAAACCACAAAAGCAAAATAAAATAAAACAAAAAGAAAAGGAAAATGAAAATTAAAATGAAAACAAAAACAAAAAGGAAAAAGGGAAAAAAGGGAAAAAGGGAAAAAGGAAAAAAGGAAAAAAGGAAAAAAGGAAAAGGAAAGAAAAGGAAAAGGGGAAAGAAAAGGGAAAGGGAAAAAGAAAAAAGGAAAAAAGGAAAAAGAAAAAAGGAAAAAGGAAAAAGGAAAAAAGGAAAAAAGGAAAAGAAAAAGAAAGAAAAGGAAAAGAAAATAAAAAGAAAAAAGAAAAGAAAGAAAAAGAAAAAAAAGAAAAAGAAAAAGAAAAAGAAAAAGAAAAAGAAAAAGAAAAAGAAAAAGAAAAAGAAAAAGAAAAAGAAAAAGAAAAAATAAATCCCTATTGGTTTGCATCCCAGAATTCTCAGAATTTTTATTTTCTGTGGGAAAAAAATATTGAATTTCTCCCGATCCTTGCCCAGGGAACAGGGATTATAATTTCCCTGCCTGTCTCTGCCACCCCAGCATTTGCAATCCCTCAGCACTCCCTGCTGGGGGAGGTCTGGGGCTCCCACCCTTCTCAGGTGCAGGGAACACCAGAACAGCCAAACCCAGCGGGGTCCTGGAGCTCCAGAATCAGGGAGAAAAATCCCTAAAACTCCGTGTCCAGATGGATTTTGGGAGCCTGACTTGTGAGGCAGGGCCGTAACTGGGTGATCGGTGGAGCTGCCGAGGAGAGCTTGGCTTCCTCCCCTCTCCTCCCCCGGGAGCCGTAAATCCCAAATGCTGGCCAGGAGAAACGCCAAAGAATCCCTCTGCTTCCCACCCCGGCCAGGGAACTGCATCCAGCGGGCACTGCCTTGGGACAGAGGAGGATCAGCCAGGCCCGGACTGGTCAGAGGTCCCAAAAACACGACCTGGGCTTGTTTAGTCTGGAAGGGGCGGAGGGGAGACGTGATAGCAGCTCCGAGCTATGTGTGAGAGGAGGCACCGCAGGCGGAGAGACAGAGCGTCCTCCACGTCATGGGAAGGCTGATTTAGGGTCATTCCGGGTAATTTAGGAAGAAAAACCCGATGGGAGAGTCAGGAAGTCCCAGCCTTGCTGGGGGAGCGTGGCTGGGTTCTTATCAGAGGTTGAGGGGTCTGCCCAGGGTGGTGCCCACCAAAGACAAGGGCAGGGCATGGCTGATGCCACCTCCTGGGGTGTCCCCAGCCCAGAAATCTTTGAGCCCGCAGCTCCGCCTCAGAAACTTTGGGGGGTGAACCCCACCGTGATGCCCACGAGTGCCAGGATCCCCGAGCTGCTCAGAGTTACGGGGACAGAGAGGAGGAGCAGGGACCAGGCCCTAGGTCCTGACAGGGGAAAGGAAGCAGGAGGCGCAGAGGTCACGATGTCACCATGCCACAGCGTCCCAGCGGGCGCAGCTGCCTGTGCACCCTGCAGGATGCCAGCAAGAAAAGCCCTCCAAAAAAAGGCTGGAAAGGGAAAATCCCGGCATTTCTAATTCCTGCTGTGTCCCTCTCACTCCCGGCCCTGCAGGGCATCCCTTGGGGGTCAGCACTTCCCGCTGGAGAAAGGATCAAGGTGTGGGACCAGCACGGAAAATCCGTGTTTGGAGGCCGTGTGGGGTTGATGTGGAGGTGCTTTGGGAGCGAAAGGTCCTTAAAATCTGGGGAAAATGAGGGATAACACATCCAATAAAAACTGGGGTGATTATTGCCCACTGGGGACACGGGCAGGACAGGGTGACACCGCCTGTCACAGCCACCCAGGGGTGACACTGGTGACAAAGTGTCACCAGCAGCTCCATCTCAGAGCCGTGAGGGTTTGATGGGGAAGCGCTTTGGGAGTGAAAGTGGAGCTGGGTGGGCCTTAAAATCTGGGAAAAGTGAGGGAGAGCACGAGGTGACACACCCAGGGGTCACACCACAGGCTGACACCGCCTGTCACAGCCACCCAGGGGTGACACTGCTGACAAAGTGTCACCAGCAGCTCAGAGCTCTGATCCCAGCTGGGTCTCACCTTCCTGGGACAGCAAACTGGGCATTGCTCCTTCCCCGAGCTGCTGTGCCTCAGAACAGGGAATTTGAGCGTGTTCCCGCAGCTCTGCTGTTCCCAAATCCCGGCCAGGAGCACGAACATCCATCTGCAGCTGTCCCTGGGAGCCCAGGACGTCACCAGGAGGGAGCTGGCTACACGAGGAGCAAACAGTTGCTCCGGTTCCGAGCGGGGCTGCACAAACCATCAGGCACCTCGTTAATCTCGTGGTTAATTCTCTGCAGGAGGCTGCCTGGAACGAGGAATAAATTCTGGTTTAATGACAGGGGGAATAACGAGAGTGGCCTTTCCAGCTCCTTTCCATGCCTTGCTGGTGGCAGCCTCTTGTCAAAGTTGCTGTCCCTTGGTGTTTTTTCCCTTTTTTTTTTGAGCCAGGGAGCACAGACCAGCACTGATCCTGGCACCAGTGGCTCCCAAATCCTGGAGAAACCTGGGAAAAACTCCTGGGCATGAGCTCAGCCTCCTCCTCCAGCTCCTCACCACCACCAGGCACCCCTGAGGCTGTAAATGCTCCAAACCCCATCTCTGCCCTCTCCTCCCTCACGGGGAGCGGGGAATGGCTCGCGGAGCTCAGGCTGGAGCGAATCCCAGCGCTCTGACTGGGACTCACTGGGACTCCCTCGGTGCCAAATTCCGCTCCTCTGGGGCAGCCCTGTGTCCAAAACGCTCCCTCTGCCCACCCTGCCGAACCCTCCCTGTTCTTGCACCCCCCAAAGCTCAATTCGAGGGGGAAACCCCAAAAAGCGGAACATTTTTCCTGAGCGCAACCCCCGTTTCCGCTCTGGTTTTGCCACATGCGTGTGCCTGGGTGTGCAGGGTGAGCTGCTGGGTTTTAAAGTGATTTCTGGGCAAACCAAGCAGAGGAATCTCCCCAAGCTGTGCCTGATTTCACAGCGCCCCTGCTGCCCCCAGCACCCGGGAGGTGAAAGCAGAAAAACCCGGCCTCGCGGACAAGCAGCACCCGAAATTCTGGGAGGAGAATTTACCGCTGGGTTTTCCCCCTCTCCGTGTGGTTCCAGGCACGCACACGATGCTCCCAAACCCCTTTTGCTCCTCAAACATCACCAGGAACAAGGCACAGCAGTGAAATCCCTGGAGTTCTTTCCCCTCTCCCGCAGCACACGGGAGATGCACAGGCCGGAGGCCGAACACCAGGCGAGGGTTTTGGCAGGGAAAAGGAGAACAGCTTTATTTTTCCAGGGTTTTTTTTTCCACTTCTCCTCATCCACTACGTTCATTACGAGGCTGTGTGGCCGCTGCAAGTCTCAGCAGAGCGGGGAAAGCGTCTCACACACGTCTGGAAAGGGGGAGGTTGGAGGTTTCCTCCGCTGTGTGTCCACAGACACCTCATTTCTGAGCTCCGCGGGGTTCTCGGGCCACGCCGGGCCTTGGGGCCGCCGCCTCCTTGCCTCATCCCGGGGAAGCAGGTGACGATGATGTGCTGATCCCAAGCTCCGGTGGAAAAGGCAATTACTTGTTTTGGAGCAAACACGGAAAAGTTGAGCCGTGCAGCCTCAAAGCCCAGCGGGCAAACACCGGGAGAGCAGCGAACACAGGCTTGGTTTCGGGGGTTGTTTTTGCCAGATTTTCTTGCACAATCGCTGTTTTCTCCCAGATGGGGCTTGCAGGGCTCGGGCGCTGCCCTTGGGCGCTTCCAAACTTCCCGATGAGCCGGGACTTGGCTGGGGCTCACCCCTGGAGCAAATCCTGTCACCTCATCAGCTATTTTTAACAGCAGCCGAGCTCTTGGCTTTCGAGTTGGCTTTACGATACTTCAGGAGGAGGTGAGGGGGGTGTCACTCATTACTTCGGGATTTTTGGCTTCAAAACTCGGATTTTTTTGCTTCTTTCTCCCCTCACAAAGGCAAGGGGAGGATAATTTTCCTACCTCCCCTGCCGGTGTGAATTTACTGCAGGGCTCAACGCTTTGCACAGGGCTTTAGAAAGCCAGCGAGAGAGCCCAGGGTTGGATTTCGGGGGAGTGTTGTGTTCCGGGGGGTGATGCCTGGTTTGGGGTTGTCGCCGTGCCGTGGACACATAGCCCAGCCTGGCACTGCCCGTGTTTAACACCTGCAGGAGCCCTGCACAGCCGCAGGGTGTGGCCTTGGTGATGGAGCTGTCCTGGAGCCAGGAGGGACATCCCTGTCCTGGGGGACACCAGGAGCACCCAGGCCAGGCCAGGCCAGGCAGGGATTGTCTCGCTCTGCTCTGGGCTGGGGTGGCCTCACCTCGAGTGCTGGGAGCACTTTGGGTGCCTCAGTATAAAATCGAGCCATGCGAGAGTGCCCAGAGGGTGGGGAAGGGGCTGGAGGAGCAGCTGAGGGCACTTGGAATGTTCAGCTGGAGCAGAGAACTCCGGGATCTGCGGCTCCTCCCGAGGGGCAGCTCCGGTCTCTGCTCCCTGGGACAGGCACAGGAGCCAGGGAACGGCCGGAGCTGGGCCGGGGCAGGCTCAGGCTGGAGATCAGGGAAAGGTTCTTCCCCCAGAGGGTGCTGGGCACTGCCCAGGCTCCCCAGGGAATGGGCACGGCCCCGAGGCTGCCAGAGCTCCAGGAGCGTTTGGGCAGCGCTGCCAGGGGTGCCCAGGGTGGGGTTGTTGGGGTGTCTGTGCAGGGCCTGGGGCTGGGCTGGATGATCCCTGTGGGTCCCTTCAGCTCAGGATATTCTGGGATTCTGTGACCTTGCCAATCTCAATCACAGGATCCTGGAATGGTTTGGGTTGCAGGGACCTCAAATCCCATCCAGTGCCACCCCTGCCATGGGCAGGGACACCTCCCACTGTCCCTGGCTGCTCCAAGCCCCGTCCAGCCTTGGCCAGCGCTGCCAGGGATGCCCAGGGTGGGGTTTTGGGGTGTCTGTGCAGGGCCGGGGGCTGGATCCATGATCCCTGTGGATCCTTCCAGCTCAGGACATTCCCTGACTCTGAGCGGCTCCGTGGGGTGACAGCCCCGCTGTCCCTGCAGGAGTCAGGGACAACAAAACCGGGTTTTGAGGATGTTCTCAAGGATTTCTTTCCTCCCCGGTTGATTACTCGAGATGTTTTCAGGAACTCAAACCCCTCGGCCTCCCTGGCGCTCCAGGCTGCAGAGGGGAGAGCAGAAAGCAGTTCCAGCTGTGTGCAAACCCCTCCAGGGGCTTCGGGATCACTTCCATCCCCTCTGCCCAATCCCTGGGCTCTGAGATGATCCCTGAGAGTGTCCCAGGCCAGGCTGGATGGGGCTGGGAGCTCATGGATCACGAGAAATCGTCGCGCAAACCCCCCTTGTCACAGATGGGGAAGCACACGAGGCTGGGGCTGCTTTTCCTCCGTGATGGTCCCAGTGAAATCCCGATGGGAGCAGAGAGAGTGCTCCAGATGTCACAGAGTCAGGCAGTCAGGGAATATCCTGGGCTGGGAGGCACCCACAGGATCATGGATCCAACCCCTGCCCTGC
>VZTE01001953.1:94295-105758 GCA_013397775.1 Eulacestoma nigropectus
GGATCGGTGCCGGACGCGGGATGGGGGTCAGTGGGTGCGGGATGGGGGTCTCCGGGTGCCGGATGGGGGTCTCCGGGTGCCGGATCGGTGCCGGTGCGGGACGCAGGTGTCGCACCGCGGGCTCGCAGCGCCATCGCGTGGCTGGAGCCGCCCCGCACGGGAATGGGAATGGGAATGGGAATGGGAATGGGAATGAGACTGGGAATGCGACTGGGAATGCGACTGGGACTGGGAATGGGAATGGGACTGGGAATGCGACTGGGAATGCGACTGGGACTGGGAATGGGAATGAGACTGGGAATGCGACTGGGAATGGGAATGGGACTGGGACTGGGAACGGGACTGGGGTGCACGGCCGGGGATCCGGGGATGGGCTCACGGGTGGGCAGCGGGCACCGCCCGGCCCCGCGGCTGCCGCAGCGCAGGGATCCCCTGCCAGGGAGAGCTCCCGGCCGGGGCCACCCCCTGCTCGGGGCCACCCCCTGCTCTGCGCCCCCCGGCACCGAGTGTGCCCCGGCGCGGAGCTCACCCCGTCCCCGTGTGCCCCTGGGCACGCTCTGCACCCCGCATCGGGCACCCCGCACCGGGCACCCCCCTTTGCTCACCCCCACCACGGCTCTCGGGGCGTCCCAGGCTGGCAGCGCTGCCCAGGGCTCCAAGTCTCCACGCCCCGAAGTGATGCCACCCCTGCCTGCACCCCCGGGCCGCCAGCCGTGCCCCCACCCCGGTGTCGGATCACCCCCCTCCCTCTGCCTCCTGGGCACCCACACGTCAGGAAAGGCTCCAGAAGGACAAATCCAGCGTGTTTATTCCAAATGAGACTTTTACCAACGAGGCGAAGCGCTGGGGCCAGGCCAGCGCCGCCCGAGGGAAACCTGAGCTGTGCTCCGGAGAGGGCAGGGACCCGTCCTCCTGCCGGGACAGCCCCGAGGAGCTGCGGCCACCATCGGGGCTGGGGCTGCGGCGGGACCTCTGCCTGCAGCCACAAGTCCCCGGGATTTGTTTTCCCCCGGGCTGTTTGGGGACACGGCACCGGCCGGGTGCTGGGTCCTGGTACCCGGCCAGAGCCCCGAGACCCCAAAAGGCACCACGGTCCCGGGGCACCAAGGGCTGGTGAGAACCAAACCCTCCCAAAGGCAAGGCAGTGGTGTCTGCGGGGTGGAGAGGGTCTGGAGGCACTGCCAAAGGCACTACACGAACACGGAGATGACGAGAGCTTTAAAAAACACCCTCAGGTCTCTCTCTCAGCCCTTAATTTTCTCTGCTTGGCACTTCATCCCTTTCAAATTAAAACAAAAGAGCTGCAGGAAGGCACAACCCAGCACGGCAGAACTGAGGCTGAGGCAGAGCTGGGGCTGTCCCCAGCCTCGAGGGACAAAGCCACGATGGCAGCAGCAGGTCCAGGGCCACCTCAGCTGAAATCCCGGTCCGGCAGCACCAGCGGAGCCACCAAGGTCCAGAGGTAGAGCAGGAGCCCGGCCCAGCTGGAGCTGATCTTCACCCACACGGCCGTCCAGGGGCTCCTCAGCACCTGCAAGCTCTCGTCCGGCCTGAAACAGCGAGCGGGAGGGTGGCACCATCGCTGTGACCCCCTGCCAGCGCCCCGGGAGGGACGGGTGCCACCCAGGGGACACAGGGGCACCCCACGGCCGCGGCCACCCACGGGGTGTGACCCCACGGCTGCAGCCTCAGGGCCTCGGTCCCTGCTGCCCCTCACCCCGAGGGATCCCGGGCTGCAGCAGAGGACGCTGGCAAGCCCAGGCACAAGCCGAAAGATCATTCAGCTGATCAGGGAGCGCGTCCCGCGGCCTCGGGCACCTCAGCTGTGCCCAGCACAGGAGCACCAGCACCCCAGCAGGAGGGGACGCGGAGGAACGGGGACAGCCCTGGGTGTCCGCGGCAGCTCTGCCCACCTGTACCAGTTGGTGAGGGTCATCATGATGTAGAGCGCGGCGAGGAGGAGGCAGAGGTGGAAGAAGGTGTAGCTGTAGGAGACGCCGTCCTGCTCGTTGTCGTGGGCGCGGCGCACCCCGCCCTCCTCGGCCGGCCCGGCCCCGGCCCCGGCCCCGCTCTCCTCCGTCAGCATCAGCTTGTTCACCTGCGGGTGGTCCGAGGAGCGGAGGCTGCGGGCAGAGGGACGGGGGGAATCAGCGCCACTTGGTCACTGCCCCCATGGCGGGGGGTTTGTCCTTGGGGCCGTCCCCGGGGCAGTTTGGGGGATGCGGGCTGTGGGGAAACCCTAAAAGCTGTGACTGTGGCCCCTCTCCAGCTCTCCTGGACCCCTTTAGGTACGGGACAGTCAGGGCAGTTTGGGGGATTCAGGCTGTGGGGAAACCCTGAAAATCTCTGTCACCCTTGTCCAATGTCCCTCCCCAGCTCTCCTGGACCCCTTTAGGTACGGGACAGTCAGGGCAGTTTGGGGGATTCAGGCTGTGGGGAAACCCTAAAAGCTATGAGTGCAGCCCTTGTCCAAAGTCCCCCTGCAGCCCTCCTGGAGCCCCTTTAGGTACAGGACAGCCAGGGCAGTTTGGGGGATTCAGGCTGTGGGGAAACCCTAAAAAGTCTGTCAGCCTTGTCCAAGCTCCCTTAGAACCCCTTTAGGCCCTGGGAGCCTGACTGGAACCTCAGGAAGCTCAGCAGGGAGAATGAACGGCAAAGTTTTGCCCCTGGGGAGAACAACCCCAGGCTCCAGTGGGAAATGGGGGCCGCTCAGCTGGGAAACAGCTCTGGGAAGGGCCCTGGGGGTGCTGGGGGGCACCGGGGGGGACACGAGGCAGCAACGAGAACAGTGCAGAAGGTGAAGGGTGCATCAGGCAAAGCACTGCCAGCAGGTGGAGGGAGGGGATCCCGTGATCCGCTCTGGTAAGGCCACCCCATGGCAGGAGTTTTGTCCTCGGGGCCGTCTCCAGGACAGGCAGAGTGGGAAAACCCTAAAAACTCTGGCTGTGGCTGCACAGCTGCCGGTGCCCCCGGGGACAGGGATGGCTGGGCAAGGAGCCCTCGGTGACAAAACCCCCGGAGCAAGGCGTGACCTCCCCTCCAGAGACCCCTCCCACGGCTCTGTGCTCCAGGGGACACCAGCCAAGCGCTCACCTGATGAAGAGGGTGCAGAGGATGAAGATCACCAGCCCCACGATGCTCGGGGCGTCCCACCAGGTTGGTGGCGGCTCGGCGGCCGTGGCCGAGCCAGTGCTGTTCCTCAGCAGCAGCGTGGGGTTACAGCGCCGGGCTGGGGGGACACACGGGGGGGTCAGCCCCCAAGGACACGGAGGGACAGACTCCCACCCCGGTGAGCGCTGCTGCCCCATCCGCCCCTCTCCCAAACCCGTGGCTGTGTCTGGCTTACTTGGCACGTTGGCCAGGGCGGACCAGGTGATGTAGATGGTGTAGAGGGTGATGAGGGACGCCTGCAGCAGCCCCGAGTGCGGCTGAGCCTCCTGCAGACACAACAGTGGGTGCTCGGGGTGCTGCTGTACCCCAAGGTGACACAGCCCTGGTTTCCTGGGTGCTGCTGTACCCCGGGGTGACACAGCCCCGGCCTCCTGGGTGCTCCTGCACCCCAAGGTGACACAGCCCCGGCCTTCTGGGTGCTCCCCGCTGCCTCACCTGGATCTTGGGCAGGACGGACACAACCGAGACGATGAGGCAGAGGATGAGGTTGATGCTGATGAAGGCCTTGCCCTCCGTGCAGCCCTCGGCCTTGGTGTAGTAGACGTAGAGCAGCGCGACGGCCGCGACGGAGGCGGCGTAGAAGATGAAGGTGACGGCGCAGAGGGCTGGGGGAGGACACCGAAGAGGCGGGAGCCGAGCCCCCAGTCCCGGCCAGCTCAGCCTCACCCGGCCGTGGGATGAGCTGAGCCCCAAACCCGCGGGCGGTGCCCCCACACCCACCTGCGTACCAGCCCTTGGCATTGCTCTCGCCCACGTTGCGCAGCCACCGCTGGCTCCAGGAGTGCGCGAAGTCAATGAGGAGCACGAGCTGGATGAGGATGAAGAGGAAGGAGCCGACCACACCGAAGTAAAACCAGACTTGAGAGGAGGAGAAAAACCAGCTGAGAACAGGGCGAGAGAGACTCGGGGGCAGCGGGGATGCCACCCACAGTTTGATCCTGTGCCAGGGGGAGCGCGGGCAGCTCCTCACCTGAGGTGAAGGCACCGTCGGGGATGTAGAAGGCCCCCACCGTGATCCCCACCAGCACCAGGAACTTGAAGAACCAGAAGCTGTGGGAGGAGGGAGGAGGCACGGTGTGCAGCCAGCGGGGACAGGGATGGGGGGGTCCCGCCCGTCCCCACCCCACCACCCCGGGGACCGAAGGGACCACACGCACCCGTTCTGCAGCGCGGCCCGCGGGTCCTTGCTGCTGCGCACGCACACCATGAGCGCGGCGAAGAGGCAGAAGAAGGCGGCCATGGCGAAGCCCATGCGATACACGGCCTTGTGGCCCAGGAAGCTGCTGCAGTCCACCTGGGGCTGGACCCCCAGCACGGAGCCGCTGCCTTCACAGAAACCAGGGAGCTGGAATAGCGACGGGGGAGTGAGCAGCACCTCAGCACATCCTGCTGGGGGCTGATGGTGGTGGGAAGGTCTTGGATTGAAGGTCTGCTGATTGGATTGAAGATCAGCTCCTGGATTTGGAAGCCCCAGGGAAGCTGTGGCTGCCCCTGCATCCCTGGAAGTGTCCAAGGCCAGGGTGGACATTGGGGCTTGGAGCAGCCTGGGATAGGGGAAGGTGTCCCTGCCCATGGCTTTGAGATGGGCTTTGAGATTCCTTTCAACCCAATCCCTTCTGTGATTCCACACCCACCACAAGCCCTGGTGCCACCAAAGAGGGGCCAGACCATGACTGCTCCAGTGCCACTTGCCTGGGGACACTGGTGAGGTGACACAGCTAAAGCCACCCAGCCGGTCAGTGGAAAGCTGGGATGAAACCGGCCTTTCCCTAAAGCCCAGCTTAGCGGGCAGAGCTCCGCTCCCTCCACCTCAAGTCCCACCTCCCTGACTTGCAAGTCATCAGCTGAACCCCAAAAAACAGGAAGTAGGAAACTTTGCTGGGAGACACCTGGGAAAATTAAAATTTGCATGAAATTATCCCAACCGCATTTTCCCCCCCGTGGAAAACCAGGGCTGAAAACGCCTTCCCCCAGTGAAATGCTCAGGAAAAAAAAAGGAACCAGGAGCACATCGTGACCCAAAAATTCACTTTTTTGACTCAGCCTCACGTCCCCACCACGAGCTGGGTCGTTTCTCCCAGCGACCTCCAGGAGTTCTTTACCTTGTGCAACTCCTTCTCCACGCCGGGGATGATCATAATGATGGACACGAGGGTGCCGAGGAAGAGGAAGAAGGTGAAGAGGAGGCGGGAGATGGTGGAGTTCTTGGCCGAGGGGCAGCAGCCGCAGAGCAGGCACGGGGCAGAGCCGCAGAGACACGACACCTGCAAGGGGGCCAGCCCGTGTTGAGGGGGAGAAATGGGCCCCAAAATACGTGCCCAGGGCCATCCTGGAGGAGATCCCACTGGGAATTCACACCGTTGCTTAGAGCTACTCACACCACAGCCCAGAGGACCTCACGGAAACGGCACCAAATCCCCTCCCAAAAAAGTTGCTGAAAACCGAAAGAGCCGCAGGAACAGCCAGCGTGGGAAAAGCCACTGAGAGTCTGGAGACACCCTCATGGTTTTTGCTCCATGCAAAGGTCCGGCCAAACCAAGCCCTGCCCTGCAGGAGCCTCCTTTTGGTACAAAAACGAGGTTTCCAAAATAATTTCAGGCGGCCCTTTCAGTCAAATCCAGGATGGGAAGACACTGAGATCAGCACCATGGGGGAAGCAGCTCATCCTGCCGTCCTTCCCCCCGTGCAAAGGCCACTTTACAGGTGAGGAAACTGAGGCACGGCATCCCCCAGAGTCCCCGGTGGGTCCTGGCTTCCCAAACCCAGCCCGGGCAATGCTGCCAGGTGCACCCCTGGAGTTCCAAGAGTTCCAGAGGAGTTCCAGAGGCTCCCGTTGCTGGGGAACCGGGGAAATCCCGGCTAAGGAAACCCAAACTCACTGATACCAAAACACTGGTGGGAGTTTCCCGCACGAGGACGGTGCAGAATCAACCTCGTTCCCTTGGAACCCTCGTTCCCTCTTCCTCTCCTGCTCTTCAGCACATCAGCCAGACACCCCTGCGGGCAGGGGAAGGGCTCTGCTCTCTCCTGCTCTTGAGGGATGTGCATGAGTTGTGTGTTTATTATTGGCCATTTTAATCTGGGGTGCCAAAGAACTGGTGCCTTGGGGGGCTACCCAGAAACAGAGCCCAGGCAGGAGTGAGGGAATAAAGGGGGATGTTTATCTGAAAGGCCTTCAAAGGTGCACCCTGGGGAGCCAAAGGCCACATCCAAGCGGGACCCCGAGCTGGGCCCCGAGTCACGAGTTCTTCACACTTTGATAGCTTTGGTTCATTTGCAGATCAGCATCAATTCACCAATTCAAACTTGAGCTGCTGATGGAATTTCTTCCATTTCTCCCCCTCTCCAGAGGCCCCAGTTTGCACCTTTTGGGCCTGGGACAGCCTGAGTGTCCTTGAACAAGGAGCTGGGAGAGGCTTTGTTGTGTCTGTCTGGCACAAGGGAGCAGCAGCCAACGGGCTCCAAGGAACTCCAGAGTCCCACCCCAGGCAGGGCAGGATTTAAAAACATAAAAGCCAGAACCTGAGGCATCACTCCCAAATCAGGCCCTGCCATCGGTATTAATTAAAGACGGCTCGGTATCGACTCAAAATCTATTTGTCATTGCTGGAATCGGCATTAAAAATGGACGTGGCAGAAAACACAAGCAGATGTGGAGCTGCTGTGTGAGCAGGACCAGGCTTGTGGCTCCCTTTGCAAAGCGACCACTTTGATGTCCCCAAATCACCAAAGGTGGCTTCGAATCTTTTTTAAACATAAGCACACCATTATTTGAGAAAAATCCCCTCCTTCCTGGCTTATTCCTCTTACGCCCATCCCAGCCCCACATCCCTGCCCCGTTAAGAGCTGATGGTGCCCACAGGAGCTGGGGTGGGTGAGAGCCCCCAGGTATCCCATGGAAACCCTCATCCTGCCTCTCCAGGAGCTGCTCAAAGGGCATCACTCCGTGTTTCCAGCTTGGAAGCACGGGAAAATGGCTTTCATTTAGAGACTGCTTCGTTTCAGCCTCATTAAATGCACCACGTGCATCAGAGCGCATTAAAATGCGCCGGCGTTACTGTATTTCCCTTCAAATTAAAAAAAAACAACCTAGGGAACAACAACAAAAATCCCTTTAAATGCAGAATTCCTGCATTGTTCCTCCTGATGCAGCAAAGCACCTCAGTGCTCCGTCCACGCCTCCGAACCTCCTCCTTCAGTGCCAACTGAAACAAAAAGCACCAGTCCCAAAATCAGCGGATCTGGACAGGAAAATCTTGAGGTTTGGTGTTTAGGAAGTTGTGGGTTTGGGGGTTCAGACTATCCCATTCCATCCCATTCCCATGGGCAGGGACCCCTCCCACCGTCCCAGGCGGCTCCAGCCTGGCCTTGGGCACTGCCAGGGATCCAGGGGCAGCCACAGCTGCTCTGGGAATTCCAGCCCAGCCCCTCCCCACCCTCCCAGGGAACAATTCCTGCCCAATATCCCAGCCAGCCCTGCCCTCTGGCACTGGGAAGCCATTCCCTGTGTCCTGTCCCTCCGTGCCTTGTCCCCAGTCCCTCTGCAGCTCTCCTGGAGCCCCTTCAGGCCCTGCAAGGGGCTCTGAGCTCTCCCTGGAGCTTCTCCTCTCCGGGTGAGCACCCCCAGCTCTCTCAGCCCGGCTCCAGAGGGGCTCCAGCCCTGGAGCAGCTCCGTGGATTCCTCTGGACTCTCTCCAGCACGCACAAGGATTTGGGGAGCCCTCAGCATCCCTGGAGGTTGATTTTCCAGGACTCTTACACAGCCAAACTCTGTGGTTGTGTTTCAGGTTTCACAGGCTCTTGGAGCCACTGAGGTAACGGGATCCAACGTCCCCATCCCACTGCTCTGCTCCCTGACACGGGAATCCTGTGGATTCCTTTTAGGATATCCTTTTAGGGTAACTCCCTGAAAGCTCCTTCGCAGTGAAGCAAAGGAACCCTTTGTGCCCCTCCAGCTGCCTGGGCACTCCTGATTTCAGCCTTTTTCTTTAAAAAACACTGGTTAACAGCAAGGCAAAGCCTCCCAGCAGTGCTGGCCACTCTGATTCTCCTTCCAAAGATTTTTAAAGCTGCCCAAAAATGTGAACACGGCCAAGGGACAAAGAGCAGGATGGAAAAAGCCAGCGAGGGAAGTGGCTGCAGCGGCAGGGGAGACGGGGGTTAATGAGGAAGTGTCGGTTTTCAGCTGCTGGTGGATGATTAAACTCTCCAGTTTCGCTATCGACTTCCTCATGGAGCCCAGCTCACCTCCAGTGAGACTCAGGCTGCTCCATCCCTGCCCTGCCCGGGGGCCGGGAGAGCGTGGCCGGAGCTGGACAAGCCAGGGAAACACCACATGGAGCCCAAATACACCGATACAGCAACAGCAGCCCAAAAACAGCAGCACAAATACTTCACCCCAACAGTTTCACCCCAACAATTTCACCCCAACAACAGCACCCCAACAACAGCCCAACGACACCAACACCAGCCCAACACGACCGACCAAACGACACCAGCCCGACACCACCACCCCAAAAACATCACCCCAACAACACCAACCCGGCTACACCGGCCCAATTACATCATCCCAACTCCACCAATACAACAGCACCCCAAAAACGGCACCCAAAAACTCCAGTCCAACTCTACCAGCAACACCAGCCCAACTACACCAGTCCAACAACACCAATCCAAGAACACCCACCCAAACACCACACTAATAGCACCAGCCTACACCACCAGCCCGATTACATCATCCTGACTACACCAACACAACAACAGCACCCCAACAACACCCCAACACCAGCCCAACTACACCAACACCAGCCCGACATGACCAACTGAACCACACCAGGCCAACACCACCAACCCAACAACACCCACCCAACATCACCCCAACACCACCAACCCAACAACACCCACCCAACATCACCCCAACACCACCAACCCAACAACACCCTCCCAACATCACCCCAACACCACCAACCCAACAACACCCTCCCAACATCACCCCAACAATCCCAACCCAACAACACCCACCCAACATCACCCCAACAATTCCAACCCAACAACACCCACCCGACATCACCCCAACAATTCCAACCCAACAACACCCACCCGACAGCACCCCAACAACGCCGACCCACACCACCAACCCCAATAACACGAACTACAGCACCCCAATTACACCCTCCCAACTACACCAACCCAACAACAGCAGCCCAACTCCACCCGCCCAGCTACACCACCCCAATTACATCGTCCCAACTACACCACCCCAACAACAGCCCAACTAGACAAACCAAACTACACCAGCCCAACATCACCCCAACAACTCCAAGCCAAGAACACCCACCCAATATCACTCCGACAACATTGACCCACACCACCACCCCAACAACATCACCCCAACACCGGCCCAACATGACTGACTGAACTACACCAGCCCAACAACACCCACCCAAGAACACCCGCCCAACATCACCCCAACAACACCAACCCAACTACACCACCCCAACACCACATCTGCGAGCTGCCTTCACCCCGGCAGTGCCGGGAATACCAAGAGTGAGTCAACCCAAAGCAATGCCGAGCAGCCGGTGTTTCTCTGCTGCCAAATTAACGAGCAGGAAGGTTAATCAGCACCAAACCCACCACGACAGGCACGGGCTTGGGGAGCTGGTGGCCTCCCTGCCTGGCAGGTGGCTTTGGATTGGTACCACGAGGTTGAGTGTCCTCAGGGGGTGCCTCAGGGCTGCCCAAGCTCCCCGGGTTCACTTTGGCTGGGGCAGCCTTCTGCTGGCAACCCCAACCTTGTCACCCAGGAAGGCAGCTCGGAATGACCACACTGCTCATGGCAGCCATGGGCAGAGCCTGGAAAACCACAGGAGGCAGGGAAAGAGAAATGATGCAAGGCTTCACTCAGGAGCAGCTTGTAGGGTTTTAATGGGAAGGCGCTGAAGAAAGGGCTCGGCAGTCTCGTGGTGCTGTGACTCAAGGGATGCAGGCAGAGCAGAAGGAGTTAGTCAGGATGTTCTCATTAAAAATAATAATAATAATAAAAAAATTACATAGACTAGGGGCGTTGTTCAGCTTGGTTTAGGGTTTTTTCAGTGTTGTGGTTCTTCAGCTCAGACCTGTGCTAAAACCGACCCTTCGTCAATGACTTCCACCAGAAGGAACAAGAAAATAGAACAAAAGCTTGTTAAAAATAATAATTTTTTTAAAAACGCATAGACTAGGGGGCATTGTTTGGTTCGGGTTTGGGGTTTTTTCAGTGTTTTTCTTTAGCTCAGACCTGTGCTAAAACTGACCCTTCGTCAACGACTTCCACCAGAAGGAACAAGAAAATAGAACAAAAGCTTGTTAAAAATAATAATTTTTTAAAAAATGCATAGACTAGGGTGCATTGTTTGGTTCGGTTTTGGGTNGTTTGAATTACACAGACTAGGGGCATTGTTTGGTTCGGTTTTGGGTTTTTTCAGTGTTTTTCTTCAGCTCAGACCTGTGCTAAAACAGCCTCTTCGTCAACGACTTCCACCAGAAGGAAGAAGAAAATTAAACCCATACAGTGACTCTACTCTGTTACCGCGGTCTGAGCCACAACAGCTTTTGGGGGGGGGTGAATATCCAGAATTCATCCAGAAACCTCCACAGCCCTGCTCTGGGTAAGTCCCTGCTTTCCCAATACCTGCCCACGAGGAAAAGTACGGGAATGTGTTACAGAGGGGGGCCCTTGCAGACCAGCCTCCCTCCGACCCCTCATTTCCAAACATCCTGCTCGTTAAACCTCCAGCACGCGGAGGTCAAGTTGCAAAAGAGGTCCCATTTCCAGGTTTCCAGGCCGGCAGCTCCCGGGCTGGTTCCACAGCCCTGCCCTGGCGCCGTGCCCACAGGTGAGGCACCGCCAGGGAAGGAAGTGCTGGCGTGGGCAGGTGCCTGCGTCACCCCAGCCACACACCCGGCACAGCACAGGGCACAGCACCCCAAATCGCACACCCTGTGCCTGTCCTGGGCCAGGGCACCCCGAATCGCACACCCTGAGCCTGCCCTGGGCCAGGACACCCCAAATCGCACACCCTGTGCCTGTCCTGGGCCAGGGCACCCCGAATCGCACACCCTGAGCCTGCCCTGGTCCAGGGCACCCCAAATCGCACACCCTGAGCCTGCTCTGGGCCATGGCACCCCAAATCGCACACCCTGAGCCTGCCCTGGGCCCCAGCACCCCAAATCGCACACCCTGAGCCTGCCCTGGGCCCCAGCACCCCACACACAGCCCCCTGTGCCTGTCCTGGGCCAGGGCACCCCAAA
>VZTE01001954.1:0-69435 GCA_013397775.1 Eulacestoma nigropectus
CCCGGCCTGGTGAGCACAACAAACACTCCAGAGGGAGAACTGTCTGAGCTTGCTCAGCTTCCCTCACAGGAGAGACACTCCAGTTCCTTCACTGTGTTTGTGGCCTTTTCCAGGCTCTCTCCCGTAGCTCCTTGTCTCTCCTGGGCTGGAGAGCCCAGAGCTGGGCACAGCACTCCAGGTGTGGCCTCACTGGGCAGGGGAGAGGGTGGGATCCCTCCCTGTCCTGCTCGCAGCACTCCCAGTGACACTGGCAGGGCACTGGGGCACTCTCTGCTGGCCTGTGTTCCTCCTGGGCCTTTCTGGCCGATCCACTGCTGGTTCATGGGGTTGTTCTTCCCCAGGCGCAGCATTTGGAACTCCTTTTGTTAGTGCATGAGGTTCCTGTTGGCCCCTTTCTCCAGCCATTTAAATAAAATTGTTAAAAGAAAACATTTGTTTTGAAAAACACAAGTGATAAATCAGTAGTAAGAATGTCTAGATGAAAAGGGCAATAAAGGGAGAAATGCTATCTTTTCCTTCAAGGGAGGCCAGAGGAAATAAGAAGAGGAATGTAGAACTTAATTTTCATTCTTCTCGAAGGCAAAATGGTGAAGGAGTTTGGGATTCAGTCATATTCTCTGCAGGGTGAAACAAAAAAATTGCACTAGTATGTCATTGCTTTCTTTTTTATATAGATAAGTGTAGATATGTAAGTATGTCATTGAAAATGCAGTCTTTTGATGAGTGAGACTCTCTTCACTAAGAAAGTTGTGCATTTTGTATTAAGAAGTACCACAATTTGTCCATCTAAATGTAAGTCCTATTTGACACAAGGCATTTTTAACCTCCTAGCTAACTGGTGATAAAGGTTGTATCCTGTGTGCTGCAGAACTTTACATTGAGGCGGCAAATTTGTCTTAGCTCGTTTAAAATTAAGGCACATCTTTTGCAATAAAGATTTAATGTTAAAGATTATAGGACTCCAGGTAACATGCAGCACAACAGTAGCTTGGTGACGGTTAATAATAAGTATGATTTAAATACATTTTCATGAAAGCTTTATGATAAGAACTCAGGGTGAGTGATTAAAAAAAAGTGATTTGACAAAAAGGAGGGAAGGGAAAAACCTGCGTTGTTAATACAATTTTTCCTGTGTTTCTTTCTTTGCTTGAGTGAAAAGAAATTCTGTTGCTTTGAATGGTCTGTCATTTTTTTTTCATTAGAATTTAAATTAAATGCAGTCTCTATTTACATTGAGCTTTTCTGTTTGTCTATCATATTTGTTGGTTAGAAACTCGTATTTTCTAGGAATGAGTTCCATTTTCCATGACTGTTGGCAGATGTTTCTCTAGGCTCTTTAGTGACAATGATGTATTTGTTGATAACCTAGGGCTTGCTAAAAGGGACTTTGCTTTCCATCAGTGCATCTGGTTTTTTGTTTGAGAGCTTTAGTCAACAGAAACATACTCCATTTCTTCAAAAAATGTCTAGGGCTAGTTTCAATCTATTTTGAATGCATACTTAATTCAATGAATTTATGTTTGGTGCAGTTACCCTTTTCTCTTTGTGGTAGGTGAAATACATAAATGCTCTGGTTTCACTTCTTTGGTGCCTATTTTTGTGAGTTGTATATTGGAGCAGCTTTAATAGTTGAACCTAGTGTTCTAAGATAGTAGCCATTATATTTTGTTGTGAGTAGATTTCATTCTTAAATATTTTTACTGTTTTTGTGCTCAACTTGCCACTTCACTACCCTGATAGGAACATTTGAGAGTTTAGTTCATAGGCCTGCAAGATGGCTTACAGCAAGAGCCATGTCCGTGTCTTCACTGGAAAAATGGGGTTTACAAGCAGTTTTTATTAGGGGAAAATATTGTAGAGGATTCTTCAGATTCTCTCTTACTGATATTTTGTGCTGCTTTCTCTAGTTCCTCTACTACCTTCTCAAACCTGGACAATCTGTGTTATAAAGCCTCTCTTCCCAATGTCTCAAAACAGCTCCAACACAGCACTGTTCTCAGCCACATGGTGTACTTAACACTGACATGCATTTGAAGATCCTCTGAAATGGATGCATTTTCTTTGCATTATTTGCCTCCTTTTTTTTGAGGGTTGGAGCTATGGGATTTTTGACCTTGGGTTGTTGGTTTTGCATTGTGTTTTTGGTGGTTTTTTTTTTTGGTTGGTTTTTTTCCCTTTTGTTTGTTTGTATTTCGTTTGATGTTGTGGTTTTCTGCTTTTCTGGTGGCTTTTGTATGGTTTTCTTTTTATGTGGTTTGTTGTTGGTTTTGTTTAGTTTAAATTTTGCTATTTGGGTTTTTTTTGGTATTGCAGTGCTTCTTTGCTTACTTAGTTTAGGTTTGAATAGAACGCAATGTTTGGTAGAACATGACATAGCTAGTTTCTTTCCTTTCCATCTTTGGTTAAGGGGTAAGCTACATAAATAGCTGCAAATTATTAAAAATTTTTGATGTTTTGTTACCTTTTAAAATACATTGTAGGACCCCATAATTTCTTTTTCACTACTATTTTTCTGCTCTTGTTTTTCTTGCTCTTTAATAGAATTTGAATGGTAGGAGAGTCTTGAAAAAAATTATTTTAAGAGCAGAAAAAATGATTATCTTTTTTTCTTTTCAGTTTAGAAATCAGGACTTATATCTGGAGCAGGAAACTGAAAGTCGAACATATTCCAGTGTCAGTTCTGATGGTGGCTTGCCTTGTGACCATAAATAAGCCTGGTTTCTTCTTCTGTGTTATGAGGAAGAAACAAAAATATTTGCAAAGCATTCTGAAATTCTTGGAAGGAAGTTGTTTAAAACTATACCTTTTTTCATTATTTATTGGAAGGTATATAGGTTTTCTAAATATTTTTCTACTTTGCTGAGCAAAAGTACAAATGAGGTGCCTTAAACTTGGTGGAAGAGTCATTTTGGCCAAAAAAAAATTCAGTAGGTTGAGAATCCAGAATAAATCTGTTTGGTTTAATTTTTGTAGTCTTATCATCTGCGAATTTTGAGTTATGAATAATTCTTACCAGTTGAAGCAATGAAATTATTGATGTATAAAGAAAACTGGTTAATTCATCCTGCTGTTTGACTCAGCATTTATAGAAGCTACAAGATATACATGAGTGATGAATTTTGGGCATCTAAATCTTGAAAAAAATTAGCCAAGCTTTTGCAAGAATTTATCAAATGCCTTAGAGAAACTTAATGAATTTGATGGAGTTTTAGATGCTTCACATGAGACTTGGCCAGAACTTTTCCCTCTGATGGGAATTTCATTTCATTCTTCTCCTTCCCTCAGACAGAACTCATTATGTATTACGATTTACCATTGATAATAATAATTTGCTGGCTTTAGCATCCATTAATACAATGAACTAGGTGCTATAAGGTGAAACCTGAGAAAAATGTGAAATGAAATTTTAGAACACCTTCCAAATACTTAGAAAAAATTATTTTCTGAACTTCAAATAATTTATAATTTTATTAATATTGGACAAGTCACTACTCCATTTTCTGTGGTGTGTTTAAGACAGCAATGAGGAATGCCTAACAGTTCTAAGGTTTATACAGTAATAATTTTTAATTTTCAACATGATTAGTCTGTCAGCGTTACCATATGTAAATACAACCATAGTTTTTAATAGTGGCAACTAGACTTGGAGCTCTCTAAAAATTTGAGTTCTGTGGGAAAGAATTTCCATATACTCATATTGCCATGAATCTTCAATTATTGTTAAACCCAAACCTGAATTTAAAAAAGACTTTTGAAAGTCCCGACAGTAATTTGAATTGCTTTATCACATTAACTGGCGATATTAGTTGTGATACACAGACTAATTGTGCCAGAAAATGGCCTTAAATAATCCAGTGGAGCAACAGTTTATTTTAGCTGATAAATAGCTATCCAAAATAAAAGAAAATTTCCAATTCCTCAGCCCATTTACTCATACCAGGTGTATGTCTTCCCCTTTAATCTGCAATATGTTGAGTTCTAATTTGAGGCTTTCCCCAGGTGGTGTGTTTAGAATACAATTTTAAAATTGATATCCTATTGATTTTCTTTTGATTTCTTGAGAATAGAGAAGGAATGTTTCCTTACTAGGTATCCTATTTCATTGTCTTCTTACCCTACAAGATGTTACATCTCTCTCTTTGCTGCAATTAGTGAGCTAAGAATAATGCAATTTATCAGAATTGCTGTACTTGGGTAATTTGTGAATTTCTATGTTTGATAATAGTAAACTTTCTGTTAGAAAATCCATGTTAATGACTGTAATGTTTGTATGAACAAGATAAGTGACAGTAATGTGTCAGTATTAGGTATTGCACAACTACAAGTTATTTTTTATAATTATATATACACATTTAAATATATATACGCGGATGTTATTGCACAGACTGTTTTCTTACTTTAGGAGCTATTACAGAATTGGTTAATTCTGGTCTGCTGCAGCTGGAGATTAATTTCTTTAGCATACATTCTAATTTCACATGTTGAGAATAATTCCATTTTAAAATATGGGAATTGGTAGGCAGTTCAAGACATGGGATAGAAGCTGTTGTTTTATGGATCTGAGGAAGTGAAGCCCAAAGGTACTAAGAAAGGAAAGAACAGAGAGCTAAGAGAAGGATGGAGCAAGAGCAGTTGACACACAGCAGAAAGGTAAAGGCTCTAGGGAGAGCGTTTCTGTTGTATAGACATCAGGGGTGGACAGAGAAGTGAATGTGAATGAACGAGGAGAAGGATTCAGGCTAGAAATACAGACTGAAATCAGAATAAAGAAAAAGACTTTGGTAGCTAGTGAGTTAATCTTTCAAGTGGTAAGAGCAGTGCTGTTAAAGATACCAGTAAAGGGTAAAAAGGAGGAAGGGCTGTGAGATGGAATATTTAAGAAAGTATGGGGTTCCTTTAGCTGTGTCTTGTCACACTGTTTCTGTTGTCCAGCTTTGGAAGGAATGGGAGAAAAATGACCACATTTTTGCAAGGGCAACTGATGCTGATAGAATCAATTCTACATAATACAAACTGAGTCTTTTTTTGTAGGAATGTGTAGATGGCAATATGTGTAAGTGTAAAATAAATTAGAAATAGGAATTAAGGAAAAAAGCCAGATATTTTGTAAGGCACTATTTCATATTGAACTATTTAAAAAATATTGCAGACTATTTGCTTATGCATATATGAATACAAATAATGAATTTAATAGGATTTTTTTTTCTATAATATAAAAAGGACCTTAATGAGTGGTGTTTTGCATTTGTATTTTTGTTGTGTGTGACTGGATGTGTCAGGGAAAGATTGTACTGTCTGTGATTTACCAAAGTAGAGCTTGATTTCTCAATGCTTGTACAGATGGCTAACTGCTACCAAAGGTTTCTGCAACACTGCTTACAAGTTGCCAGAAGGTTAGTGTGAAAATACATCACAGGCTGATTCTATAGCAAAGGACAGTTACTGTTACCAGGATTTATTAACTGCTGTCCTCCTAGTAAACAGCACCTATCAAGCACTTCTACAGGTAGTCCACAGGAAGCAGTTCCAGTCATAGCACCTTTAAAATGTTTTCTATCAAAATGCATTTTTTACATTGTTTGGACGTGGTTCATTTAGAGTATTGCAAGAGTGGGATATAGTGCATGAAAAAATCTATTGTGTGTTTTTGAAGCTGGTAAGATGAATCTAAATTATTTAAAATGTTTGTCTGCAATGAATATGTCATTACTACTGTTCTCTGAAGAAAGCTTTAGTCATTATAAGCAGTTAGGAAGGATTATCACTGAAAAATGGCTTGATTAAGTAATTTCAGGACATGTGTTGTGGATTGAGACATAATGTAAAGAAGGTTATCAGCCTAATGCTTGCCACATCCTGCTAATTTGTTGCTTTTGTAAATGTTTTGTAAAAGTCTATTCTTTACCAAGAAGAGAACTTTCCATGGTTTCCCGTGACTGTTAGCCCCCGCGTGATGTTCCACAGGAGTGTAGTTTACCTACATTGTTCAGTTGCAATGTGAATTAGGTGATGCTTTCTTTCTGAAATGATTATATAAGTGAAGGAAAAAAAATAGCCTAGTAAACTACTACTGTTCCTCTTCAAATTAAAACATTGGAAGACTTTTAACTAAAATAGGTTTCAGATATAATGAAAAAATCCAATACTTAGTGCAAAATGTTCAAAATCCTTCAGATATTTTAAGCTTTGTGTGTTAAATATTTTAACACACTAAGTCGTGTAACAACTAATGTTTTGATGGAGAAGGTGCTTTTGTGAACAAAGACATCGGTTCATATTTTACAAGGTGCATCAGAGGTATACTTCATTGAACTAAAAGATAAAAATGCAAATCATAAAGACTTGACTCGGGACATACATTTCCATGCTTAAAACTACAGTACTAAGAAATACTACTCCCCCACTGCTAATCAAATAATAGACAATCTATTTGCTTTCTATTGCTGCAAAATATGATATACTCTACAGATGGAGTATTTTTATGTTAGTTTTAAAAATCTGGTAATTCATTTTATGAAAGAGCTTTTCATCATTAAATATTAATATTAAATATTTATGATGAAAAGCTAGAAAGACCCGTAAGTCATGGACTTGGTTCCTAGTGAAATAAAATGTTTTATAATGGCTATTCTTAGGTGCTTCAGGTATTTTAGAATGTGCTAAAGTTTGTGTTTAGTATGTATAGGTCTGGAAGCTGTTTACTCAGAGTCCAAAATGGAAAAAAAAGGAAATTTCTTTCTTTATTTATTTAAATTATAAAATAATTATTCTCTTTTCCATTCGCAAATAGCATGTGTTTGAAAAAATACTTTTGGCTGCGTATGTCTCTCCTAGGTGATTTTCTCATATCATAAATATGTCTCACATATATTTATGCCAATTAGTTAAAGGTGCTAAAACTCTTTTCTTCCAATTGATTCTGTAAAGTTTTGCCCTTAATAATAAATTTTAGTTGAATTACTTACCTTCAAGCTGTGAATTTATGGCAGGATAAATAATAATCTTAGTAGTGGTATCACTGATGTTGTTAATAGTAAGAATTATGAAGGAGTTTCATGTTCTTAAGTATTCTGATTGTCATAGTAGCCTTTGATTGAAGAGTAAGTATCAAACTAATTCTATTGCATATAGAAAATAATTGTGTCCAGTACAAGGGTTGTGACATTTATTGATGGCAACATAAGCTGCCTTTTACATGGGACAACTACTTTGATTTTGCATTTACTTAAAAAAATATCACAATTAAAAAAAAAAAAAAAATCACTGTGAGTACTTTAGTAGACAGGAACATGCCAGTTTTGTGTTTGTCCTGGGAGCCTTCTTCAACAGAATGACATTTAGTTTTGTTTTAGAGAGAATCCATCACTTTTTCAAGTTGGGAGCAGGAAGTGACATAACTGCCAGCTACAAGCCAGTCAAAAGAGAAATGAATTAAAAACAGTAAAAACCATTACCACCACCACCACCACCACCAAGAAGAATGAAAGATCCTCCAGATTATTTATCAAAGCAACAATTTTTGTGTTTGTGGTGTTTTTTGTTTTTTTTTTTCTTGAATCATTCAAGGCAGTAAGAGTAGAAATTACTTTCAGAACATACCTGCTCATGTTGTCTGATATGATACTTCCAAGTATTCCCACCCTTTAGTGCTAGAAGCCTGTCTTCTGTTTTTTCGAGCAGTGATACTGTTGAGCATGATGTTACTCCATTACTTTTTACTCAAAAGTTTGTTTTAAAAGTTCGAATACTTAAAAAAAATCCTACGCCATTTCTAATACCTGTCTGGGTTTGTTAATTCTTTTGCAGTAGTTCTATTAAAATGAAGTGGAAACTGATCAAAGATTACTGAAATGCAGAAATTGTGTCCCATTTAGGTGTGATTTATTTTGTCTTTTAATATCTTATTATCATTCCATCATAGAATACATTTTATTTCTTCTTGATGTATTTTCTTCCTCAGTGCTTCAATGCTTACTTAAGTAATTATTTTCTCTCAAGGCACTGGAAGTCTTGGTGTTTAAAAGCAAAATTTTGGCTTTAACTATCATTTCTTATTGGTCTGTTGCAACAGGGCTTGAATGTGAAAAGATTTTATGCATTAAAGGGAGAGAAAATCCACTGTTGCTTGTCTTTATGTTACAATTTTCTATTTTAAAAGTTAAAAATATTACTGTGGACTTCTATGCACATTTCCAGTAAACAGAAGTGTCTTCATGGCTTTTTTTTACTATTCATTATGACCAATCAAGGACTCTCTGAATGAAACATACTATTTCAAATATGTTTGAGGTTTTTTCAGGGTGTGTATATAAGTGTGTATATGCATGTTGTTTGAAAAGGGGGCATTCAGGTGGTATTTTGGATAAAAACTGTAATTAAGGCAGCTGCATAAAATTACAATTTCTGTGTTGAATTTTTTTTCCTTCTTTCCATTCCATCCTCCATTAGATGGCAGTGTTGTGAATATGCAGCATATCAATGTTGACATATTGAAAGGAAAGCAAGCATTTTTAACACATCTGAGATGCTTTTTCATTATATATCTTATGAATTTCAAGAGGAAGAAGGATGAACTAGAAATGATAGATGGAAATAGTAGATAAAGAAATTCGTATTCAGTGCACAGAAACCTAGCTAGTAGGAAAGTCACATTCAGTCCTTTGTGTGTTTCAGCTTGTTTAAAAAAGTGTAATAAAACTAGTTGTAGTAAACTGTAAAGCCAGGCCATGCATTTACCAGCTTTTTCTATGCATCTCTTCTTACCTGAAAGAAAATACTGTCTCAATTTTGTGCTTTAACAGAGTTATTTAGCTATGGCAAAGTTCTTTCAAAGTTTTTTAATGTAAGAGTATGTTTTAGCCAATCAGTTTGCTTTCAATTTGAAAAAAATTTGCTAAGGTTTTTGTGGCAAGGTCGTGTAGGGTTGCTTCAGCTGTTGCTAATATCAGAACAGATCAGGAGCAGTCCACACACTGGACAGAGCCCAAGCCAACTGACTCCAAAATGAACGTACTGCTGCCCGAAGCTGAGCCTCTCAGCGACTCTGGTGGCATTCATGTGATAGCAAATTTAGAAAGAATAAAAATCACTCTGCAGCAGCTGTGAGAGAAAGGAGTGAGGAAAATGTGAGAGAAGCATCCCTGCAGACACCAATCAGGAGTGAAGTAAAGCCTGAAAAAATGGGTGTGAGGGAAGGGTTTCAGTTTTTTTCTCATTTCTCACTGTTATAATCACTTATTAATTGACATTAAATTAATATAATTTCATCAAGAGAAGTCAGAGATGGTAATTGGTCAGTGATCTGCCTGTCCTTATCTCAACCCATGACATTTTCCATCTTATTTTCTCCCCTTGTCCTGGTGAGGAGGGTAAATGGGAGAGCAAGTTAATGGACACCTGGCAGTCAATCAAGGTTAACCCACTATGATAGTTTATGTGTTGTAGACATACTGATTTACTTAATGTAGTCTCCTACTGTTAAGTATTTTTGAGTATTGAGTACAACGACTTTAGTCTGCAAATTGACTCAGCATCTACAGGATTTCAAGTGGAGGCTCCTTTGCATTTTCATGACTATTAAGATTCTATTCAGATAGGTCTAAAGTATTCCACTTAGATGCATAAGAAAACAATGCAAAAAATTCTCTGGGGGATTAAAATCAGGGATTAGATTAAAGTTGATGAGGAAAGTACTACATGAGATTTTAGAGTTTGCACTGTACAGTGGATCGGATTACATGGATATAGCACACCTTTTGAGACCTTAGACATAATACTCCTCTGTCTTGCTTCCTTTTTACTCTGTAGAAAAAAAATAGACAAAACTGTAACTTGATGTGGAACTTGTATGCATTTATGTTTTGAAGAGTTAAGTGCTGGGACTGTAAATGCCTGTAAAGACCTTTGGGTCAACAGGATACTCTGTGAGTTATTTTTAAGAGTAAAATTGTGATGTCACTTAAGATATGTGCAGTCTCTGGATTCAGCATGGTAGTTTGCTTAAAATTATCAAAACCAGCTAATAGAGCAGAAAGAAATGCTATAGTTTCTTTTTGGTTTTAACCCATAGGAGTTAATGAAACAATGGAGTGTCCTTAAGTACTTTGGGGAATCCTGGTGTGACACATTTGTTCAGATAGTGTTTTCTCTTAAATAATCCTTTCCTCTTGAAAATTGAGGAAAAGGGGAAAAGGAAAATACTGATTAAAGTAGAATTGGGTTTTACATGTGGGATTTTTGTTCTGGACTTTTTTAACTGCAAACAATGGCATATTCCAGTACTTGTCACTTAAAAATTGCTCTCTTGTCTTGCAGTGCACTTGTAGAAGAGACATGGTGTCAATATCCATGGATGTCTTTGTGAGGAAGTTTCAACCAGACAGATACCAGCTGTGGAAACAGGGCAAGGATTTATATACCATTGATCATACAAAACCAACTCCTGAATCAACACCTGAAGTAAAGATCTGGCTACAGAGAAGAAGGAAAATACAGAATGTTCCCAAGAGGTATTTATGTTTCTTTACCATCTATTTAATTGTCTTTAATATGATAGCAATGTCCTTTTTGTTTCCTTTTGGCCGCTTCCTCTGATGTTGTCTTAGTTTTAGCCACAACAGATTTTTTTTTCTCATAGTAGCAGTGAGGGGGTAGGGCTTGGAGCTGTGTGGGTGTGCCTACGTTGTTCTCTACCACACACATCACTGCCGGGGGACAGAAGTAAGGGATTCTCATTTCTGAGAAGGAAGGGGGTGTGGTGTGCGCCCAGGGCCTGGGGGCCATAATGTCCTTTTGTTTTGGGAAGCCTCATGAGTCCGGGTCAGGTTGATTGGACTCAATGAACATTTTGTGTGTAGTCACCCGCTTATATAAACTGTTATTAGTATTGTTGCTGTTACTGTTAATTTTCTTATCTCATTGCTGTTTCCAGTAAATT
Source organism: Eulacestoma nigropectus (assembly GCA_013397775.1). Taxonomy (NCBI): domain Eukaryota; kingdom Metazoa; phylum Chordata; class Aves; order Passeriformes; genus Eulacestoma; species Eulacestoma nigropectus. The sequence continues at coordinate 10,937 of VZTE01001954.1, forward strand.
GTTATCTCAACCCGTAATGTCTGTCTTTTCTCTTTCTTTCTTTCTCTCTCTCTCTCTCTCTCTCTCTCTCTCTCACTGGAGGGACTGGAGGGAGGGGAATGGCTGCATAGATTTTAACTTTCAGCTGGACTTAAACCATGTCACATGTTTTCTTTTGCTTCATTTACTTTAGACTAAAAGGGTTTTTCTGTTTTCTGTATTAAGATGGACTTGGGCACAAGGCAATCTTTTTCTTAGAATGGTTGTGAAAAATTAATTTAACTTAAAAGCTATGTGTACCTAAAGTTAATGATTATGGAGAACAACAAAATGGATTCAAGTGTTGCATTTAAAATCTCTCTTTAGTAAAAGTTATTCCAGTAAAATTTTCAAGATGTGGATGGTTGCCATTGTTTCTAGTGATCACTGCAACCAAAAAACAAGGGAGAAGACTCCTAAGAGCTGAGGTAAAGGTTAAACAGGAAAATCTTATCATAAAGCTGTGACAGAACCCTACCAGCTGTTTGAAGTCTCTAGTAATAGTCTTAGCCTTCACTGCCATCTAACTTTAAGGAGATACACTGCCTATTTTTCGTGCTCTCGCAGTGCTGCTGCAGCCAAAACCTGTCTTTGTCTACCACAGGTCAGTGGCAGATCATAATAAGGTCTAAATCTCAGTTGGTGGTGCTGACACCCCTAAGAAAATTAGGAGAATAAAGTTTCTCAGCTTGTCACTGAAGCTATAAAAACTTTGACGTTAAAGCAGTTGCATAGCTATTTCTTGAGATGCATTATGGTTTTTGTTTGCATTGCACAAACATTTTTTGTCCAGTTGTGATTTCCTGTCTTACTTAACAGAATCTTTATGGAATTTCTTCTTCATTATCTAACAAAGATCTCCTTAACGTCTGTCCAAAGGTGGACAGTTTTATTGGTATCTATTTATCTGTGCAGTGCAGTTTTTTGAGTTGGAGATAATACTGATTTTTTTTAAGATATTTTTCTTCCTTCAAATAATTTTACGGTGTAGTTGCTTTTTTAACTTGGTCTTAAACCAAACTTCCTCATTTTCTTAGTAAGTTAATGTATTTTTTGAGGAAAGGATAGGAAAGTCAACCTGTAAAGTAAAGGACCAGCTGGCACTATAGTGGAACATTGTTACTGAAAATATAACACCGAGTTTGTTCTGGGTAAGGGTAGTTTGTGAGGTAGAATCACTTCTTGAAGACAACCAGTGAAGCAGCTGAACAGCCAATTTGTTAGTACATGTACTAACCTGGCCTCACAGAGAGAGTAATTCTGTTGTTTAACTAGGTGAATGCCATTTTTCCCTGTAGTAGGTTTCCCTGTATCTATTGTACAATGTAAATGCAAATTCCCACTTGTACCAGCAGTGATTCATTTGGTAGTACCCTTATGGGTAGCTGGTTCTGAGTAAAAACAAAGATTTTTTAATAAGTGCGTTGAAAGTTTTATCACAGGAACACATGGGCACTTCGCTAAGCTAATAAACACAATTCCAGTGCTGTTTCAATCTTGAGTAGGCTTTTGTTCAGGCATGGTAAAAGTGTACATTGCAGAGGATAAAATGTTTATTCACCTTCGTTTCTAGGTAATGTGTCAATTGAAATTATCATTTGGATTATGGGAATAATACAAATTCCAGCAAAGTGAAAATAAAAGTACCCTCTATGGGAATCTTCATGAATATGGCAACAGGGAGAGCTTAACTCTGACATTTATGGCTGAAATACGTTGCTGCTATATAACATCTAATGACTGCATGTAAATAGTAATGATACTTCCTGTTATTTACAATGTGGACTGATGGTTGTCTCATACTTTGGCAAATTTTCTGGAAATTACTCTTTTATAAAGAATATGTTGAAAGCTATACATTTGTAGACACAGATCAAAATTTAAGGGGTAGCAAAATGTGTTTCTGGAGATGTGTAGAATCTAAGATGCAAGACCTTTTTAAAACTCACTTAAAACTTTGTAAAATTCACCTGCGATAGTTGTACTTTTATCTCTGACATATTATGAGCTTTGAAACCTGCTATAGGATGACATTAAAATCTCCTCGTGTCATTTAGCTGAATTTGAAACTGGACTAATTTCCTATTATATTTATTCTGAGCACGTAAATTATGAACCTATTTCTAATTGGTTTACCATTTCTCCTGCTTTAAGCTTTCCCTTATACTTCTGAGGGTGCAAAAACTTAGGATAAATCTTTAATTTCAACTTCATTTTTTTAAACACAGAATAATTATATATATTGCTTGATATTGTAGCTTTTCAAAATATTTGGTGATCATAATTTTTACCTTTTTCAGATGCTTTTTAGTTGTGTTAAAACTCATTTGAAAACTTCCAAACAGATCAGCTTTTATGAGGGTATTCAGACTAGTGTTTTATTAGGGTTTGGAAACACCACCTGATTTTATTGCTACTGAAAGATTTTTGTCTTCATTAGTCTTGTGAGGGTAGTTTTTTTTTTAGGCTCAGAAGAATGATTTATTAAAAAGCTAGTTTGGGTGCTAGTTAAGTAATAGTTACTTAAAGACTGTTTTACTTTTAGAGTTTAACAACTTTGCTATAGAATGGTGATAAAAGATTAGAAGGTTAAATCAAATCAGTTGTTAATCTATCACTTAATAAATTGTAGCACTATCTCAACACAAAAAGATGAAAAATTGTCAGTTTTTTACCACTTTAAGCAGGTGAAAGGGACATAGATTGGTAGATGTTTTATCTTATCCAAGACAGACTTTCTACTCTGACAGCAGTATCTCCTATAACAGCTTCCAGCACACCAGATCTCGATCTAAAAAGCTTAAAACTCCAGAGGACAAGAGAGTATCTGCTATGGTAGCTGATGCAGAAATCATAGTGACTGAAGCAGCTACTGATGGCTTCAAGGTCAGTGAAGAACCTGAAAAAAAAGTGAGAGCGGTAAACACAGGAGTGCCTTCTGGGGAAGAAGAAAACAGTAGTAGAATGCATCTGGATCAACATTTATTGGATCATGTCAAGGTTGCAGGTGAGATAAGGACTGATTATGTTTCACATGTAAGTTTTAGCCTGTTCATACTCTAATGCCACAAATTAGAGGATGTTAAACTGAAGTATTTACTTACATAGAGAGTTATTTATGCAGAGAAGATTGATATTCAGTAAGAGAGAGAAAAGACCAAAGTTAATATTCTGAGTTGAGAGTAATACCACCTGAACTCTTTTAATGAAGTGTTTTTTAAAGGAGCAAAGAGAATGAGGTTTTGTAAATTTTATTTCTTCAGTGGACTCATATGTGTTAAAGTAAAATGTTTTTGATATGGAAATGATGCAGAATGTCATAATACTATTCAAGCAGTACAGAATGTATGTGCTTGCGAGAATGCTACATGTATTTACATGATGAACATGCAAATTGGAAGTATTCTATACCTATACTTATATTTTTGTTCTATACACAAAAATGCTCTATTTTGAGACTCCAGATTTGTTTTCGTTTCCTCTGGAGTTATCTGACAGTCCAAGGTATGAAGTTCTTGTCAAGGCAAAGATTTTTTTTCCCTCCACAACCATTTTTATACTAATATACTTGGTGTATTCTGGACTAAATTTATTCTATTTCACATTCCACTGTAGTTCTAATATAGTTCCTCATTCCTGTTCATAAGGCAAACTGCAATTTTAGCTTCAAGTGTAGAAGCAGTCCTGTTTTGTTTTTTATTGCTACTGAAAATTTGCTTTCAAATTGCATATAGAGAGTATTTTCATTATTGTGAATATTAATGGTTACGTTAATGCTTATTTGGAGGCGATAATCACCATGATTGATTCACATAGAGATAACAAGATGTTGCAATATGGAGGGTTAGAAATTCCTCTGCACAAATTATCTGGTGCTCTATCAAAGCATTTCCAGGTCTGTTTTAATAATATATATTTTTTAAAGGTGCTATTACTTTACGTCTTCCCACAACTTTCAGCAGAGCTTTGGAATGTTCATGACCACAGAGAAAATAGTATTTAGTACCGTTCTGTGTTTATTGGCAAGGGAAGGAAACACAGAGAAGAGTAGAGAGCTGCCCTCTCTCCTTTGTCCTCTTAAAGGGTGGTGCCTGGACCTTTGTAGGAAAAAGGACATTTTTAGATATGATAGAAGTTCCAGTACTCAGGTTGAAGAAGGTAGTTTGTTCTGCATTATCTCTGGCTGATATGTCCATTATACTCAGTTGAGGCAGTGCTGTTTGTGCCCAGAGATTACGTTTTAGTATTGTCTTTGTATTATTAAATTCTATGTTCATTTGACCTGAAATTTTTCAGAAGAAACAAGTTCAAGTAACCTTTGTAAAGAAAGAATGGCAAGGGACTTAACAGAAACTGTTTTCTTTAATATCATGGATATGCTGCTGAATCAGAATTCACTGCAGTGTGTGCCAGAGTTCTTCAGGAATATGTTTTTTGAGTGACCTCTCTAGCCCGTTGTTCTGTCTTTCCAATGCAAGCATCAGCAGAGGAAGAAGTTTTGTAAAGTAAAATCCCCACAATTTTCACTCTTCAATATCACTAGAATATACAATTATGCTAATTTTTAAAAAATAAAATTATGCTAATGGCTTTTCATTTTTAGACTGATGCTGTTGTTTTAAAAATATTCTTGGTATCTATTTGAAATATGTGTTTGTAATTATAAACCATTAATCTTTGGTTATTTTCATTTTTAAACAGGCATAATAGATATAAAATGCAGGGTATCAGGTTTGGTATACCAGCCTTTTATATTTTTTTCCATTGACTCAAAGTGCATATGGGCAATGTGAGTAAAGACTAAAGAAGCTACATGAATATTGATTATTTTGAATTAAATGAAGACCTGTTATAATTCAAATGCAAAATACTGATTAAATGGTCAAAACTATATTTCATACTCCAAACTCAAACCGTTTACATTTAATTTATTCATTGATAAAATCTATGCTCCACATTTGTGTATGCCCTTCCACCAGATGCTTTTCTGTATGATTTCTAAATGAGGAGCCATGCTTTGAATTAGAATAATTTAGATTGCTGTGAAATTCAATATGGTAATGTAAAGTGGGATTTACTAACAAATCAAATTCTTGATTTATAGGAAACATCCTTTCAGACTCAGTTTTGAGCCCTGTTCCTGTACTAGAGAAAACAAAAGTGGAAGATGAGGACAAGATAGATTCCAGTCATTCTTCTTTTACACTTGAAGATTCTGTGGCCAGCAACCCTGCTTCTGATAGCTGTAGAAAAGAAGAGAAGTTGAAACTTCAGAATCAATATGTTTCATCCATACCATACCATAAAGCAGAGGGTCAAACTTCTGAAGCAGAAAATCCAGGTAGAGAGGAAAGTGTCTGCACAGAGGGCGGTATCAGCAATGTAGAAAGTTCTGGAAGTGGTTTGGAGCACAGAGAAGTGCACATCGTAAAAAAGGATGAAGAAGACGGCATGGAAACATCTTGCGTATGTGAAGCAAATTACATCATAATAGTAATAGATTCTTGATTTAATGAAATATGAATGAGTATTTTTCTAATGAGACCTGATATCCATATTAAAGCCTTTAAGAATATGCATGATTTTAATCAGATGATAATTTGAACATGTTTTGAAGGGTTCAGGCAAGAGTGGCAATTTTGATCCAAAAGCAGACTGTTTTTGGAGTTTGCTTATTGACATATTTTTCCTGTTATTTTATATGTCTAGTAATTTCATTTTATATTTGTGAATCTGGAGCGTCAGCAACTATTCTCAAAGCTATTCCCACATTCACTTCCTGCCAATATGAGCAGGGCTGTGAGCTTCACCTACTTACTTTTCTTGGATTTTGGAAAAGAACTAAAATATGTAAAGGAAACACTTGAAGGAAAAGATCCCGCTATTGAAAGGAATATATGTTTTCAATTTTTAAATAGTAGGTTTTAATAATATTTTCTCTTTGGGCCACTTAGAAACAGAGGGCCTTTTTTTACTCTTCCTATTCTGGTGTGATGCATGGTCAGCTTTGACTTTGGGATGCAAAATGAAAAAATAAGCTGTGGTGGTTGTCACAGTAGCTTTCTGAGTAGTGAGTTGAATCTCAGTTTGACAGAGACAAAGCAGGAAATCCACTGCCAAGTTGCCAGACTTCATGGGAAATGTATTTTAGAAGCCAAACTAAAAATCGTGCTGACCCCTTCCACATACATGAACTGTGCTCTAATGATTTTTTTCAATGTTGTGAGTTTTACTAATCTTGGCTCCAGCCTTTCCACTGTAATAAGGAGCAGTATAAACATCTCAGTGTTTTAATTACCATGTATTAGAGATTATATTTATCTCTTCCTGTGCCTTTTGGCCATTTGTATATTAGGTTTCAGATTTTATACAGTATTACGGCATACTCTTTCTTTCTCTTTTAAGTGAAGAAATGTACTGTACAAATGCAACTTAAAAAGCCTGACATTTCTCTTTTTACTTAATTGCTAACTGTTTTAGACCATAAACCTGTCCTGTGCATTAACCACGTCTTCTTCCCTCTGCTTATCATGGTAAATATAATGCTTTGTAATTTACTTCAGGGGGCATGTGTATAATCTGCTAGGTTAGATTCAGGTTCTTGAGGCACAGCATACTGTAGTCCACCAGAACGGTGTGAAACGCAGTCCTTCCCACACCTCTGCCACTGTGCTTGCCCTTCCTCTGGTCCTGAACCTCCAGACACCATCAGTAGCTTCTTTACATTGGGATTCCCTCAGTGGCACTTCAAGACTTTCAAGTGTTGGCCTTAGTTCTTGAAGCTTGAATAACTTTAAGCTGAATGTATGTAGGAGTGTTTGAGGGAGGAAAGAATTTCTTCATATACTAAATCAACATGTTAATCGTATATCAGGACTCTTGCTTTCTTATCTGTACTCTAGATCTTCTTTTTTTTTTTCCTGAGCAATTTTGGAGTCTTTCACAAATTAAGCCAGTGGTTTTCTGCTTCATTTTTCTAGCCACAGTTAGGGGCTGTTTTGTACTTCAGGTCTGCAGAATTATTTGGGCTGATGTCAAACATCACTTCAGCAAAACAGGATTTATGCTCTGTAAGTTGGGAAAGGCTGCACTAACTTAGACCTGAAATGATTTGTGTATGACAAGGATTAATTTAATTTTTAATTTAAATATGTGTAGTTGATTAGAGACAAGTGTTGTTTTGATACACTAAAGGTCCTTCAAGTATACCATGGTAGTGTTTATAGACTTGGCATCTATGTTTGTTTACAGAAGAATAAGTACAGCTTATTAAGAATAAACTGTATGGAAGAATAATACAGTTTTTGTTTGTTGTAATTAATTGTGCAGAATTACATACTAACTTAGTTGCGTTTTTTCCTTTCAGTCAGAGGAAGTTGAAAGAAAGAAAATATCTAAGAGTTGGCGTCATCCACTACATAAACCCCCGGCTAGATCTCCAATGACTTTGGTTAAACAGCAAGCAATTAGTGATGAAGGTGAGTGGACTATTTAATACATTTTTCTGATGATAATTTTATGGTTTTATGAGACCATATATATGTAGACATTTAGAAAGTCACTGCTTCGTGCAGACAGGCTACAAAAATCTAGGAAATGTACCCAACATAGAGATTTCCTTCTCTGAAGTAAATACAAAAAGTAAATCTGCTTTACCCAGAAATCACATATACGCTCACACAAAGTTGATGAATAAAGCTACTTTATTCTATTAAATGTGACTTGTGAAGCTTATGGAAATGTGCATCGAAAGTATAGATCAAAATGGAATAGAAACGCATTCCTTTTTCACATCAGCATACCATTTTAGTTCTGTGAAGCACAAAATTTTCTGGTGCTGTTTTCCAGAATTTCCTCAGTTAGCAGAACTGGAGATTAGTTCTCACACTCCCTTAGACAGTTTGATAATCTGGAGCTGATGCCATGTCTGTGACTACGGGTCTGATTCCAACATTGTTGCATACTTCAGTGTTTACCTGCAATTTTTACCTGAATTTTTTTCTCTCTCAATTACTTCTCATTAACAGTAGCTGTTTCTTACAGCTGCACATAAATTTTCGTGACTTCAGAGAGCATGCCTGTTAATTGATTCTTCTTCTTGTAACTAAGCAATGTTATACTTTCAGTTGGCAAGTTAGGCATTGTTGAGCTGACTGCTGTAAGTTCAATTGACCTCTCATCAATACATCTCCCTCCTTGTTTCAACCCTGAAGTAATTGATTTGTGTCTTCTGTCTCACTAGTTTTGGAAAGCTATTCAGTTTTGATCTGAGCAACAGCTTTGCCAGGCATGGTACTTCAATTAGCTGTTAAGCATCTTTCTGAAAATTAAAGACAGCTTAGACCCATGATCTGTATCATATATGGGTATGTTTGGATACCTTGAGGGCTAGACAGAAAATGTTATGGTAATTTACAGGATGATATTAATGTTAAGTTTCATCTAGGAAAGTAATTAAAGATTTACTATGTGGCAGGTTGCAGTAAAAAAGCTCTTTTTTAAATTAGAGATTATATTCCTTTTGTCTACTGATGCTTTCTCAACATTATGGTTGAAACATATTGTGAATTTCCTATTTAAGCATAGATTGTGTATGATATAATCTGGCTAGATGGTGATATGATGACAGTTTTGAGTCAAGGATTTTTCTAATACCAAGACATTTTCCATCTCATCCAGTAGTTTGCCAGCTTCCTGGTGTATTAATTTCATGTGAAAGTAGCAAAATCCTGACAAGAAATTGTATACCTTAAAGTCTTTCCTCTTTGCATGATGGTTGTCCTCCTGATAGATAAGGATGTATTTTTGTTAGGAAAGTAAGAGCTGTCTTAGAATCAGTAGCCTTTAAGAATGTCTTCTTATTGATTGAAGGAAGTAATTAAGAGTTTTATTGGACATGGCAGTTACTGCTATTTCCTAGCTGGAATGGGAATTATTATTATTTTCATGCATCTGTTTCTCGCTGTAATCTAATTTATCAGCTGGTTTTTGTAAGAGCACCAGAAGAGAAACAGTAGCATTTGGGTAAGGAGAATGTTTACATCCAAGACAAAGATTGAAGAACTGCTGAAGGAGACTGGCAAAGTGTAGCCTCATTTAGTTGCCTGACACTTGCTGGCATGTGGGTTAAAGATGTGTGGCTGGATGATTTTCTGATTGTGTTCAAGATTGTGACAGATACCAGGGAAGTAATCAGCATCAATGTGCTAACGACTATGTTTGTCTTTATGAAAGTGCTTTATCCATATTCCGGAGTTAGTGGAAATGTAATTCAGGATTCATACTTACTCAGTTCTTGTTCTCTGTGTTTCTGAGCAAAAATGATGCTGGCTGAGACTATGGTAGTATAGTCTCTTGGTACAGTAATTTCTGAGTTAATCTGTTCTTTGGCAAGGGGGATTTATGTCTTGTACATTAGTTTATTTTTAAATTTTTCTGGGTCCAGTAAAATAATAGCTGCAAACAAAATGAAGGAAGAAGATGCAGGCTAGGGCTGTTGTGAAAAGTTAAGAAATTGAGTTTTTTGTATTTCATGTGCAACTCGTATCACTTTCCACAAGTTGGATAGTCTGTGGCCATTTCTAATACAGATAATATATATTTAAATTATTATATTTGAAGTCTTTCAGATACTAGGGTTCTATTATGAAGTTTCTGTGAATAGAGGTGATCAGAGGCTGCTAATAATATGTAGGCAGCATTCTTTGACACTGCCAGCTGTTTCAGAATCGTAATTTTGCGAATAGAATACTGTCGTATTGAACAGCATGCTTAAATCTTAGCAGAGACTTTCTGAATTCACTTTTAATACAGAGTTTTTTGTCAGAAATTTATTTTTTTTCACAGGAGCACTTGGACATTTGAGTTTTGTGCTTTCTTTTGATCACTGTATATGCTTATATGTGTGTGTATTTCTTTATGAAAAATAATTGGGTTAATTGTTTATTTGTTGTCTATTGGTGTTACTTTTTTTCACTTGCCCTGAAGCCTTTCCTTTGTATGTCTGACTTCTCATGGGATTAATGCCTTAAAGATATACGCTGAAAAATACTAGGGACTGGGGAATCAATCCTAGAAATCGTAACTCAAGCTGCCAGTTAAAGAAAATAAGTGCAGCAGTACAGTGTGAGCTGTATGTCACACTCAACATACTAAGAGTTTTTACTTAATGAACCTTGATCTTATACTCAATGCAGTATATTAACTTGTGGTAATAATATTCTGTTGTATTTAATACGGTTTTATTTCTGCTCACTTAAGCAATAAAAAAAGCAAATTCAGCAGAAGGAGCAAGCATACTAACTTGGCATGCACATTGGTTGGTCCTAGAGATTTCTTTCCAGCACTGTTTGGTCACGCAACATTAGAAACTGTTTTTAGATTCAAGTTGACTAAAATTTCCCATTGCCCTAAATGATGTAATTATAGCAGATAGACTGAATTCAGTATGGGGCTCTTTGTATATATTTTTTAGCATTTTAAGTGTGATTCAGAATTTCAAAGTAATTTTGCTTTCATTAGTTTGTAAGATAAGGAAACAGAAAGAGAGAACTTTTGTAAATGGAAACAGTGGCTTCTGTAATGATATAGTACAGAGCCTTGGTTTTTACATTCACTGTCACTATGAGATGTGCTTGGTTTGATATTAGAACTCAAACCTTTTAAGGCTTGTTCAGTAACATCATAAATAGGCTAAGCCTGCTTAAATAGGGGAAAATGACACCTGTAGATGCAGTTACTATTCTTCTGTTTCAGAGCTTAAAATGGGAGATGTTACTTGAAGATTCTCGCTTACTTTAGAAAGAAATGTTAACTTTTTTTCCTGGTGTTGCATGGGAGGTAGATAAGAATTTGTTAACGAATTGATAGAGACATGTTTATGTTTACCACATTAGTATTATAATTTCCAGTATTGCTTTCCCTCCCATACTGTTTTGTTGAATGAAGTTTTACTTCTTTAAAATACTGTGCTTTTGTGTGTGTGGGTTAATCAAGTACGTAATTTAATTTTTTCATGTCACGATCATTTAGCACTGAAGAGTCCAGCACTCTCTACCACTTGCAACGGTATCAGTGTGCTAGAAAAATGTGTTTTCTCTCCTTTTCTCCGGTACCTAAATTACTTCTGTTTTGTTTAAATTCAATTTTCAAGGTACGACTGCCGTAATTACAAAAAAGTTCTGACACATACAAAGCATGTGGTGTTCTGAAGACTCTAAGAAACCTTTTATAAAAATGTGGTATAATCTTTAGTCGTTATTTAGGAAAGGGATGTGTTGAAAGGTCAAATAAAAGCTTTTCCTGAATTTCCAGTACTGTTGTCAACTTTATGGGCCAACAGCTGATCTCCAGAAATGGCAAGAACCGACAGCTTTGATTATTACCACTGCCATCTCTTGTCCCCTGACATCTTTCACAAGTAGCAGTTATCTGCCTTTTAGTGGATACTTACAGGATCTGAGACGAGCCACTATTTTGATCAAGAGCAGAATACAAACCAGTTCTAACATTTATCCTCATTTGCTGGGCAGTGGTACATGTTGTGATCTTTGAAGAGTCATGGTTCTCTAGGTGAACCTTGCAGCTCTTAATTGTGCTGCTTTCTTAGCTTTAAAATATGGTATTTTACCTCATAAAGGACTGGATATTATTGCAGTCTTGTACAGAAAGGCATGTATAATTTCTCATTATCAAGAGTGCCAAAATGAAAATGGATTTCCTGCTGCATTAGTGCAGCCTCTCAGTAGCCTTCTCGAGGGTAGCTGTGGAGTTGGTAGGCAAACTAGATGTGACATTTACCAAGGAGACAGATATCCCTTCTGTAGGCTGATCTTCTGGAGCTGAGTTTCTGTTTCAGTAGTTATGGTCTGAAGAGAAACACCAAAAACATATGACCATATAATCCATAATAAAGGATTAATTCATTCAAGTATTGGTGCAGAGTATTGCCTAGTAAGTTATTCTAGTAATAACTTTTGTTTTTCAAATTAAAAAAACCCTAGCACATAGGATTATCATTGCCTTTGTCAAAGTCTGAAGCTGCTTTGTAAACCATTAGTATCAAAAGTGACTTAATTTTAATACCAAAGGGATTAAAGAGGTTTTTCTAACTGTCTTTTCATGGCTGAGGAGTGTATGTAATACGTATTTTTTCATGTACAAAATAATTACACTTAAGAAATAGATTCTTGGAAGAGTTTAAATGCAATTGTTGTCTAGTGTATGAAGCGTTTATGGGATATGGGTTTTAGTGATGTGCAGGAACTGTAGCTTGAAGATATAAAATTATAACTCTAATTTGGGCATTGATTTGTCATTAATTTGGATCTGTGATTGAGTCTATTTTGCATCTTCTGTACTTAACTTATAACTTACGTACTTAACTTATGAAGAGGCCTTGGTTCAGTGAAGAACTTCTGGTCAATCTTAACTGAACACGTTTGAGTAACCTTGTTCCTAAAATTTCACTTGTGTTTTGCCCAGAGGAACTTGTGTTGGAATAGTATGTTGACATAGGTTAGATTTGTGCTGCCTGAGAGATACAAAAGAACCATAAAATATGTTTTCCTTACTTGGTGCTGTTTTTTCCTCTTTAGTGTAGCATAAAACCGGAGTATGTTGGTGATTCTGCTTTGTAATACCTCTGAAACACTCTTAACAGCATAATAATTGAATATTTATTTGACTGTATAGTATTTGGCAGTATGGTCAATGATGATACATTTTAATTTCCAGAGTAAGGAAGTACCACCAAGTAATTCTGTTGTATCTGAGAGACACGTTTTATTAGTAGGCAAGACATGCCTGATGATTTGGAGAAAGCTTTCTGTATTTTCCCAGTGTTGTAGAGGTGCATACCCTGGAAGACTGTGGTGTTTCATTAGTAAATCAGTAAGCCTATATATGGATGGCAATATCAGTTTCTAAAAATTTCAGTGTAATTTTAGTTATTGATCAATTTTTTTGCGCTAAGTACATTGACCATAAGCAAATTATATTAGAATGCAAAATACGGATTTTGTTCATAAAAACTGTGAAAAATTACATGCGAAAAGGGAATGGAGAAAGCAGCTGCTAGTAAGTGCTATGAATTAAAGGTTTTTAATAGAGCAGATACCTGCTAATCTTCAGCTTGTCGTCTGGGCTTGTAATGGTTTTGTTCTGACAACTGTTTTTTCTGATAGGCTGTGCAGTAGATTCCAGCAGATCTTCTTTTGTTTCTGTTTTGATTTTGCTGAGATGCCTCTTTGAACAGATTTATAAATACAGGGGCTATTCTTTAAATTTACACAGTGCAAAGACAGGTGAAATTACTGGGATTGCTTTAATATATACAGTAATGGAAATTATAATACCAATATGCTGTAAATATTTCATGTTGGCAGTTCATACAGGTATAAGAACATCTCCCTTTCTGTGGCCTCCTATCCACATTCTAAAAAAATTGCCTGACTAGTGGGTCACCTTTGAGTTTGGTTTTTGGGCATGGTAAGTAGCTGTATTTCTGGAGACACTAGATAGTTCATAGACTTCAGCATCAGTAACAATGTGTTGCTTGTGCTTCAGCTTAGGTAGCCAGAATAAGTGGACATCTTTTGACGATTTGAACCTTAACTGCCGGGGTTAAATTCTTCGTTCCATATGCACAAAAAAGTTGTGCATACAGAATGCAGCTTTTTAGGGAATTCTGTGAATGAAAAATTGATTTTTACTCCATGTAATTATTGGGTGCCTCTACGATGTAGTGTTTCACATGGAGAATTATTTTGTTGCAGGAATTAGTAAGCAAACAAAAATGGTAGTTTTCAAAACCAACAATGCTGTAGTTCCATAAAACTAGTTTTACAGGTCATTTAAATGTAAACTAAATCTCTGTGCTATGAGTCCTCAGAACTTTCTCTAAGTTAGTTTATCAGAATCATAGCAATGTAAATCTAATATATTTTAGTTACTTCGCAATTTGTTAGAGAGAAAGATTGGGGTCCTAAGTACAGCCTGAGAGGGTCATTTTACATATTCCACATATTGAAAATGCAGTATAATAGAAATTTTACTTAGTTTAAGTTATGCTATTTAACTGTTTCTTTTACTTGTTCTAATATGCTGTGTTAGTTTCTCCTCTTCTAACTTATGCACTACTGCTCACAAATAAATACCCAGCAACCTGTGAAGCCTTGCTTTTCTCTCCTTTCTTCAACTTCTTAGAACCTTTCATATTCACCTTTTTCATATTCATCCAAAGTATCGGTGGGACCAGTGCTTTGTCCTGCTGTCCATGAAAAGTCATGGTTAGGGTTTTCCCATCCCTCCTTTTCAAAGTTATTGGTGAGATTTTTCCAGCCTTTGCTAGTATTTATACTAATTTTATCTACTGTTTTAAATGGTAGTGGTCCTGTCTGCAACCAGTCTTAATCACAATGAGATTTTTCTTACTAGGTTCTTATTTGTGACTAACACCAGATCAGAAAGAATGTTTTTGCCAAAGTAATCATTACTGTTTTAGTGGGTACCACTCACCCTCAGGAAAAGCCTGCTGACTATGCTAGTTAATGTAGGAGTACAATACACTCTGACCAGATTCTTTTAGATATTCTGTGTGTGGATGGCTTAGTGAATAATAGAGAATTTCCTTATTTGAAATTACTTGAAATTACATGGGATTTCAATTTAGCAGAGTGATACAGCAATGCACTTCAGTCACTGTGAAGATACAAATTATGTTTAGCAGGGTGTTGAATTGTAATATACAGTTCAATCACAATGCAAGTACAAATTACAGTGAGCAAAGTGTAGCAATCACAATAGACAGTTCAATCACAAAACAAATGTGAATTTCATTATGGAGCTCTAATAGTATGCTGAAGGAAAATCAGAGTATCCTAGTATCAAATCTTTCAAATCTGTCAAATTGTCTTCTAAGAATGTTTTCTTGCATGATAAATTTTTCAGTCGTTTCAAAACATTTGGTGATCTGCTACAACTGATGTCTAATACTTTGTTGATATTTAACTTTTTTAATTAAAGCACCCCATTACTTCATTTTGGGAGCTAAACCTTATTTGGTCCAGGAGCTCTTCAGTTTAGCCTCTAGAACTCTGATTCAATGTAGTTATCTTTACATGCAATTTTTATGAGAACTGCAGTATTAATAGCTAATTTGGCAATTAGACTCTCTAACTAAAAATGTATACATACTTCACAGTACTTTTACTCTATGGTCCCATACAAGAAATGAAATTTCTTAAGCAGTACAGTAAATAAAAAAAATTTTATTTCAGTATTTTGCTATGAAATTCATTCTTTCATTACTGGAAAAAAAAAGACAATTTCTGAAACTGAGTTTGCTGATACACTGCTGGAACAGTAAAGTTTTCAAGTACAAGTGATTTTCCTGACTGTCTTTTTTTAAAATTTTTTTTTTTAATTTTTATTATTATTATTTCCTCCAGGACATTTGAAACTATAGATAATGCCTCCCAGGGCTGAGATTATGCTCAACTACCTGAAAAATAACAGATGTTTCTGTGCTCTTCATAGCGGAGAATGCTGCTGTACAAAGCCAGGAAACATCAGTGGAACATAACCCCAAGCAGCAAAATCGTTGTTGAGATTGGCAAAAGCAAATTGTACTGTATTAGTGTCTATGGCTTTTCACATCTGCTGGGTTAAATCAGCAAGCAAATGCTGGCAACAGCCCATTCTGCAAATGGCCCACATGTTTTCTGCCTGATAATTTAACTTAGTAAGCAAAAACCATTCAGAGCATTAGCATTGTATGTTGGAGCAAGTTTCCCCACGAACTGTTAAACCAGTAACATTGGTGAAAACCATTCATTCATTCATTTACTCACTTTGAAAGCAGCATAGTGACTGTTTAGAAGTATTTTGCCATGGAAGGAGTTTCCTTTGTATCAAAACAGATTCTGGGCTATAATTTTCTTTTTGTCTACAGAGTTTGTTTTAATGAATTGTTTCACTTTTCTTAAATATGTAAAGGGGTACAGATGCATATAAATAACCACATTCCTAGCAAGTGGTATTTCTGAAATTACATTACAGAGATTAATTGATCCTATATAAATATTCTTTTCAGGTACGAATATGATAGCAGGAACTATTATCAAGTTTAGCAATGCTTGTACTATTAGTAATACTATGGCTGAATTATATGTGTTGTGGTTTAAGCCCAGCAGGCATCTAAAGCACAACACAGCTGCTCACTCGTTCCCCCACCAACCGAATGGGGGAGAGAAATGGAATATTCTTGTACTGCTCACTGTCAGGATAGCACAAAAAGCGGGAAAGACCTTGATGCTGTGCAAGCACTGTTCAGCAATAACAAAAGCATCTCTCTACTATCAATACCATTTTCAGTACAAATCCAAAACTCAGCTCCATACTAGCTACTGTGAAGAAAATGAGTTCTACTCCAGCCAAAACCAGCACAATATGATACAGTTAGATTTATATCAACTGTTATGCATTTATTTAAAGTTGTAATTGTATCATCAATGGTTTCTGTTTTTCTGTAGGAAAAAAGAGCACTTGGTCTAACCCCTTAGGAAACAAAATATTTAACCTAATTATGAATTGTAGCTGGTAAAGTAATATTGCAAAAAAGCATTATATTTGCAGTGAAGTAAAAATGACCAGGTGGTTTAGGGGGATTCAAACTCTCTGACCACTGTTACGGGTGACAGTAAGATGTTCTTACTTACTTAGGAATAGGCTGTATTACATCATCCAGTTAATACGGTTTTTGACTGGTATTAATCCATTTGAGACTTCAGCATGAATATGTGATATATTTACAGCCAGAAACATAACAGAAGTTACAAGAAATGGACTTCATTTATATAAGAGTGTTTAAAAACCATGTGCATAGTAACAGATTTGCAAAATAAGCTTTCCTTGGTATTTGTCAGTGTGTCTATGTGTTACGCATGAGTATACAATCTCTTGAACAGTGCTGTCAATTGAGGTGCAAATATATATTGAATTTCCCTGTCATGGCTAGCAGGTTCGAATCCTGTATTTTTCTTTTATTCTCTCTGACAGCGAGATGTATTTCATACTATAGGTGAGTTGAAGTTTGTATACGAAAGAATACCAGGAATGCTTTATTCACTTTTGTCTTGATTACCTCTTAATTTGAAATGTACGTTTCATGCCAAGAAGCTGAAAAAAGAAATGGCACACCAGAGTTCACACCAAGGAGTTCTGTTGTGCACCTGTGCAGAGTTGTGTTCATACACTTACTGTCAGCGAATTGTGAGGAAGTATAAGTGACTTGATCTGAGTTACAGTGGACATAGAAGTCAAGGTAGATTCCGTAGCTTGATTTCATGTGCTTTGTGAAGAAAATGCTCCTGGTAGACATACATTATGTTTCATATCACTGCATTGGCTGACCTGAATCTTTTGAATTGCCTGTCTGAGGCCGTTGGTAGCTGCTCTTAGAGCAAGGCCAAGTTATCACAATGAAGGTTTGATTGCATAATGGTGCATATCGTAGAGGGTTGTTGGTTTGCAGCATTGCATAAGTGACTGTTCATCAAAACTTGCTCTACCAGAACTGAGAGCTTTCTCGTGCTCTTTCAGAAAAATGCCATTATGTGAGATTATAAGTGAAACATCATGTTCATAGCTCTTCTTGAAACATTACATACTGGTCTTATAAAGTAGATGCTTGTTTTTTGAGGGGGGGGCAGTGTATCTTTCACTGTAGGAACAGATGCTTCTACCACAGTTTTTGCAGGTTTTAAGTACTTGCAAGTGGCACTGATACACATGCCTGCTTATGACAGGCATGATCTTTCAGTCAGTATGAACACTACAAATTGTTCTCTCTTCTTATTCTGAGAATCGTCAGTTAAGGTGGATTTTGAATGGAGCCATCTGGAGGCTGCAGTTGTTTTGTGTCCTTCCAACAGACATATCTGATCAAAGAAACACTGAGCTCACAGGAGACCCCTGAATGTCTACCCTGAAATTGCATGCAACAATGTGAGTTAGGAAAGTAAATTTATTTTAGGCTGAGGCACTGATTGCTCTTCAGCTAAAGTAAGTAATGAAAGCAGTAATTAAAGAAAATAAGAGGAGTGAGAAGCACTGGATAAACAGAAAAAAAAAAAAAAATCTAAAAATCTCTCAAGTTTTCCCAGGTGTTTTTGGACATAAATAGGACATTGGTATTATCAAATGAACAAGTGAAGAAAGTCTATAAACTGTGCCAAGACAGCAGTGTTTGTTACATCAGGTAATTACATACTCTGTGCTTTCTCTCAACAGTTGGAAAGCTGGTTTTTTCTTTAAATTTCCTTGCCTGTTTTGGTTAAGCAGATTCTGGGTTTTTATTTATGGTGCATAACTTCTCTGACTACATGGAAACAAGGAAGGTACCTCCACTTGTGCTACCAGAGAAGCTTATGTAGAAATTCTTCCTCTCACTGATATTGGTGCACACACACACAAAAATAAAGCACACAAAGTGAAACTGCCCAAGTTCTACTCATGTAGAATATTTACACAGACAATTGCATATTGTCCCTGTTGGGGAAGTTGTTTAAGGCAGCACTGTTGTCATGTTTTGTAATGGGATTGTGTACTTTGTAACTCTTTTTTTAAATACCAATTTCTTTTGACATTTGATTATTTCAGTGTGGCTGGGTGAATGTTGATTATGAGGAGATTAACTAATATTTCTGAAGCCCTTGAAAGATGATAATTAGGCTCAACGTTGCCTAGGAAATTCCTGAGGAGAACTGAAATTCACTAGCCTTACAGTAGTGATTACAGAGTATCAGACAAAGCTTGTAATTCTTAGGAAGATCTATTCTGTCTACTCCTAGTTTTGAATCCTGTTAGTGAACCATTGCTTTAAGTACTGAATTAGGCAGGCTCCCTCTGAAAAGAGGATGGATATTTTTCCTTTCTTGTTTTGGTGGAGAAGAGTGAGGGGTTGCATGGTGTAATATAGCAGAGGACCGTATCAGAGAGCTTGTATAGTTCATGCAGAGACAGAAGACTGCAGTAAGGATCATGGAAAACAGGACACCTCAAAGGACATTGAAGGACAGAATTCAGAATTACAGACATTAGAGATCAGAGGCAAATAAATGAGGAGTGTTTGCTTCTAGTCAATAGCTAACTGAAAGTGCTCTAAACATAATGTAAAGGAGAAAATAAATTTATTAAAATAGTGTTAAATTTTTATGAGTTTGTGAAAGAGGGAGTCTCGTACATATGCATATGATGCTTTGTCCCTGGCTTGTTTTGGAATGAAGTTCAAAAATGAATACAAAGCACTTAAAAGCAACAAAAGGCTGTTAAAAGCCAGTGTTATTCCTGTCTCTTGTGTTCTTTTCAAATTCTTGGTTGGGAAAGCATTTGTAAAGATCACACAAGAGGGAACTGAAATTACGGAGTTTATATGGAATTAAGATGTAAATATTGTTTTTATTAAAACCAGAACCAATATAGTCATGAATTCAGCAATCTGCTGTAGGCAGTGGAAAGCCAGAGCACTGTATGAGAGAACTACAGTTACCAACCTAGAATTGGTTCCAGGACTGTAAATCTGAAGAGAGATTTTTGAATAAAGAAGAGCATTATAGGCTGAGGTTCTGGGCAAAGGCTTCAACTATCATGGGAGAATTATTCAGTGGTGATAAGGAGTGGTGCAGTCAAAGGATGTCAGTTTCCAAGTGGATAATAGATGTGGAAGATACTACAAACGTTCACAACAAATTCTGTGTGCCTCTTTGTTTTCTTCATAAGGGAGAATCAAGCTCTGAATTTTCTGTGAGGTCACAGCTATAATAAAAATATTTCTAATAAGGAGTACGAACTCCTGAAGGAAAAGAATGTAAAAGGAAGAATTTAAAAAAAAAATCTGTAAGGCTGAAGCCACTTGTAAGATGGCTCTTTAAAGGAAAATTTAAATAGGAAAAGAACTAGAGAAATAACTTTCAGAGCTATGTGTTTTACAGTTCTTTAAAATTGCAAGCAATATAAAAAATATGTTGGACAGAATGTTTTTAAACAAAAACTTTGTTAAGCTTTTAACTTAAAAAGTAAATAATTCAAAAAGTTATAAAAGTAATGCTGGCATTTTGTATGTTCATCTTCTCCTTGTGTTCAGCTGTTTCTTCCCTGGTGTTCTTTTGAAGCTCAGTTTTTCACTAGAAAGCTCTGCTGCTAAATATTGACAGATTTTTTGCAGTTGTTTTCTTTGTGCCCTTCTACCCAGATTATTGGCAAATGTTCATTAAATCAATACTAGTTCTTTTGAGAAACTGTAAAAAATGGATTAAAAATCACATGCAGGATGTATTTATTAATTTATTTTTATTACATTTGCCTTGCTTGTTGACGAATATTTTAGTTGATATTTTATTCACCACTGATAAAAATGTTGCCAACTTTATAGTGGGTTTGTAGCAATGTGTGACAGTTTATCATAGGAGACCCATAAAGCCTCTGCTTTTTCATAAGTTAGAGACAGCAGTCATGGGCTGAAGGAATGTGGTGAATCAGCGTAATTTACTTAAATGTTTCTCTGTGTTGGAGTTTTCTTCTTGTGAAGTAAACAATTTAAGTTTTTCTTAAGTACATCATTAGAAAAAGACTATGCTATTGACCGTTTTTGTTATCTGAAAGTTTTATTCAAAACTTTTCACATTTTCCTTTGCACATTCACATTATAATTATTCTGATTGACACCTACATGCCTTCTCACTTATTGTGAACGATTTAATAGGCACTATCCCAATGGTCCAGCATGCATGTCTCTCTGCTTCTTAGATCTGAGTGTTCCCCATTACTCCCTGGCTATAAGGTTTGCCTTTTTTTCCCCTTTGGAAAATGAGTGTCACTCTCCATGAAGAGTTTGGGAGGTGCCATCCTGTGTGAATGGAGTAATTTGTCTGGTGCTGCTGCCAGGATGCAATGTGTCCCATCCATAAGGAATTTAGGGCAGAGTGCATGGAGGGCGAGGGGATAGAGTTTGGAGGGAGTAAGGAGACAGTGGGGAGAGTGAGACATAATGTTGTTGATATGAATACCAATTGTAAATAGTAGAGCTACTTTCTTATGCTGTACGTGGAGCAGTCAGTTCATGACATAGATATCAAAGCACTTAATTGTGGGTTTTTTCTGGCTCGACTTTCTTTTAAGACTTTTGCACCCATATTTGCACACAGACTTCTTGTAACATTGTTTGATTGTCTTCGTTAGCACACATGACAGATTGATAGTTGTTTATCTTCATACTATGACTACAATATAGCCATTGTTTGTTTTTTTTTAGAACTGCGTGAGACTACCTTAATTGAAGAGAAAGTTCAAGAGTCAGAGGCATGGGCCAGGCCTCTAGTCTACCTGTGGCAGACAAGACAACCCAGTTTCAATGCCGAAAAAGAATACAATGCAGCTTGTGCAAAAAAGGAACCTTACTGTGCCATTTGCACTCTTCTCATGCCATACCATAAGGTAAGCAAGATTCTCACAGCTTTGTCTCTGGATGAAGTGTGAAATAGCTGCCTGGCTACTTAATTTTCAGGAAATGATAAAAAAGATACACTTATGTATTTCATTTTTAAGAGAGGTAAATAAACTCACTACTGTTAAAATTAGAACCAATACTTTGTTCACCTGCATCTACCCTTGGCTGCAGACAGTGTATGCCTTCTACTACCATTTATGCAAGGTTCGTGTTAGTGTGTGTATATTTTCCCTTGAAATTACACTTTTTGATGTAGTGAACCCAAATAAGTTTGATTCTTTTAGCTATTTCCTTATTTGTCCATCTCCAAATACTTTTTATCAGAGCCTCTTTTATACTGCCTTCCTTCAGTGTTGAGGAAATAAGTGTTTTCACAGTACTCAGGCCTTCTTAGGAAAAATACTCCCTTGGAAACAGTCTAATGCAGAGCACTGTTTGATACCGTCTTGTGGCATTACTGTGTCAAATAGCAAGTAAAAATGGTATTGCAGTACTATGTTGCTAATTCTGAAGCTGGTAAACTGGAATTTCCTCAGCACAGGAACCAGGAAAAAAGCCTTTATTGCACTGGACCCAGTGAACACTACTGCAATAACACTGGTTTGCAGGCTGAGTGCTATTCTAGATGTTACAGTTATTTGGAACAATCAAGACAGATTGTGATAAATACCTAGAAGCACTAAATTTTCTCATGAAGCTGTTACACTTAGTACGAAAGTTGGGAGGGGTGGAATAGTTCTGTCATTGTCAAAAGGAAGAGTAAGACTCTCTTTTACTTAAATAAAATTTTATTTATTTTCCAGCCAGACAATCATGATGAAGAAAGTCCTACTTTCAGTGAAGCAAACTCAGCAGAAACATTGATGGCAGAAAATGAGAAGACTAAACCTCTTATTCCAGAGATGTGTTTTATTTATAGTGAAGAAAACACCGAAAACTATCCATCAAATGCCTTTATTGAAGAAGACGGAACAAGTCTTCTGATTTCATGTGCAAAGTGTTGCGTACGGGTTCATGCAAGTAAATAATCTAATTGTTCTGTTGGCAGAAATGCAATTTCAAAGTTTGCTTTATTGATAAATAATAGTTAGCTAGGCTTCTAGCATGTTTTTAAAAGTACTTGAAGAACATTTCCGTTTGTAATGCTTCAATTACTGACTAATTCTTTTTGAAAACTACATGACATTTTCTGTAACTTTTTCATGGTTGCTGTGAAAATATTGAAGAATTAACTTTCTTGTAAACTTTAGATAATCACAAACTTCTGATTCTTTCTCTTGTTCTGAGTGATTTAATTACTCTTTCACTTCTCTATTTTAAATCACTGTGCAATGCTATTATGTCCTTATTAAGTAGTTACAGTGAAATTCTCCTGGAGGACTTGTGAATATTGGTATTAAATTTGAGGATGCAGTATTTTCCTTCACTTAGCATTCTTTTTTATTGCAAGAGTAACTGATGAATGCATGGATTTTTTGCAGTATCTTCTAAAGACTGTAGAACTGTAAGAGTTGAGTCTAAGAAGTCTATGAGATATTTGGAAATGTGTTGTATTACCACAGAATAAATGTCAGTACATTAAGTCAAATTTTTACTTCAGGGAGAGTTGGTGATATGATATTGCACTGACAAAACTAAGAAGTCCACTGTGATTTTGGTTGTTTGGATGCTTGGAGTTTTTGTTGTTTGGTTTTGTTTGCTGGGGTTTTTGTTTTGTTTTTCTTGTGGGGATTTTTGTGGGTCTTCTTTTTTTTTTGAATTTTGGGAGGATATATTTCTTAGACTATGAAATCAGCAGTAAGCCTAGATTGTAAAAGTCTCCTTTGTCACAGGACAGGCACGTGTTTTACTAAGATTTTATGTATAATTGAATTGTATGACATCACTGATAGAAAGGCAGAATATAGTAATCAATCCAGCTTTCTTATTCTAGGTTGCTATGGTGTTCCTTCTCATGAAATCCATAACGAGTGGTTGTGTTCTCGATGCAGAAAAAAAGCCTGGACAGCTGTAAGTTTCACTTGTTGTTTAGCTATCTAACACACTAGAGATTAAGGGAGAAAAAAAAAGGTAGCATGTGGATTCATTCATGTAGAATGGAGCCTGCATATTTTTTCTGGTCACACTTGCTGGGGAAAAGCTGTTTATTAAATATGAGTAGATTTAAATGTAAAATGTAATGGCATTTCAATAGACAAACTTGGGGTAGTTTCATAGACTCATGAAAAGGATTGGCTAACAGGATATAGTTTTGTGAAAAACATTGTTCAAGCAAACAACTGAAAATTCAATGCATATAAAAGAGAGAAAAAGTGAGATTTCTCCTAAATAGTTACAATTCGATTTTCATCTTTCATTAGTTACCAGAATACCCTATTACAGCTTCCTTTTCAGACAGTCATGAATTTGAGGATCTTCTGAAATACTTTTGTGACTACTGTTCTAGATTCAGGGGAATATCAAGGGGAAAAGTATAAGTCTGTTTCTATGAGCTCAGAATTTAATTACTAGTTAAACAGGGTTAGAAACCCCACTACTCTATCAAAAATTAGAAAATGTTAACTTCTTTCAGGGAAATTACAGCTATGATGGCAATTATGAGAGTTCTAAGGAGAACATCCTTATTCGTAAAGTACCATGTATGACTAAATCACATATTTTTTATTAAAAACACTGAAAAATGTAAGATGTTTTTTTGAGACGTGATGTTAACTGCAATATAAAAATAACACATTTGAGTGGAAATTAGGAGTCTTTGTCTTTTGACTATAGTACCTTTTTTAAAAGCAGAGTCACTGAAAAAATTGTAAAACAAAATCCAGTCTTAAAATTTGTTGATTATGTGTTGTAGAAAGGATTCTAAAATTGTTCTGAGGTTTTAAGGTTACAAATATTCTTGAAGTGGACATTTAAATGGCAGCAGTAAGTGAATGATAAGAACAATAATGAAGTGTCTGATGACTCATTTATGTTCATTATGGGTCAGTTAAAGGGTGGAGCTTGGTAGTATGATAGAGAAAGGAAAGTATTGGTGAGAAGATTAAAACAACTTGACTGGAATTTTTCTTTGGTGGACTTTTAGGCGAAAAATTAACACCTGTGGAAAACATTAATTTGAGAAGAATTATTCACATTTGACTAAATAAGTTTGGGGTTATTCTCTTATGAAGCATGTAAGTTTCTGAAAATAGGAAAATCTGAGTTTTAGAGAAAGTACTTTTTTAGCCAAATTGTTTGAGGAGATGAGATGAAGCAGTGAAAGAGGTATCAAAACCATGTGGGAAATGGCTGAATGAAAATTTTATGTGATGAGGTTTTAGAATTGGATTTTGCACAAGCACACTCTAGAAACTGGAGAGAAGGCCCATTGTATTTCTGTATTTTATAAGTTAGCTAACAAATGAAATGGAGCACCATTTTCACCGTGCAAAGACTAGACAATATGTGTTAGCCATTTGGACAAGTTTTTTAATGTAAGCTTTACCTGTTATATATTTAACTGAATGGCTGTAATTTTATGTGTGTATTGATTATTGTACAATTGAACCGCTAAAGCTACAAATTCGTCTTTCTGTAGCTCTATTTTGGTAACCTGAGTGAAATGAATTTGTACCCCAAGAGAGTCCTTCATTCGGACATGCTTGTGGTGTAAAGTGCCACTCTTAATGCCTTAAGTCATCATTAAGTTGGGAAGTTTTAATGAAATATTGAAGATTGAATAGACCTCTAGACTAGTATTATGTTTACTTATAAACTTGTCCTCTTGTCTGCTGTCTTGTAGTCTGTGATTACATGTCATTCACATGTAAATGTGAACTGTTCATTTTCACCTGAAAGATGTGAGAGTAGATAGTATGCATCTGTTACCCAAGCTAGATAGAAGAAATCCAGCTGTTTCAAGGATGTGAATAATGCTTTGTTAAGTACTTTCATATGAATGGTACTGAATTAACTTTTTTAATAATAGGGTCTTTCAAAAATCTTGACATGCAGATCTTGCACTAATAGCAATCTCAGAGCTATTAGTGATTACAGGAGTTTGCAGAGCTTAGGTGAGGTGACATCAGCCTCAAAAATTTATTGTTTTTTTTTAAAAAGGTGTGAAATGGGTGACCCGAGGAAGTAGGTGGTAGTCATCCTATCTCAGATACCAAGAAAAACGCTGAATCTATCAGCATCACAGAACAAGTGCTGTATCTATCTATTTCTAAAAACCTAGACAATAACAGAATACAAAGAGATAGCTATTTAAGAACAGACCACTGATTTTTTTGCTGTGACAGATCGTGGGAGTAAGGAATTAGCAAAAAATTTAGTGCATCCTAACTTACAGATGGTTTTGATGGTGTTTTAAATTCTGATATTGCAGTGGCAAAGGAGAGATGGTGAAAATAATAGTTGCCAAACACATAGCAGTGTGGATTTGCTCTCAACCCTTAATATGTCAGACCACCAACCATCATTCTCATAAGACTTTTAAAACCATTAAGAGAAAAAATTTCTGGGCATCATTTGCTGATTACTTTCCATGTCATTATGGAGCATTTGTGGAAATCTAGACTGGTGTACTTTAAGCTGTTTAAGATGATTGCACAGGAGCCGGGGTAGTTAATGTAATGTGAAGCTACCAACGTGTTAAAGTATATTGACACATAAATCATATGAAGTTCAACAGAGATAGAGTACTTAGGAGTTGTCAGCTATGCACACATAGTATGGCAGACTCCACCTAAGCAGTAGTTCCTGTTGGCAGCTGCAGTGGTGACCTCTCTGGTCACAAACTGATCATGTCATCAGTTCTGTAGAATCTGAAACATCGCACGAGGATGCTTACGCTTTGTACTAGAAGCAAAGCCTGAAAAAAACTGCTCAAAAATCTTTCTGCTCTCTTCAGTTTTGGTCAAAGTCCAGCTGAAGAACTGTGTCTAACAGTGGATATACAATGTTCGAAAACCATGATGGAAGAAAACAAGAGTTGCAACTGAAATTGCAATAAAATAAAATTCTTTTTATCACTCCTGATATATGTCAATAATTCCATAAGGGATGATTGAAAAGATTTAAGCTTCTTAACATAGCCAGGGTAAGGCAGAAAGAAAAAAAGGTCACATTCTATCATGTAAAATTTTATGTGTATGACTAGTAACAGTAACTATGAAAGTAACATCAACAATTGCCATTCTGAAATTTTTTCCTCTTCTGTCTAATCAGATTGTCTCCAGGAATAAGTTGTACCCATTATCCCTCGTATTTTCCATGTGACTCCTTATAAGAAAGGGAATCTCCATCTTGTCTTTCAGGGACAATGTGTCTTGCGAAGGCTTTAAGCTGCATCAGCAGAAGTTAATATTAATACCAGGAAATTTTATTGATTTTTATTTTTAAAACTAGTGAACCACAGGGCTAGGATATATAGAGATTTTAGAGAAGCTACTCCTTTAAGATTTTTAAAAACATGTTATGCAAACATTTTTCAGGAATAGTTGAAGAGGACTTGATTGTGCCTTGAGGCAGAACGATTAAATAGACACTGTATTTTGTTTCTTTGATAGTTCTCTTTTGCTTGTTTGGACAGTATTATTCGTTTCAAGCAATGTGGCTTTAGTTGTCTTTGGGGAAAAATTTCTTAGTTCCATATCCAACTTAAATGTACTAGTACATTTTTGCTTGTGTGGAACCTCAGTCCTGGCATCAGCATGGTAATAATTGCTGATACTTATTTCATCCTATTTGCCATTTTAGGATAATGTTTCTGTCCCTTCAGAGTTTGGACGATAACCTTAAATTATCCTAACAGCTTTCACTTCAAAATAGTACAATACTTTTATCTAATGTTAGAATTCTGCTTGATGTAGTGTGGTTCTCTTTTAACCAATCTTTTGTACATTAAAAATGACGAGTTAGTTAAATATACTGCTATCCCAAGATACTACTTCCCCTTTTAAGAATAAGCAGTTCAAGTTAGTCGTACCAACCTGCAGCCTAAAGTTTTATGCTTCCTTTGAATTAAATGTTAATGTTTCTTTTATGAATAAATTTTTAAATTTTTCTAATTTTTTCATATAATGATAGAATACCAGGTTGGAAGGGGACCTCAAGAATCATCTGATCCAGATGATGACCAGATGACCATCTGGTCTTTCTTGGCAAAAGCACAGTCTAGACAAGATGGCCCAACACCCTGTTCAGATGAATTTTAAGTGTTCAACACAGAGAAACTCACCTTCTCTGGGTTCTCTGGGGAGATTACTGCAATAGTTCTTGCTGTGAATTTTTTTCCTCTTGTGTCTAATCACATTGTCTCCAGGAATAACTTGTACCTGTTACCCCTCATATTTTCCATGTGACTCCTTGTAAGAAAGGGAATCTCCATCTTCTTCATAGCCACCCCTTAGATACTGGAACCTAATGATCAAGTCTCCCCTAAGCCTTCTTTACTCATGGCTGAACAAACGCAGTTCTCTCAGTTTTTCCACATATGGCAGGCTTCCCAGTCCTTTGGTCATCTATATGGCCTGTCTCTGGACCTCTCTAGCCTGTCCACACCTTTTTTGACCAAAACTGAACGCAGAATGTGTTTTCTATATCGGCTGTTTTACATCTAATATTTTAATTGTATTTTAAATTGCTGTGTAGTACCATAAATCTCTCTGGAGAGGGAGATGAAATTAAAGAAAATTCCTTATTTGCGTGACCTTTTTTTTTTACTGTAGGGAATATAGAGTGAGTGTATTTTACATTCCAACTGATACATTTCAGACTTCAAGTTTCTACATGAATTAAATAAAAAATCATATTCATCTAAATTTTTGTTCTGGATAATCATTCCTAAAAAACTGCAGCTGTTGCAGAACATCTGAAATAGATTTGGCTCTCTGTGGGAATTGTATATACACATGCCTTCCAAAACTTAAGTTTTTTGTATCAGAAAAGTGCACAAAATTGGAAGATTTAGTTACTAGGAAATACCTACTCCCTGAAACTCCAGATTCCTGGATGTTTCAAATTGTTTTCCCTATACTTCATACTGATTCCTAGAAGAAGGAGATTTAGCTGAAGATGTCCTGTCTGAGAAATTCCCTTCTGGCTAAGGCATTAAATCCTGAAGAGAAGGTTGATTGGAAAACAAGGAGAAAGAAAGTTTCGTGTAATGAAGAATATAATGGAAGTTATAAAACATTGGTACAACCTTGTTTCAGAGTTCATTTCTTAGGAGGGAAAATTCCTTCTCATTCCTCTGCTTACACAAAATTGTTTCAAATTCTGTTAAATGATACTTTCTTAAAATCATAGCAGTTATGTTAACTTTATGGAAAATTTGGTCTCTATTAAGCTTCTGTATATCAGTATGACTTTGCAAAGCAATGAAGCATGAAAGCACTGTAGGAATGAGAGTTGTCTTAATAGCTAAATCAGACTTTATTATGTGTGGATCCCAACTACGAACATCATTAAAATACGGAAATAGAAAAATGTCTGTGTGAATTTAGACTGACAGAGCCAGACTTTTCCTTAATGCTGTTCCATTTTATATTATCAGAGGAAACTGATTTTGAGATTCAGAAGCATACTGTTTTCTTGCAGTTTCAGCATCTATAAGTAGCTGAAGTAGTATGCTTTACAACACTTTATGTCAAATTTTCACCCTCTAGGATATACCTGCATTCATGATACATAGTACATCTTTATATTCTATTAGGCAGTAGGTCCTGTTTCATAACAGTTACTGACAAAAGAGAAGAGTGATACAGAATGGTCTGTTAATGGACAAAAATAGCCATAAATCAATCTCCCAAAACAATTTTAAAAAATCAAATAATATTAAATAAGTCATCTACATGGATCCTGAAATTGTAACTGTATTCATCCAAAGTGCCTTGATTGAGAACAAATGCCTCATTAATCTTAAATGCCTCAGCTAGAAAAAGTTAGTGAAGTCAGGAAGAATAATGACTGGCATTATAGAGAATGCAATGTACTGTACAATGAGGAGAGATGTGGTCACCTAGTAGCTATAATACATAAACATAGGGTACCTTTGTTATTTAGAGGACAAAGGATTTGAGACAGGACAGAGATAGAAAGAAGAGCAAGCAAGAGAACAGGTAAATACACTGCAATGGCTTACTTCATAATCAGGTAGCTGTTCATAAGGCTACTAAGGAGGCTGCATGACTTTTCACAAGTGATTCTTGCATTGTTCTCCACAGCACTACAGAAACTTAAGTACCTAATCTGGTTAGCTGGTACTGATTTTGAGAACAGATCCTATGTTTAAATAGCTTAGCAGAATTTCTTTTTCTATAGATGAGGTTTTTCATGTTTTGTATATTACTTATTGATAATCAGGCTTTGGGTTTATTTGCATTTTATGATTAGAGTAGCCCTTTATGTAATTTGAAGGATTTTTAGTTTCTTTTTCCCAAAGGTATCAGAAAAGTGGCACGTGAGAGCTTTCCACATTCCAGTTCAGAAACTGCCCTATTTCACTCTACTGAAAATAATGATTTTGAATGTTCTTTTTGTGGTGGTGCCCTTCTCACTGATACAGAGTCAGCATTTCCATTATAAACTGCTGTTTTCAGAGCTTCGTAAGTCCCAAAATTAGCTCAACACATGTGAGTTGGTTATAGTGTCTTAATTTTCGGACTGATTTTTCTACCAAGCATTAAAGGCATTTGAATATTGTTAAGAAAAGAAACTATTAGACAGGAAAATCTGGCTATAATAGAAAAAGTAAAAACCGAAATGTTTTCTGCGGTTTTTTGTTTTCAGAAAAGTAAGACCTCGTGATTATTTTCTAAAAATATTTATTTTAAATTTTTTTATATTCTGGATTTTCATGAGCCTTCTCTGCAAAAAAAGTTGCCATACTGAGAGAATTACTTGTAAATGCTGATGTTAACCATGTATGGACTCAGATGTGGGGAGCATTATATTTCTTTCTGGTTTTGGTATTGTACTAGTAACAGGATATTTTTTGCTTGCAAAACTCAATCTTTGAAATAACATATTTTAACAGGTTTGTAAATATGGGGTTTCTCTGATACTGTCAGAGAAACCAAATTGAAGACCATTAAACTCAGAAAATATGTTTTTAGCCTAAGTGCCATACGGCTCAAACTCAAAGCCCGTTTTGACCTTTCAGTCCCTTCAGTGGAGTTTGCCAAGTCAACCTTTGCCACTGATACCCATGTCAAAAGACCTGACAGCTTTGGTCACCTCCAGCTGTATGGGTATTCTCATATTACAAGGAAGGGATTCCCTGCAGGGTGAATTATGATTTCAATCAGATTCAGTTTTGAATCTGACCCTGCTTGGAGGTGGAGTTGGACCAGAAAACCTCCCTCTATCTCATTCAATCTTAATTTATCCTCAAAGACCATATCTAATCTCTAGAGGTACTGCTGTGAAGTCATTGAGAAGAAAAACATGCTAAAAATAGCTAGTAGCAGGATATCCTGACCTGCCCAGCTGGTGCTATGCTGCTTTCTTAAAGACACAGATTTTCTTCTGAAGATACTCTGGTTTAAATCTAATATTTGCTGTCAATAACAATGGGAATAAACCTACATATTTTTTAGCATAGTATAGATATATAAAATACACCATCATTCCTGTTTTGTTTGCTAAGCATTTAGTCTCAGTGTTCATAGAATCATAGAATGGTTGGAAGGGACCTTAAAAATAATTTAGTCCAACACCCTGCCATGGACAGGGTCTTTCACTAGACCAGGTTGCCAAGGCCGCATCCAATCTGACATTGAACATTTCCAGGAATGTCTGGAATTTCCAGGAATATCTACAGCTTCTCTGGGCAACCTGTTCCAGTGTCCCACCACCCTCATAATCAAGAATTTCTTTCTTATGTCTAGGTTAGATAAGAATTTCTATCTTATATCTAACCTAGACCTACCCGCTTTCTTTTCGAAGCCTTGTCTTACTGTCTTCCTTGTAGCCCCCTTCAGGTACTGGAAGATGCTATAAGGTCTCCCTGAAGCATTCTCTTCTCCAGGCTGAATAACCCCAACTCTCTCAGCCTCTCTTCACAGGAGAGGTGCTCCAGCCTCCTGATCTTTTTCTTGGCCTTCCTGTGGACCCACTTCAGCAGGTTTATGTTGTTCTTTTGCTGAGGTCCCGTAGCTGGATGCAGAACTCCTGTGGACCCACTTCAGCAGGTTTATGTTGTTCTTTTGTTGAGGTCCCATAGCTGGATGCAGAACTCTGGATGGGGTCTCTTAGAGGGGCAGAATCACCTCCACTGACGTGCTGGCCACACCACTTGAGATGCAAGCCAGGATATGGTTGGCTTTCTGGGTTGCGAGCCAGCTCACATTGAGCTTCCTGTCAGCTAACAGCCCCAACTCCTTCTCACCAGGGCTTGATCCATTCTTCACCCAGCCTGTATTTGTGCTTGGAATTACCCCAGCTGTTTTCCTCTGTGATTTTTAAAAGTGATTTTGCAGTCTCTCTATTTTTTGCAGGAAGAATGATCAGTTTTGTATTTTCAATGGCTTGCTTATTAATGTTTTAAAAAAGCTAATCTCATTCCTTTTGACTCCTCTTGAAAGGGGAAAATGTAATCTTTCTTGTTCAATTGCTTGGGAACAGTTGCTCTTTCTACTATAAGGATTTTCTAGATCTGAGTGACCAATAACCACTATGAGAGAAAATACTTCAGGGATCTAATAGTCTCCGTTTCATACTTCATGTATGTGTTTTACTTTATGCACATTCTAAGACATAGTACCCACACCTGTCAAGTGTGAGAGTTATTTTTACTTCAGTTACATGAATGAGTATTTTGATTCTCATTTCAGTCTCAGCCTCAGTTCTCATTCCTTCTCTGGCTGTGGAATTCTCTCCATATTCCCATTTTCCATCTCACCTCTCTTTCCTGTCCTTTTAAAAGTCTTCTTATCCCAGCCAGCTCTGTCTTGCTCTTTGCATTCTTGGAGATTGCTGTTAATAATGCTATGGACATTGTAGTGAAACACTACTTGCTCTTTATACGGTTGCTTTAGATTGACATGATACGGGAGCTGCAACTGCAAGGAAATTTTTGGCTATTCCTGAACCAAGGGCAGGGCAGACTGAATGTTTGCAGGATTAGGTTACTAAAATGTAGAAATCAATTAGCTGATGATTTGTAAACTTTAAATTCCCAAAGGTGGATGTCTTGAGCAGACTTGGATGCGTCTGAAAGAGTGAAATGTTCATCCATAGAAGAAGTGTGGCCACCTTCTATTTTCAAGAGCCTACTTTTAAGCTTGCAGCCAAAGATCTTTCTACATGTTAAATACTAATTTTAGCCTGTGGAGGATATCTCTTTCATGGAATTACTCAGCCTTCATAATCAGTGTGAACTTTAATCACTTACAATACAAATGAAGGCTGTGAGTTGTACTGGTAGCATCTAGCAACTCTGTTAAGAATGGTGCTCCTTGTCAGGAAACCGAATCTTTTACAAGATAAACATCAATTTTTCTGCAGTTTATTATTTTTTGCAAATATTTTGTCATTAAAAAAAGAAAGTTTGTCTCTGAAGGTAGTAGCTCAAAGTGGATATAGTAGTGGACTTTGAATTGAAATTCAATAATTTCAAAAGCTATTTTCCAAGTGAAGATTATTCCCTTGGTGTAGAAAGATTAACATATTCATTAGTGGACCATTGCTGAAAACAACATTTTCAAATGTGTCAAAAGAAACACCAACCCATTTCTCTTTACACGAGGATGAATACAGACACAAATATAAATAAGCTGGGAAAATGAGGTAGCTAAAATGCAGCAATGCCATATCCAAATGCACATCTGTGTTAATATACTAGGAGTGTCACCTTGGGCATTACAATGCAATTGAGAGAAAAGGTGGAAGACTAAGGATGTCTATTTTCAGTTCAAAGGTTTCTCTCTAAAAAGCCAGCCTGAATGGCTTGAAGAAAACAAAATATGTTTAACAGCCATAGCCCTACAATTTCTATCTGTTTGACTTAGCTGTGGCAAAGTTGAACATTAGATGCCTGTTTTAATTCGTTGCTTTTAAAGGAGACTAATAAATCGGTATTATTGTGACACAGCTTTGGAGCAGCTGACTCTTAAAATTGTTCTGATCTCTTACTAGAAATATTTCAGAGGAAAAAAACCAAACCGATAACCTTTCCTAACCACTTTCCTTAGGTTTTAAGATACTAGTCAAAGTCAATTGACAGGGAAAATAGCTGATGAAAAAAGAGTGGAAATACATTATTTACTGAATAGTAGTGTCCTTCTTGGTTCTTAAGACATTATCAAGGGATAGTGACTTAAAATTGTTGGAGGGTTTAGAGTAGATGTAAGAAAGAAATTCTTTACTTTGAAGCTGACCAGAAAAGTTGTGGATGCCCCTTCCCTGGAAGTGTTCAAAGCCAGGTCGGATGGGGCTCTGAGCAACCTGGTCTAGTGGAAGGTGTCCCTGCCCATTGTGGGAGAGTTGGACTACATGATCTCTAATGTTCTTTTGAACCCAAATTATTCCATAATCAACACTTACACTGCTTCAAATCACTAGCCAGATGTATTGAAATTACTTGAAAATATTATTTCAGGCAAAACCACTGCTAAATAAAGCTGTAAAAATAAAGCTACCACAATTACTTATTACATGAATGATAATATTTTAGTAAATTTGCATTTTGTTTATTTTTTGGGATCACAAATTAGGAAAATTAAATGTATATTATATGTAATATATATTGCAATGTGTGCTTACTGCCAAGCATTTGGATTTTCCTTAATATCTAGGTATTGTTTCTACATATAAAGGTTTAAAACTGCAGGTTACGTAGAACAGTAAGATGTGGTATAAGAATTAAACTGAAGTGTGTTCTAGTCTGTTATCCTCTCTTTCACATCAAGAAATTAATACCTGATGAAGAATATGTGTCTTGAGCAGGCATTCCTAATGCTTTCTCAATCTCCTACGATGTGGAAATAAGACCTAGCCAAAGACAGTATCTTTCTATTTACTTAGGAAAAGTAACGTTTTTTGGATTTCTTTTTCATGAACTTATGCAGCTTCTTTCTCAACTGGTATATAATTTTAACACCCACGTCTGGCAAACAGAGACCTACTGTGTTAAGAATCTTTCTGGTTTTTTGTTTGTTTGTTTGTTTTGAATCTCCTGCTAGTTTCCTTTGATAGCAGCTGCCTTCTTATTGGAGTACCTAGTCAAGCCCTTTTCCAAGTCTCATTTTTTTAGTAGCATCTGTCAAACATTACACAATCTTTTTAATGGCTTGACCAGCCACAGCCTGCATAGTTATCCCTTATGCAGAAACTGTTGCAGGAGATGTTAGCTGAAGACAAGATTTTGGCTTTTTTTTAGTGAGACCTGTGAAGTAACGGCACTCAGAAATGAACAAGATCTTGATAAATTATTGAGATAACCTGAAAAACAAGAGGTAATGAGAGAAAAGTGCAAGATACTGAAGCTAGAATACAGACAAAGGATTGCGGAGCAGTGATGTCAGCCACTGCTGTAGAGAAGGTCCTGAAGATGATTGTCCATGTGCTACACAAGTCGTGGCAGGGTAAGCACATCTCCCTAGATGTGGGATAAAAACTAAACATACTTTGCCTGACATCACTGAAGATCTGTTCTCATTGCATTTCAGAGGGGAGAGTGTGGCCACAGATGAAGTCAGTTAGATATAAAAGTTGTGGTTGTTCATCTGACTGAGGGTCTACAAATGGAAAATGTTAAAAAAAGAAAGGGACAGTCTGGGTTTTTTTATGTTTATCATGCATGAAGTAAAAAGGAACAGGCTTAAGCAGGGAATCTTCATGTTAGGTATAATGAAAAGCTTCCTAATGGCATAGATGTCAAAGACCTGGAAGAGATTATTAGGTTGCTTATGGAAACTACATTTTATGAGGAAATTTTTGAAAATGTGTCAGGCACAATTCATTAAGAATAACATATTTTATTTTATGCTGTCTTCATCCACTGATATAAGCTTAACTTTGTTTTTCATTTAGCTGGATAAATGTAGCTCTTCGGAGATGCTATTTTAATTTACAGGGCCTTAGTAAAGGAGAAATAGCAGTTTAAAAAGAAAGGGGATTGTGTTGTGCATGATCATAGTTTTCAATAAAAATAACTGTTAGATGACTTAATATATATCCCTCTGCTATGGCTTGGCTGAATTCTACTGCCTTGCCGTGTCAGACAGCTTCCTGTCTCCCAGAGAATGCTATTGCTGATGAAGTAAGTATGGAAATATGGAAGTGTGGAAACTGCTTGTTGTAAGCGTTACTGTGAATATGACTGAGTTTTGGCAGACACTAAAAAAAATACTCAAAAATAAGCAAATGTATTCATTTTAAAATATAAATGAGTGTGAACAGGCTTGGGTTTTGTGTAATATTTATCCTTGCAACTATAATTAATATGCAGCTATGCCTGAGTAGTGTCATACCCTTCCAAAAAAGGTGATCCATCTTCTGGATGTATGTACCAAAGGAAGCATGGTTAATTCACACTGACTTGAGGTTTTTCCTGCAGTTTCTTGAAGTGATTGAAGCAGAGAAGTGAGATTAGGGTTGCTGGTTGCGAAAATGTTTCCTTGAAAGCAAGGGGAAACATTTAGTCCCGAAAGAGTGAATATGATATGTATTGTTATGAAAAAAAATGCATCATCTCCACAAAAAAGCTGAAAGATTAAATGAGCGTTAGTGTATAAAGCTTGTGAATGGTATGGAGATGTCTTACTTCATACAGATACTGGAAGAGAGAAAACTCCCTTGTAATTCTAGAATGTTATGGAGATTTTTTAAGTAGATGAGCAATTTAAAATGGTCTAAGATTTAATTTAGATATGTATAAAATAATATGCTTGTGAAATTATTATTTAATGCAAATACAAATGACAAAATTACTTGTTTAAAGGATTTGCAGAGGAATAATGAATCAGAGATTGGATACCTTCTAAGGTGATACTTGATAATGAAAGACATTCTTCTGATTTTTACGTGTGGGCTGACAGCAGGCCCACAGGGATGCACAGACACTCTGTGAGAACACAGCATCACAGAATCGTAGAAGAGTTTGTGTTGGAAGGGACCTTTAAAGGTCATCTAGTCCAAATTCCCTGCCATGAGCAGGGACATTCTCAAATAGATTAATTTTCTCAGAGCCCTGTATGACGTGACCTTGAATGTTTTCAGGGGTGGGGCATCCACCACCTCTCTGGGCAATCTGACCTAGTGTTTCACCACCCTTATTGTCAAA
This sequence comes from Eulacestoma nigropectus, assembly GCA_013397775.1. Classification (NCBI taxonomy): domain Eukaryota; kingdom Metazoa; phylum Chordata; class Aves; order Passeriformes; genus Eulacestoma; species Eulacestoma nigropectus. Next base: position 47,731 of record VZTE01001954.1, read on the forward strand.
ACCTTTTTCCTTATGTCTCATCTATATTTTAAACCATTTCTCCTAAAATGTTTCCCCCATCTTTTTTATAAACCCCCTTTAAGTATTGAGATGCCACAATGAGGTCTACCCAAAGCCTTCTCTACTTTTCTCCAGGCTGAACAAGTCTCTCAGCCTGTCTTTGTAGGAGAGGTGCTTTTGGAGCGCTAGCTCAACAAGCCTGTGTCCTTCATGGATAATAACATGGGTAATAATTACTAGTGTCCGTGTGATTTCACTGCCATCCATGGCACGTATACATTTATTAGGAATATTAGTCTTTGTAAATGTCAGGTCCTCTGAGTTTTCATTAGTTGTAGTATGTTGAAACAGAAGTTAAACTAATAGCCATGTTCCCCGGATATAGGACAATATATTGCAATGCAGGCATGATCAACAAAATAGTTTTAATGGGCTTTAAACCTGTGTTCCTACCCACAGAAGTTTGTTATGAACACTGGTGAAATTTTCTAGTTCTTAGAGAATCTGATTTGTTATAGCCTGTGTCCAGCAGACAGTGAACAAGTACCCGCCATCACTTTCTGCTCACCAAAGATATATTTAGGTGTTTTTTTATAGGAGACAGTATTTGGTTCCTGTAGGTCCTGCATAAGGGTAATCTTTTTATAGTGTGTAATGAGGATATTTAGAGCCACCTTCTCTTTTGTCTGGGCTGCTCTCCTCCCTTTAATTTTCCCTCATTTTATGTTTTTTCTTTTTTTCTTATTTTCTATTTTTTAACCTAATGTCAAAGCTCTGTAGTTAGTATGTAAAGATTATGACTTCTGTCTCTTCCTGTGCTATTTTAGCTTAATTTATTTCTAAAATTTCCTTAGAGCCTTGGATTCTCAGTCTAGTTACATTAGTAAGTTACACAGCAGATGATCTAATGAAAGTTTTCCTTAAAAGTGAAAAATACCCATTAGAAGCAGGAAAATGGCATCATTATAATAATAACAAATTTCATAATAACAAATAAATAATAACAAATAAATAACAAATTTCAAAGTAAGGTGGCCTAAGAACATCAAAGCTAATAAAATAAGAGCAAACACACTCTTTATTTTGCAAAGCAGAGAGTCAGTCAGTTGAAGTATTTTTGTGGCCAATGTTAAGAAGGTGGTCAGATTAAAAAGAATTTATGAGGGTTCCCCTGAAATTTGCATTTGAAAGTGGAGAATGAAGCTTTTTCACTGCAAAGATTTCTGCTGAGTCAGACTCATGCTCTTTTCCCCAGTCTGCAGATGTTATTCTATGTCTAAATTATAAAGGTTCATGCTTCACAGAACTGCTATCTTGGTTTAAGACAACCCTTAAGGAGGTGGACACTCTAAAGTGAGTTACCTCCTTAGTTTCAACCAATCCCTTTCCACCCATAAGGAACAAATGCGAGTAGGTACAAGTGGAAAAAATAATAATTTACTAACAAGCAAAACAGTAACAAGCAAAAAAAACCACAAATAATCACTGGATACAAAATCACTAAATCTCGTGAACTCCTGGCAAACAAAGGGAGACCCAAAGTGGCGGAAATAGCATTTCCAAGATGGTGCCCACCGTGGGTGATCGCGTGGCTTGAAAGACACAGGGAAAATGGCATCAGCTCTCTACCCCATGATAGTGTGTCCAGTCGACCATGCTGTCTGGGAGACAAAGGGAAAAAAGATGGTGGACAGAACCTTCCAGGGAAAGCAGGACCTTATGGAGCTGCTCTAGTGGCAGATAAGTGCTGGTGCATGTGGGGTCAGCGCTGCCACCCGCTGCCTCCTCCTGCTGCCTGCTGGGCTCTCCTGGTGTTGGTACTGATGTCCACCACACTGCACAAGTGTTGGAAGCAGGGGAAGAACCAATCTGTTGGGTGCGGGGTGACTTGGCCCCTGGGACAGGTTTACAGAGATGACTCCGAAACAGATTTTATTGCAAAATGCAGTTTTTTCTGAGTGGCTACTGTTGCAAGGCCAGAAAAAAAATTCCAACAAACCAAAACCACCCCTGGGAAGCAACCTCCTCAGAAGAAGAGCCTCTGCCTTCAGCAAAGGCTGCCAGCAGAGAGAGTTCCCTGCCTCCTGGCTCCAACTTTAAATGGGACCTTGGCAATGCCCTCCCCGCCATTTCTGTTTTCTGGCTGCAGGGTCTTAAGGAGACAGTAATAAATTTTAGGCACAGAGACATCTGTAATACAATAACATTTTCTGTTACCCTGACAACTGCAAATGATTTGGGGATCAGATTTGCAGGAAGTCCTGCATGGCTCCTTTTTTAGGAGATTATGGTATTTGCCTCTTCCAGAATGGCTGTTCCATTTTAGGAATAATTTTCTGTATTGCTTGGGTCATTTATTTTGTTACTCTCATGTAGTCATGGAGATGTATGCCCTTCCATTTTTACTGTTTTTATCTTGCATCCCCAATTGTCATATATAAAATCAACATGTTGGACCCAGTCTTTTAGTGTCTCACTATGACAGTGACCAAGCTGTGTTTATAAAGATAGATAACACTGGTAACAATGGATAACATTGAGGTTGACAGAATCAGTCAAAGAAAGAGCTGAAGAAACATGTTTTCCCTCGGCTGGTTTGTAAGCAAGATTCTAAGGTGAATCAGATTGAAGATGATGCAGTGTTGTAAGGTTACTCTGTGGTTGTGCTAATGTAGTTTTCAAAATCCCAGGTAATCTTAAGGATCTGCATACAGTTTTGTGATGTGTTTTTTACATGCAAGTGCTTGCCTTTCAGAACTGAATGCCAATTAGAATAAAATTTTCCATAACTGTAGTGGTACTTTATTGGAAGCGGTATAGTTCTGAGCCTTTGGGTTCCCCGATTTAATAGTCAATGTTTACTTTTAGAAAGGGAAATGTGATCCGGAACATATTAGGTCCCATCCTAAGGTTGTTGTGGATAGAATAACGAACTTCAATTCTCTTCAAAACTCTACAATAATAGTAAGTATTTAAAAGGGTGCTCCATAAGAGGATGTTCTGTTCTCCATGGTTTTGGTTGGTAAGGCAAAATTTGTGTGCTTAAATAGCAGAGAAGATCCAATTGCCACAAGAAAGCATTTTTTTAATGGTTAGGAAAGATGTTTTTCATAGGAAATGTGATACAACATTCAGTTAAATTTCTGCAGACATTTGTAGTCTTCATCATTGAAATTTTTAAGATAAGATCAGACTGGAGTATAGCATAAAGTTCTTTGGGTTTTCTCTTTATTTCTGGTTTTGTTTGGTTTGTTTGTTTGTCCTGCAAGGGCAACTTAAATATAGGGGTTCAAAAGACATGGTTTCATATAGGTATACAGTCACAGAATATCTTGACTCTATTTTGTACATTTGGTTCTTTGTAGAGAAAAACAGGCAGGAAGAAAAATAGCTAATGTTGGAAACACTTTCTCATCAGCTCCTCTCAAGGGACAAGAGGAAAAAAAAAGAAAAAAGGGAAAGAATAGATTCAGAAATGGAGGACACTGAAGGAGTGAAGGGTTGGAAAGAAGAAAAGACTGTATCTGTTCAAAAGCTCAGTTTAAAGTAGAGGTAGGAAAAGATGTGTTTTTTTGGCATATTACCTGGGAACCACTGAACACCTTCCTGAGTGCCCTGAAAGAGATGGAGTAGTACTGAAGATCAAAACAGTGAAGATATACTGCAGGAAAAAGAAAAAGAAAAAAAAAAAAATTGAGCTGTATCAATAGCTTATGGGTCAGTTTCTCAGTAACTTCTATTAAACTAATTATATGGCATAGTATTTAGTTTTACCTTTTTAAAATGTATGGCAGTTTCCAGCCTTTCTATGGCAGTACTGATTTAAAGTGTTGGGGATTTTTTAATTTGTTTTTTTTTTGGTGTTGATTTTGTTTGGGTTTGTTTAATTACATTTCGAAGTGGTTCTATCACTTTGTAAGTAGTACTCAAATATCTTTTTTCTTTAGGTTATATGAGTTGTTTCTCTTTTTGTTACTGTATCCTTTTCTTCCCCTGTAAGGAAATGCTATGCTTACAAGTGGCAGTTTGTAACCCAGTAATTAATTGCTTTAGCAGTTTGCTTATCCTCAAGATCACATGAAGAAAACTGATTTGTAAACCATCATTAAAGCTCACTTTTTTCTACTTTATTTTTATTTTTAGGAATGTTGTCTCTGCAATTTGAGAGGTGGTGCATTAAAGCAAACTACTGACAAAAAGTAAGTAATGTATTCTTCAGGACTGTATATGCTTATTTTAGACTTTATTCCCAGTCCATTCCCATGTGCAAAGAATTTGTAAACCTAATTACTTGACAGGGTCCCTTTAAGCTGAATCGTTGCAGAATTAAAATTACTTCTATTAAAATGTAGCACTGGCATTTTGTTAAATAGTTAGACACTAAAATGTACATTTGTTTTAGTATTTGCACACACTCGCTTGTTTCAAATTTTAATCTGCTGGCCTTTGTGCAAAGAAAGTAAATGAGAGCTCATTTATCATTGTTTGCATGGGCAAGTCTTATCAAACAGCAAAGTGTACTTTCTTCTTTGCTCCTGAAAATTACAATACAATACCTTTGAACTTCTAAACTCAGTATTTTCAATGAGTTAATTTTAATCATATTGAAATAATTTTCAATTCTGAAGTTTGGGGGTTTTTTTCAAATGCACTTCTATCACACACTGTCAAAAATAGTCTTGTCGCTGACATCATGCTATTAACAGCATCAGGATTTTTCTCTGTTGGATGACAGAACACTATAGCAAGTAACCCTCACAGCTAAAGTGGAAAATGTTGCTGCTTAATATTTTTTCAAGCCAAATAGTAGAAGAGTCTTTATGCATTTTGAATAATTTAATAATTAATTATCTTATCTTAGTAGCTTAGCAATATCATGTAGATCTCTTTCTTTCATGCCTTGGAATGCTGTGGTAAGACATGATCTAGGTACAACATTCTTTTTCACTTACTGGGAAAGAATTTATTTATCAGTGGTTTGCAATTGATTTCATGACCCTTGTAAATAGTCCAGTTAGGAGAAAGTTTTTTGTTTAACTCAGACCATATCTTACCTTCAGAAAACATTATTATTTTAGCCATTTTAATAGCGATTTTTACCTGAAAATTCTCAGCTGATTTTTAGTTCTGTTTTAAATTCCCTTAGATTTGCTACTTGCTTTACTTGCTAAATAAAAAAAGAATGACAAAAATATTATCTCAGTAGAATTTATCGTGCCCTTTTGATATTTGCTGTTGGTAGCTTACATGTCGCAATGTGTATATTTTTTTGTACATCAATTTAAATTTTTTTCAAATGTCTCATAAGATATATTAATAGAAAAATCCACAGAGGTTTGCATAAAGTCAGTTTCCTTATATAATTATATATAGGGTTTTTGGGTTTACATTCTATCACTCTGTAGGTTAGTGTTACAGATTTATGAAATGAGATTTCTGTAAAAAGAGTTCGGCTCTGGTTTTCATGTTTCCATAACACCTTGTAGTTGTTACACATTGTGGAGTTTTTAATCTATCTTTCAGCATTAGCTACCATTTCAAAATTTTGAGTTTTCAGAAAAGTGTGTTGCACTTATATCTTTTTTCTCCAACAGCTGTAAAATCTAACGTGCATTCCCTTTGCTCCTTCTTTATTCTGTACATACTTATTAGAGATACAGGAGGAGCATGAAATACATTTAAAAGCTAATGGATCAAACTGGTATGTGTGCATGCAGTAAGCAGCTTGCCATATAGGAAAGCTGAGATTCTTTCTTTTCAGCAGAGCACCGGAAGTGTTTTGAGTCTATTAGGTTGAGAGATGTCAGAGTATAAATGTTTAGTTGAAGATTGATTGAAGAGGCATTTTATTTGTAGCATTTCTGTCTCATAAAGCTTAGATGGTAAGACATTGTGGTTTAGCAGGTGAGCAGGTCACAATGAAAAGAAAAAGGCTGTTATGAAATATTTTTAGAAGTCTCAAACCAAGACTTTTCTGTAAGTTGAAACATGAACAAACTGTCACCATAATAAAAGGATGGGTCTGCAAGCTTTATCTGTTTTTATTTGGGCTGAACTGTATACTTGCTAATTGATATGTCATCTTTATGTGCAGCTCTTACTTCACTCTTCAACCAATACAACTTTAAAGTCACATGACAGCAGTTTGTTTGGTCCCTCTGTGTCATATTATACTTCCTGCAGATGTTTTTGTCAAAGATGACTTACTGAAATATTGCAGCTCTGGCGCAGGAAGGAGAAATTATTTCTGTTTTCTGCATCACCCTCCATCTCCTTCAGCTTCAGCCCACGTTCCTGTTAATCTGCTACGATGCTAATGTAATGTGTGTCTCTTTGAAATGTACAGAAAGTGGAGTGAGGCAAGCATTCAGAGCTTACAGAAATAGAGTAAATGAGGTAATGAAAACAGATGTGCAGGGAAATGACAGGGAATAAGGTAAATATGAGTCAAAGAATGGAAATGTTTTCCTTTATTCAGATTTACTACTTGTCTACCCCAAAAAGATTTTAGGAGTAGCCTCAGAAGGCTGCTCTTTGTTAATAAAAGTGTCATTAGCTTCTCTTTTACTTCATGAAATATGCAATTTCATCATGAATTTCAGACTTTTTAAAGTTTCTTTTAGCTTTTCTCTTTTTGAGATTCATGTATCGAAACAGGATTTGGAGTGCTTTCTGATGGATATAGGAAGCATGTGGTATCATCTGACCAACCTCCTGAAGTTGCATTGAAGTCTTAAATGTAACACTGGCCATAGGCACTCGCAGGTGCTTTTTCTGCTAAAGGAGATCCGGTTCATGGACATTGCACTGGTGACTTGATCACTTTGCTGCTTGTATGCCATTGTATCTGTAGACAGAAGGTCTCGGTAGCATTTGCATTTCATTTTGCATTTTGATAGATACGTGATTGATCATAATCATGTGTGTTGCATTAAGCGTAGTTCCTCAGGTCTGAGTAATGTTAATAATGAGTAATAAATGCTATAGATGATAAATTACGCGTGAACCAAATAGCGTGGTGTTTACATATGTACCTGAATAGCACACCTACAAAAACTTCTTACTTAAGTAAAAAGTAAAACTGTTGCAATAAAACCTCAGTCTGAAAGTTTATTTGCACTAAGTGGTAGTGTTACAAGGTTTGTTAAAATGTTTTAAAGAAGCTTAAGAAAGCCTAATAAGGAAGTAACTACGGATGGGTACCGTTAAGAAAACGAATCCAAACCGAAAGCAAAAGCCAAACACACAGCAAGCAACAACTTAAGCACTTGTATTTCTATGGGTTTTTTTGGTGGTATTTTTGACTTGCCACTTTTCACAGGTGGGCACATGTAATATGTGCAATTGCCATCCCAGAAGTCAGATTTGGTAATGTCACAGAGCGTACTCCGATAGACACTAGCAGAATACCTTTGCAAAGATTAAAATTGGTGAGTAGTATATTAATATATGCTCCATATATGCGTTGCTATTAAGGTGTTCCAATATTCGAAATGTATTAAAAATCTGAATTGTGATGCTTATTGCCAGATAAAGAGCAGTAAGTTATGTTTAAGGTAAGAATAAATAACCAGGGTTTTAATGAGATAGCCCTTTAGAAACATAATGGCAATTATAATAGTAACAGTGTTTGGTATTCTATTAAATGTAATTCAAGCCTGTTCTTCCCCAAAAGAAGAATAACAAACTTGACCAGTGTCAACTGGGAAAGTTTTATTTTTGGAGCTGTATTGGTGATGAAACCCAAACAGACTGGGAATGCTGCACAGTACATGTTTGTGAGGTCATTTTATTATTGATTTTTAGCTCAGCTATTTAGGAAGGTAAAAGAATGCATGATCTGTTTGTTACATGCTATCTCTGCCATCAGGGTATTGAAAAATATGCATAAAACAAATCACACATTGAACAGTGTCATTCAAGAACACGGATGTACTCAAGAAGAGGATATGCACAAGTGCAAAATGCATTTTTTTGCTATGTTATATGATAATTACTTAATCTGTCAGTGTGTGCATGACTGTGATGTTGTCAGAAAGAAAGTGATTACTGGGCCATTCAAAGTTTCAGAGAAAGTGTAGGTTTTCTGGATCACCCCACACTGTTTCCAATGTGGTTCTTGGTCTACCTTAACTTTTGCTCACTCATTTTGCACTATTAATATTTTCATTCTATTTATACTTTAATTTCATTTTATTCCATTCATTATTTTTGTCTTTTGTAGCTGTATGTCTAAATGTGGAAATGCAGCTTGTAGTGGTTTAAAATTGATAGCCTGTCCTTCAAGTGGTAATCTGTTTTGGATTTTTGTTCAGAATTTTAAAAATAATCGGTTTTCACGCTCCCTCAACCACTCCTCATAGGACTTGTGCTCCAGACCCTTCCCCAGCTTTGCTGCCCTTTTCTGGACATGTTCTTGCACCTCAATGTCCTTCTTGGAGCACAAGTTTCAAGGTGTGGCATTACCAGTGCCAAGGACAGGGGGACAATCTGACCTGTTCCTTCTGGTCGCACTGTTGCTGGTACAGGCCAGGATGCCATTGACCTTCTTGGTCACCTGGGCAGGGCATGAGCAGGACTCAATACTCGGCCTTGTTGAACCCCGCTGGCCTTGGCCCGTGATCCAGCCTGTCCAGATCCCTCTGCAGACCCTTCCTGCCCTCCAGCAGGTCAACACTCCCACCCAACTTGGTGTCATCTGCAAACTGACTGAGGGTGCACTTGATCCCCTTGGCCAGATCATTGATAAAGATACTAAAGAGAAGTGGCCCCGATTCTTGGGGACCACCACTGATGACCAGCCACCAACTGAATTTAAATTCATTCATTCATTAGATGTTGAAATGTATTCTCTGGACTGTCCATGACTTAAACACTCTTAAGACTAATAGGAGCCTTTTGGAGAAGGCTTGAATTAATTTTAAATTATTGACTATGAAGGTGTGGAGCCAACATTTCTGAAATCACATCATTTACAATCCTATTTCTGCTGACTATGAAGCAATTATATTAATCAGTTATGAATAGTTGAGGGATTTTTAGATTTTAGATTTTGTTCTGTTTTTTCCTTCAGTGGATAGAATATTGCTTTGAGTCCTTAGTGCTTTTTCAGTTCTTGATGCCACCTTCAATATAAAATGACATTGAACCACTACAGATTGGATAAAGCTGTATGTAAGCCTATGGTGTCCTGCAAATATATAAATGTTTAGAAATAGAGTATTTGCCTTCCTTAAAACTGTTTTTTAAAGAAGAAGAGTTTGTATATTTGTGTGGAATGAGTGTTGTGAAGAAGGAACTCAGGTAAGCACAATAAAAATGAGAGGCAGGGTACTTTATAACAGTCAGAAATGTAGTAGTGCTGCAGGTAGATGACAGCCATTCTGTGAGGGAAGGAAGCACCAGAATCCTGGTTGGCTCATTAAACCTTACTATTCTAAGATTTAGTTTCTGACATTAAATTTATAATGAAATAGCTAGATTTGTATTAATTTAATGGAAGTAGGCAGTTTGACCATTTCAAATGGCTCTGTAATGATGTAATGCCAATAGAACAATAGAAGTTGCTTCTTGAGTAAAGGAGCAGAAAAAATCTGGCCTAAAACCACAACCAGGCTGTCTGCTTTTAAATTTGGCTTTTGTTGCAAAAGTAAGTTGCTGCATCTGATGATTTTACTCTGCTCTGTTTCACAGTGAATACCCTAGCTAAACTAAGTTTCCTGAATGATATTATATGATCTTATTCTGTATTTTAAAAATAAAAATAAATATGTGTGTATACTACATATACATACTAGAATTCCATGAATACTTTTGTTTTCTCTAAAACACTGTATTTCAGATATTTCCTGTAACATATTTCTCTTGTTTCCTGAAACATGGGGTTCCTACTTTTCTAAAGAGTTTGCTGCCAATAGCCTTCTGTGTATGTTCTAGCCTTGTGTATTTGCCACATTATTCTCAATTCAAATATGATTTTTCAGTTAGTCTTCACTTCCTGACTGTTGATGCTACAGAATAACAAGCTCTTATACCCATTGGCACTGGATATTTTGCCTCAGGGGAATCCCAGGGAGTATATGCAAATTTATTCTTTCTCTAGGAATTCCTGCCTCTTCTTGCCTCCACTTGACCCCACTTCCATTCTTACCTTTCATTCCTTTCCATTACCATTTGCTCCATGCTTCAGAGTAGGCAGTTGATACCATCCACGTTGCTGTTAATTTCTGTAAAAGCCTACTGAGTGTTTCACACTTGGGAATATGTGAGCAGTTGATTCAGGTCAGTTTTGCCCTTTGAAATTGTAGGGACTGTCAACGCGCTCTTCAACAGCCAATTCCAGCCACACTGCTATCCTGTGTGATAGATTAAGGACACCTTTGTTCATTACTCTCCATCATTCAAGCCAGAGTGTTACCAGAGCAAAACGGAGCTGTGTACATAATTTCTTGATATTTTAAAAAAAATTATTTTTAAGCCTGTCTTTATAATCCATTCTGTGTTAAAGCATGTGATATCTAATAAATAAATGTGGGCTCCTCTACTATGCCACCTTTCCTTTACAAAATTTAGGATGTGTTTTGTTAATTTTTTTTTTTAATGAGCAAAACATAATGGAAAAAATTATAAAGGAATAGATTATGTTCTGGTACGCAGCCATGCCAGAATTAGATATTACACTGTAGGAGCAAATAGTTCTAGTTGTTTTAAACATTTTCTATCCCTGTCCTCCCTCTTCCTCCCCCCGAAATAGTAAGAAACCCAAACAAGCAGAATATCTACTGTTTTCAGAGATCTGTAGAGGAAGAGCTGACGTTTTCTTTAATGTAGCATCTACAAAGAAATAGCAAAGGAAATAAAAAGGCAGTGTTTTATTTTTTTACAAATTAAAAAGTAGCTGTGCCAACATGAACGTTTTGGTAGGCTGTTTTTTATTGCTTACCTAGTAGATATAGTGATTGCTGTTATATAGTTTCAATTCACTAGAAATTTTGGGTTGAAATCAGTGTGTTTCCTGTCAGTCTTTCCACTATTAAATATTCAAGATAAACTCATTTCTTCCAGAGTAAAACTCAGGATTTATATCATACTAATAGTAGTTCATAGCTTTAAAATTGTTTTATTCAACTGTTTCATGCTTGCAAATTATGGGGTTGTTATAGCGTGTCAACATGTTTTCATATTTTTCTAGCTTTTTCAGTAGGTTATGTGTCATGTACCATCATTGTTAAAACTTAGGTGACAGTGAAATTTTCATTTAAAATTAAAACTTTTGAGATTTTTTCCTTAATGAAAGTGGATAAAATAAATAGAAGATTTGGCTGCTGTGTTTTTCATACGGGAAGAAAAGAATGTGATACAGTCTGGTGAAATCGCTTCTATTTTAGGGGTGTAAACCCATGATGTTGTTGGACTTTAGATGACTTTTCATGTGAACACAAAAGACCTCCTAGGCAACCTCAGTGTGGAGAGCATGCCACAGAGATGCTATAACCTGTAGTTTCTTAATGTTATGTCTGTGATTTTTCTCTTCTTTTTTTTTTTTTTCCCCCAAATATATGTGAATGCAGAAATGAGATTGTCCTGGTCTCCTTTTGTCAGAGAGTCAGGCTTCTTTCTTCATTTTATGGTGGTCACATCCATCAGACACTTTGAATTCAAATAGCCACGTGAAATGACAATTTGTAATTACCAAGCTAGGAAAGAAATACATTGAAAATGGACATTTAAGTACGAGTTCTAAAATGAAGTGGCTGAAGGGATATACATTACCATATCACACATTATAAACCAATATTTTGCATAAACTACAGTATGCTAACTGTTTTGTGGACACATAGTTCAGCTGGTTTCTGTTCCAGTGGTCTCCAGGTTTAACAGCAGACATGAGCTACTGTGAAAACAGGAAACACACAAATGCTAACTTAAGTACTTTTAATCACAGTGAAAATGTTAGGAGCAGATAAAAGAGAGGCAAAGTTGCTGGGAAGTGATGGGATGCAGGGCCACCACATGAAATGTGTCTAAATGTAAATGCAGAGTTTTAGCTGATGACAAGTTGGAAAAAGTATGTAATTTGTAGAAAAATACATGCTGTGAATGAGTGTGATGTCAGTTTCCGTCCCAATGCTGTTAAACAGTATCTAACAGTTTACCCAACGCAGACAAAGCTTAGATTTCTAGCTGAGGTTAGCTTTATTTTTTTTATTTTTGCCTTGTTCCGTTTGTCTGTAAGTCTCCAAGAGAAGCTTGTGTATGCTTACATTTTAAAATTCCGTTTTCCTTGACTATTTATATGTATGGGGCTTTGGGTCGTAGAAAACAAACTGGATTTTTTTGTGTGTCAAAGTCAATGATAAAACTCAATTTTACTTTGCGAAGGGAAAAGGTTTTCCCCAAGTACCTAGATAGTCTCTGTTTTCACAAGAGTGTTAATTACTCAGCTCTAATTATAAATATGAATGATAGCTGCATGAAAAAGTCTCTGGAGATGAAAAATTCAGACTGACCTCTCAAATATCAAATCAGCCTTTGAAAGAAAGTGCTCTCTTGTCTGTTTTTCTATTTTAATAGAACACAGGACTTAAAACTAGAATTAAATAAAAGCCCTGGCTAGTATATGGCCAAGGAATTCAAGCCGACAGGAATATTGAACCTAGTGTCATTCACCCTTGCCAGGCATGTGACTTATAATGAATGTAGACCTTATAAATGAGAGTGTTTAAGTGTTTCATCTGTTACAACAGAAATATTTAAATAGACTCATTAGCATCTATTCCTAGACCTATGTATTTCGAGAAGTCAACTCTTAAGATCATGTTTTCAGTAGTATATATATCAGCTTGATAGTGAAATACATTATCTCCTTTTGGTATTTTTTATGTTTTAAAATGCTTAGGTATTGGATTGACTTTGTCCTTATAGGCAGTCACTGCAATGCTGTACTGAAACATACCCATACGATGCCTTTGTTTCTCTATCTTTAGAGTTTCCTATTATTTTTATATTTGAAATACTATTTCTCCAACAAAATAGAGGTAGAAAATGAGTTTTGGAATAGCTGAAGTTGCCCTCAAGCTTTTGATGACCTCAGATTTGTATTTGACAAGTGAACCGATTATAACCACAAGTGTACTCTGAGTGAAGAACATTACTTTGAAAAGAAATTTACAGTGTGATCATGACTGATCTACAAGCCTTTCAGTATCTGGCTGAAGCCATAAAGGTTTTTTGAAGGCTGTACACTTTAAAATTTGCACCTGAAGGCAAATAATAGTGAGCTTGAAAGCCAAAGATTATAGTATTGAAAGGTACATCAATTCTAAAAATGCAGAGGTTTCTCAGCGGTATGGCATTGAAGAATGGAATCAAAGCAAAAATTTGTATGAGCTTTTGAAAGAATGGGCACATATTCTTCTGCCTGCCATTCTGTTTTAATGATTAAAAAGTATTAAAGACATTTGAGGACACTGCTCGTCTTCTCTGTTCTAATTTGTAATGTAATTAATTTGTTAAACTACAGTAAGGTAGTAGAACTATTGCAGCTGTGTTTGTGAGAAAGTAAAGAAGCACTTGCAGTGATATGTACCAGTGTTGCTTTGCATTTCTGGTAATACAAAGAAGTATTGATTACTTTCAGTGTTTCCAAAAATATTGCTGGAAGGGCCATTGAGTAGAATCCTTATGCCATACATGCAATCACATATTAACTAGATCACTGCGCACATTCACAGGCAGTGGGACCAAAATAGACAGAAATCTTGAGCCAGATTTTAAGATATTTGCAAATTGTTTTAAAACTGTTAATGAAATAGCTTTTTGTAGTATACTTGATTTTAAAAAGTGTTAAACTAAAAATAATGCAATAGTTGCCTACTGCAATATATAATGTATTAAAAATGTAATGACTCATTGCCATCGTGTACAAAATAGAATTTACTGTATATGATTTAGTCACAGTGTTCATAAGATTTTTAATAAGTATATTAAAAGAATATAGTTTGCTGGCTGTATAGTACTTACTGTCAGAATAATTTGCTACAATGTGCAGATCCTATTGCAAACTGTCAAATTTGTATCTTGCAGTGGTACGGTACTATCAAGTCTTATGAAAGATATGGCAAATGTTAGAAATGCATGACTATAAATAATGTCTGAAGACATGAACAGAAAGAGGCATAAACATGTCTGCTGATGTAAGTGTAGTAACTGTCAAGGATTAAATGTGTCCAGTATATGCAGAATTTAGAAATCCTGGAGAAAGAAAACTGGCACCAGGTTTGTATCTGTAAGAAAAGAATTTGCAGACACCGTAATCCAGGGAAATCTATCTCCGATTATTACAGGCACAAGTTATGTGCATGTTTTTTGTTTGATTGAATATATATCATATTTTTAAATGTAAATTTGAAACTGAAAAATTCTCCCATAATTTTGTATCACATCTCTGTCAGGTTAGGGACAATCCCAAATATCAATACGGGCTGATGTATGAATAGGTTGAGAGCAGCCCTGTGGAGAATTACTTGGGAGTTTAGGGGATAAAAAACTGCACAGGCTGTCAACATGCATTTCCTACCCAAAAAGCCAACAAGCCAAGTGCATCCTAGGCTGCGTGAAAAGCAGCATGGCCAGCAGGTCAAGAAAGGGGATTTTGTCCCTCTACTCCGCTTTTGTGAGAGTACTCCCAGCTGGAGTTACTATCCAGCTCTGGGGTTCCCAGCACAAGAAAAAATAACCTGTTGAAGTGGGTCCAAGACAAAAATGATCAAAGGGCTGGAGCACCTCTGCTATGAAGACAGGCTGAGAAGGCTGAAGCTTTTCAGCCTGGAGACGAGAAAGCTCTGATGAAAACTTACTGAGGCCTTTTAATACTTAAAAGAAACTTTTGAGAGAGACAGGGAAAGATTTTTTCACCAGGACCTGCAGTGAAAGAACAACCAGCAAGTGTTTTATACTGAAAGAAGGTAGATTTAGATGGGATACAAGGAAGACCTTTTTTCTTACAATGAAAGTGGTATAATGCTGGAGCAGGCTGCCCACAGAACTTGTGGGCCTCATCATTGGAAGTGTTCAAGGTCAGGTTGTATGGGGCTTTGAGCAACCTGGTCTAGTGGCAGTGGGGCTGAAGCTTGATGATCTTTAAAGATCCCTTCCAACCCAAACTGTTCAAGGATTCTGGAGGACATGAAACAGTGGGGACTGCTGAGGAATAAAACTGTAATGAGGTGATCACCCACTGATGTGTCTCAGAAACTGTTGGGTTTTTTAAAATGTGTATAATGTTTATATAGTCAGTAGCACAGCAAAGTTTATTCAAAACTGCTTTAGACTTACATAAAATAAAAAGGTAAATTTCTAGAAGATTGAATAATACAACTTTATGGTGTCATAAATTCAACTGATAATAATTGCAGTGATGCTCCAGTTAAAAATACCTTACCACAGACACAAAGGTGATGCAAGGTTATGGGAAAAAAAAATTCTGTTATAAATATACTTTTAAAAAAGGGTGCAATATTCTCTTTCCTCCAGTCAGTGGGCACTTTACCTGACTGCCATGACTTTTCAGATTTGGTGGAGAGTCTTAGCAACCACAGCAACCAATTTCATCAGGACACTGGGATGCATCTCACTGGGTCCCATGGACTTGTGTATGTTCAGGTTCCCCAGGTGGTCTTGAACATGATCTGCTCTTACACTGGGATTGACTTAAAGTCCCCAGTTCCTGTCTTGAGGTTCAGGGACTTCAGAGATATGGGAAGAGTGATTAATAATGAACACCAAGGCAAACAAAATTATTGAGTACCTCACATTTTCTTTAATCTTCCATTTCTGACCAACATGCCTATAGAAGCCATTTTTACTATTCTTTGTATCCCTTGCCAAATTCAGCTCCAGTGATACCTTATCTTTCCCACTCTTGTCTCTACACAACCAGACAGCACTTCTCTTTTCTTCCCAGGATACCTGTCCCTGATTCCATGTCCTGTGCTTTTCCTTCTTGTCTTTCACTTTGGCCAGGAGGTCTTTACTGAGCCATGCTGGTCTCCTGCCTTCCTTGCCTGAATGCTCACTAGTGGAACTTGAGAGATCTTAGGCTCTAAGAAAAATGTCCTTAAAGATCTGACAGTTCTATTCTGCTCCTTTTCCCCTGAGTGCAGTTTTCCAGAGGGTCCCATCCAGTAATTCCGTAAATATCTAAAAGTTCAGGCTCCTGAAATTCAGGGTACTGACTTTAACCTTTCTTTGGCCCATAATGCTTGAGATCATGAATTCCGCTGGGGCATGATCACTTCAGCCCAGGCTGCCACTGATCCTGACCTCGCCAGTTAGTTAATCTGTGTCAGTAAGCAACAGGTGCAGTAACGCTTCTCTGTCACCTGGGTTAAGAAATTATCCTTGATGCTCTCCAAGTCTCCTGGACTGCTTACGTCTTGCCGAGCTGCTTTTCCAGCAGATGTCAGGGTGACTGTCCTGACAAGTCCCTGCAGCTGGATCAGAGCCTGCCAGAGTGATGCTTCCTGCAGGTGGAGTAAGAAGGTTTTGTCAACAGGCTCCCCTCAGTTGAGTGGCTGGTAATAAACACAAACCATGAGGTTTCCTTTGTTGTCTTGGCCTGTGATTTTCAACCACAAGCTGTTGACCTGTTTGTTGCTGTTTTTCAAAGACAGGCTTGTGCAATCAGTCCATAGAGGGCAAATTGCCTGTCCCTCCTTCCTTGCCTGTCCCTTCTGAACAGTTTGTAGCTATCAATTGTAGTTGCAGTCATGTGATTTGTCCCACCAAGTTTCAGTGTGAATAGATCGTAGCTTTCCATCTGCACAGTCACTTCTAGCTCCTCCTCCTTGTTACTTGTGCTACATGCCTTTTCATAGATTTTATGTGTTTTAAGGATAGAATGATGAGTAATTTATAAATTAATTACTTGGACATAATTGGAAATAGTTCAAAACTCAGTTCAAGTGAGAATTTTTAGCTTTCAGTGGTTAAATTTGGATTTTTAGTACTTTAACTAATTTTTTCCTGTTGTTTTCCTCACTTTAAGTTCTCTGCCATAAGGTGTTTGTGTGGTGTTCCTTGTAACATTACTATGAGACCTGTTCCCTGAAGGGGAAAAGGTCCAGTTCAGGTTATATACTTGAGAACCTGTCTACGTGAACAGATACTGGTTTTCCTTGAGGAAGCTGACTGCTATTTGAAATAATATTTTTAAGGAGCTGCTGAAGAAAGTAGTTAAGTTGATTTGCACAGCAAATTCTGGGGATTTAAAGTTAACGTTCGTTTTAAAGAGAAAAAATGATGGCTGAGCTGCTACCTACCTTTTTTTCTGTAAGCTGAAGTAGGTCTATGTGAGCTTTCTATATATGCAGTTTCCAAGAAAAAGGATAAGATATCAGTTTTAGATAAAGTTTTATTAGTGGAAAAATGGCACGTTCTTTTAGAGACTAGTGATTTGTCCTGCCTTTTTTTACACTGCAGCTTTTTTAACATTCAGTTTATTTCATGCTGCTGTTTTGTTGGGGATCCCATTGTTACCAGAAGAACGTGTGGTCTCTTAGACAGCTTGCACTAGATGCCCCAAATGACAGAGAACAGCATTTTGTTTCTGGAGAAGTGGTGTATTTTCTCTGTACATGTGAGATCATTTGCTAGGCACATCCAGCATATTTAACCATGTGGTCTTCAGAAATGGCTGTGTGTTGTTTTCATTAGCAGCAAGCATTACATCTGTCTTGTCAGCTCTGAACTTAAGCAGCTTACTTATTCCTTGCACCTTATCACAGCAGGGCACTTGGCAAGCTGAGAGACTACACTGTCCAAGTCTGACAAATATAAGTCTTAAAGCAATGTCAGCATCGTAAGGATGGCACTGCAGCCTCCATCATCTTCCAATTTCTCCAGTAGCCTGTATTTTACAGAGTGACACTATGACAGAAAATTCTCTTGGTGGAGAGTCAGTGTAACTGTCTGCTTTTTTCAGCAGAGAAGGGGCTGTGTCCAAAGGTTCTGTAACAAAATTATACGTAGATTGTCACGGAGCTCATAAAATGAGTAATTAATATGTTAACTTCATAGTTCAGAAAATTTAACTTTCTGAAGCTGGGCAGATAAAAGCGCTATACACAAGCAGAGGATGTAGAAAATATCCTGGATTTGAAAAATTAGTTTTTGCACATCAGAGCAATAGTAGGAGATATGTTCTTGAGCAAGTTTACATCAACGTGACTGTAAATAAAGAAGCCATTGCAAATACAAACTTTGTTTTGAAGACCTTTTTATCCTGAGGAAGAGATAATATACAGAAACTTTAGTCTTTAATATGGTGTCTCATGTTTGTCATCCCCTTAATAGGAAGGTAGCCATCTATGTTATCTTTCAATGTTAAGGCAACATGTTCTCCATAGAAATGATGGTTGGAGAAAGAGAGTGGAACATACAGCGCAAAAAATTCATGTTACCTGATACTATATGATATTAAAAATAAATTCCTTGATGACAGAGGAATTACAGTCTCGCAGTAGGGCAGCACTTAGATGATTTTGGAGAAATTCCAGATCTCTGACTAAGATGGCTTGATATATCGCAGATGTCCTTTTGGTTGTGAGCCTTTTGCTTTTTGACCATCATGGAAGAGTATTTCTATCCTTATGAGAGGTGTTCGCTTTTTATAACTGATACCTGCTGGCTGGGTAGTTTTGCTGCTATAACACAGTTTGCAGTGTAGACTTAGCATATTCAGAACTGCCTGTAATGCCTGTGTACTTTCCAGTTCATCATGGTTTCAAGACTGATCTGAAAAATACTGTGGTCACTATGAAACCTATCTTTGAGATAACTGTCATGTGTCTTTTTCCCTTCGAAATTTTCTGTTTGCAATAATCCCATCTAGTTCTTTAACTAGTCATGGTAAAAATTATCTCATTATAGCAAGTAGAAATCTGATAGCTTTTAGATAGAAATTGAGAATTTGCAGCTCTCTCCTGGATGTGATTTGTTAGGTTAGTGGAAAACTTAGGAGATGAAAGTTTGCTGAATGTGTCTGCCATCCCTTCCAGAACCACAGAATCATTTAGGTTGGAAAAGACCTCTGAGATCATCTAGTCCAACCCTTGACCAAATACCATCTTGTCAACCAGACCATGACACTGAGTGCCCCATCCAGTCTTTCCTTAAACAGCTCCAGGGATTGTAAGTCCACCACCTCCCTGGGCTGTACGTTCCAACGTTTGACAACCATTATCATGAAAAAATTAATGCTGTTGTTCAACCTGAACCTCCCTTGGAGCAGCTTCGAGCAGTCATCTCGTGCTGTTGCTAGTTATGTGGGAGAAGAGGCTGAGCCTCACATGGCTACAACCTTCTTTCAGGGGGTTGTAGAGAGTGATAAAGTGTCCTCTGAGCCTCCTTTTCTCCAGGCTAAACAACCTCAGCTCCCTCAGCCACTCCTCATAGTGTTAGCGTGGAAAACACATAATCACAGAATGATTATATGCAGGTGCTTTTATTTGAAGAGCTCTGGGAATCAGGGGTACAGACCCAAATCTGACTCTGACATGGTTTCGAGATGGATACATTTTTATACCCTTTCCTTACATAACTGTTGCCTAATCATATGTTAATCATTGACTTACTGTTGTTCTATTGATTTCACCCGAGCATGAGCTACTAGACAATCATCGCATTTAGTTTGGTCATCTACCATACGGGGGGATACACAGGTGCAGGTTCATATGATTTAGCAAAGACAATGGTGGGTACAAAATAATGGTGGGTACAAGATACTGGTGGGTACAAGATAACAGAGGGTACAAAATAATGGTGGGTACAAGATAATGGTGGGTACAAGATAACGGAGGGTACAAGATAATGGTGGGTACAAGATAATGGTGGGTACACTGGTGCAGATCTACATGATTTAGCAAAGACAATGCCCACTCCCGTTCCCAAGGCCTACTGTAGCTACCATGATTTTAGAAATATTTTAACCCTATGCTATCAATAGGACTTACTCTTTGGGTACTTCACCAGCTTTGTTCTGGACTTGCTCCAGCTCCGCAATGTCTTTCTTGAAGTGATATCTTTCTTAATACAGGAACCTACGGTTTAGGTTTTTGGGTGCTGTCTTTCCTTGTTTATACAGATGGGTAATTGTGACTAGCATACAAGCAGGTGTCAGAGGAGTACTTGCTGACCAAATATTTGTATAATTCAGAGCTTTGTGCTGTCCTAGTCAGCTTCTTGTAAATTACAAACATTTGTTCCAGTATTGCCAGATATGTGTGATTCAGCCCTTTTTTATCATGATTTTAAAAATAAGTGGAACAAAATGAAAGCATAGAGATTACAAGAGCAGGTAAGCAACGTAGACATAAGGGAGATAGACTAGATGTTTATCCCTTGCTATCAGATTACTTTAAAAGAGGAAAATTAGGACCAAAATCCTTGTCAACCTGAGTGTGATGAAATGATTAGTGAGCAGTCAGTGGGATGGGATTATGGATAGACTTGGTAGACTTTCAATATGTCTGATCTGTATGAAAGGAGGGTTGATGTTGCAAACTGGTTTTCTTCTTGTTTTAGATCAGAAGGCAGGGATTGACCTATCACTCAGTATAGAACCTTGAACTGTAGAGCACTTGGTAAGGAAAGCAGCCAAAGGCTTAATATTTTTGACCTTAATGACTATTGTTTGAGAGACAAGAGACAACTTCAAAGTGTAAGTGAACATTGTATCTAAGCAAAAAGAAGCAGATGCATAACAGAAATATACTGAGAGGAATGAGTACAGTCCATGTAGTTCATTTGGAGTGGCCAGAGCCATAATTTTTGAATGGTTTGGTTTCTAAATTTTTGTTTTCTTCAATGCAGCAAAATCTGAGCATAAAGTAGCTTTACCAGAAATACTTTTATTCTTAAATTATCATCATAACATTTCCAAGTATTACTTAGTTTTGTTAATAGAACTAAACACATGTTAATAAATAAAATCTATGTATGTGCAGTAAATTGGATTTTCCACTGCCACTATGAGAATAGTAGTAGAAGTGGTAAAATGGGGGTCTCATAGGTGATCATCTTGGCATGCTGTATTCATCTAGCTGTTTGAAATTCGGACTTAGGGAGTGCTGTGTACTGATCACATAAAAACCTTATTTGTTTTTTATCTCTCAATAACATTTTTCTTTACCTAGTGCATGTGATCACCAATTTAACTTAATCTAGGTACACAAAAAACCACTTTTTGGATCCTAAAGATTTTATTATGCATCATATAGTTGCCTATATGTTGATGACTGTCAGCTGAAAAACCATTAAAGAAATCAACCACTTACTTTGCTCTGCATTTTGTCATTGTGCTATTGCATAAAGATAACCCTCTAGGGTATGTTACAAAGCAATTGCTTTGAAGTTTTCATGGGATGGTGATGGATTTTGTGTAAATATGATAACCATTTTATATTCCAGGTGGCTCAAAGGTTTTCAAAGACCCTTTCCTTTCATATCAGTGAGATGCTTTTATATGAAAAATAGGCTGAGTTTTTGTATTACCTTTTGTTTGCATGTAGATCTCCACCAATCACAGAGCCTCTCAAGCAGTTCTGAAATGAGGTAAAGGATATCCACATACTACTTTATCTTTCCTCTGAGGGGACAAAATTCCGTGTATGTTGTTGTAGCAAATCCCCTTCCCCTTCCCCTTCC
>VZTE01001954.1:69918-136604 GCA_013397775.1 Eulacestoma nigropectus
CTTCCCTTCCCTTCCCTTCCCTTCCCTTCCCTGAAACTTCCCTGAAACTTCCCTGAAACTTCCCTGAAACTTCCCTTCCCGTCCCGTCCGAAGCTTAGCTGACAGTGCCGACCTTTCGTTAAGAAAGTACTTTGGATCGAAAGAACTGAAACTTGTGTGGTTATTCTGTAGGAATGACTTTAAGGAGTGGCTATAGTGTACTTCTAGACATGTTTGTGAGCTTACTGACATCTCGCCTAATGTTTTTTTGATTAGTGTTTTGACTGAAAATGGAAACATTTCTTAAAAGCCTGGGATTTTCTTCAGAGCTGTACAGAGGGTTTTATGTTTTGAAAAAATGTAGTGCTTCATGGAAATAGGGGATTATTTTTAAAGGGAACAGAAATACTTAGTTTAAATTAAAACTCGACCTCACTTGTTTTTCAGGCTTTTAAAAAAATGGTAATATTTGCCCTAATTTTGGTTTCTTTTATTTTTTGTGATTAGAAGGTTCATGTCTTTCATTTAGAAATTATCAAAATGACAATTGTCAGTAGGTGTCACATTCGAGAATTGGTTTTTATTGTGTTTCTATGTCACTGATTTCTGTTTCATAGGAACTTCTTAGTATTATTTAAATTTCTTAGGTAAAGCTTCTCTTACACTTAAAATTTTCCTGCTTTCTTTAAGATTTGATTGGAAGGTCAGAATACTTCATTGTATAGTCCTAAGGTCCTTCAAAAGCAAAAGATGTGATGTTGCTAAATAGACGAAACAGTTTCATGGATCCAGGTATTTAACTGTGCAGAAGGAATTCACAACGGTGATCAAAACAGTCTAATTCAGTGAAATTTTAAGAGTTAGGAGATTGAAGGATAAACTATGTAAATCAAAGTCTTTTCTAGACTAACCACCAGTGTGAACATAAAAATAAGTTAATATTTTTAAAATCAGAGTGGCAGTATATAGTCTTTTCTGCTTTTAGTGTATGTGTTAGCAGTAGTATTTATTTTTTTTTGTGGCAAGGTTATAAAGTACAAAATTTTCTATATTGCAATTCCTTGGTAGATCTTTATGCTGAAATAATTAGGAAGGTGAATATATAATTCTCCACAGCAGGTTACAGCTTGTAACTTAGAGAAGGTTGGGAATGCAGCACTTAGAGCTTTTGGTGAATTATCTGACTTCTGTACTTAATTTGCAATGAAATTCCTTCTAATCTAAACAGAAAGCTTCAGACTTTTCAAATATCTGCTAAATGGCACATCTGAAGCAATACACTTGAAAAGGGAAAAACTCTAGATAACCAAGACGATAGTTTGTGAGTTTTGTTAAAAAGTCTTATTACAGTGTTTATGATAAAGCAGTTGCCAAGGCAAGCTTCTCCAGAGCTGACCAGGTCCGCAGTGGAGCAGCAGATCTTGGTGCACAGCAGGGTTTTCTGAGGCAGGGAAATTCCAGAGCATAGAGAGACCCACATGGATCTGGCAGCTCTCAGGAGAGATGTTGACAAGGTCTGAGCATTGCCACAGGAATTGCGGCCACTTCCATATGTCTACAGAACAGCCTGGGGAGTGCAAGTTACCGGGGAATGGCGTAGCAGTTAATGCAGAGGGATGCACAAGTAATCGTGTTGGCACTGTATCAGTTCAGACGGTGAGTTCAGTTGGTGGTTGTCATCCTCCTAGGAGGTGTTTTGCTGTGTGATCCACTGGGCAGAAAGCTATGTCTTCTGCACTAACCAGAACTAATGTGACTACCCAGACTTAAGTTCCCAAGAACTTGTAGCCATTCGGATCTCAGGGTACAGGGCATGCATTGCGTTAAGAGTAAGGCAAATTCTTCTGTTGTGTTAGATTTGGCAGAAAATAAACTCCCTTGCATTATAGTTGTTCCTCTGATGTCAGAGGGACTGGGAGCTGCTAGGCTTAGATACTAAGTGATGGCCAATTAAACACTAAGCAACAGAAATGGAGAGCGAAGTGACTCTGTAAGTCTGATTGGGTTCAATGAGTACTACCATGATTATGGATTTAGAGATATTGTGATACACTATACACCTGGTCGTGCCCCATGAGCTCTCATGGCAAGACTTAGAAGTGCGATCACGTTCAGTAACTGTCATGGCCAGGTGCAAAATAGTGTAGTTTACTGAGCAGCAGAAATGCAAGTTCTTATTGGATTGACAGTGATAAATGCACTGTCTACAGAAGCACACATGTATACCTAGAATATGAATAATAGAGCCAACAACAAATACATTAAATTTTGAGATGACTATATAGTGTTAAAAGTATGATCACAGACACAGGCTTGCTTTCTGAATTCCTGAAGAAGCACTTGGTAAAGCTGACTATTTGAGTCTTACGCAATAGGCATCCCTGTGGGGGAGAAGATAGGTATAGCCTTTTGATCATCCCAGAATACAAAGGTGGGAGGAATCTCCTGTCATCCATCTCCACTTACGGTACACTTACAATAGGTTTTTCTGAGGGAGGGGAAAAGGTAAAGTTACAGTTGCTGTAATTTCATGTTTAGGTGGAGTTTGATTGACTTTAGGCATTAGCGTGTGTGAGGGCATGAAAAGTAATATGTGTTTTGGAGTTAGAGAAACACAGAATTACAGAATGGGTCAGGTTGGAAGGGGCTGAAGTGGGTCATCTGGTCCAACCTGCTCAAGCAGGGTCACCCTAGAGCACCTTGCACAGGATTGCTCCAGACGGTTCATTTAGCAGTGGGCCCACTTTATACTTTGTTTTCCTTTTGTAACTGATGTATTTGAAGAATCCACTTTTGTTGTCCTTGACATCTTTGTCCAGATTTAATTCCACATGGGCCTTTGTTTTTCTTGTCTCATTGCTACTTACTCTGACAACCTCTCTAAATTTGTTCCAAGTGACCTGACCCTGCTTCCAGCCCCTGTGTATTTCCTGCTTACCCTTGACAATGAAAGGAGTTCTTTATTTATCCATCAGGTCTCTTTCCCCCTTCGCCTTATTTCTTGCACATTTGGAAGCATCATTCTTGAGCCTGGAGGACATGATCCTTGAATATCAACCACCTCTCCTGGACCCCTTTACCTTGCAGGGCCTGTTCCTATGGACTTCTTCCAAGAAGATTCCTGAAGAAGCTAAAGTTAGCTCTCCTGAAGTCCATGGTTGTAAACTTACTTGCTGCCCTGCTTCCCCCTCATCTGAATTCCACACTCTTACACCTCCAGCAAGGCTTTCCCTGTTGGTTAGTGTGTGTTGAGTGGCACACCATTCCCTATGGGATTCTCCACTACCTGTGTCACGAAATTGTCATCAGTGCTTTCCAGGAACCTCCTGGGCTGTTTGTGTTTCACGTTGCTGGTTCTGCAGCAGATGTCAGGATAGTTAAAGTCCTCCAAAAGAACCAGGGCCTGTGACTTTGAGGCTGCTTCATGCTGCCTGTAGAAGGCTTCATTTGCTTCCTTCTCCTTCTCAAGACAGCCTGTAGCAAAAAGTTTCTGTAGAGTTAATGAAGCGAAGTTCAGCTTTGAGTCACCATTTTGGGTCATTCCTTTGTCTTAGTTTTCGTAAGCTGCATTGTTTTCAACACAGTATGTCTACGCTTCCATGTCATGCCATCCTTCATTGTATGTCTCTCTTGGAGTGGTACACCAAGCTACTTTGGTGTTCTGGCTCCTAAGTTTGTCCTTGCTGAACTATAGGAAATGCATGCACTCCTTCTTGCTGAACTTTGTTTTTCAGTATTTTCCTGGAGCATTACAGGGCCTTTGCCCAGTGAGTGGCTGGCAGTAGTGAGAGCCATGGTGTGAGGTATGACCAAGCACATATCTGCTCAGTCTGGTGTCAGAGCTTCGGGAGGATGTAAAAAGGCTAAGGAGCATTAGGGAGTCTGGGACAGAAACAGGAAAAGCTACCAGAAAAAACTACAAGATCAAGGAGATCCTATGTCCTCCCACTACCAGACAGAAGGCAGTAACTTAAAAAGAATTAATGGAGGCAAGTGTGCGGTTGCGGTGGCAGGCAAACCTCCTTCTTGCCCACCTTGCCTTTTTAAATGCCATAGTCCCTGGATACGAGGCTCTGGGTGTGGAAGCTCAGTCAATTGCTGATGTAGATGATGGTCCATCTATACCAATGGTGTTCCAAGGTCAGAAAGGCCTACTTCATATCAGGACCATCTTCATGACGAAGAAAAGACAGGTTATAGTTGTAGGTGGCTCTCTTCTGAGGGGAACAGAATGTCCCCTGTGCTGGATCAGCCCTCCTCTTTGCAAAATTACCTGCCTTTCTTGGGTCTGAGTTAAGGACATCACTAGGAAACTTTCTAGCCTGGTACAGCCCTTGGACTATTACCTGTTACCGCTCTTCTGTGTGGCTATGAAGCCATAAAGCATAGTCCAAAGGCAATCAAAAGAGAATTAATTCAGAATATTATAACTGACCCTTCCTGTAGTTTTAGGTGTGATTGCAAAAGGTTGATTAGTATTTTTTAGAGCACTTTTGCTGCTCTGGATTACTGAACAAATTGTAAACTACTCCTTGAATCTATCCTTCTGCTTTCTGTACACAGTGAGACCAAGGCAGTTTTATGGACCATGACTGCTTTTTTCTTTTCAGTCTTCGTTTATATGGGAGACCAAATTCTGGTGTAGGAGTTTAACAATTACCGTTCAACTTCTTGATGATTATTTTTAATAAAAGGAATGTTGGAGTCCTAGCTACAGTGCAATTCTAATGAAATAATGAGCTTCCTGACTACAGCAGACTGAGCTTTTTCTGATTCCTACAGTGATGAATTAACCATGTCAAACTTTGCAATCTAGCCTAGTGAAATATTTTACTGTGAAAGTTTAATTTTCATTCTTTATTTATGAAAGCAGTAGTACTGTCACATCGTGTTATCATATAAGTGCCATTTTGTGCGATTTGTTTTAATAAGTGTCACTTGTTGATATGTTTAGTGATTTTTGACCCATATTTAATGCCAAAACCTCTAAGTGTTCAAAATATGAGTCTGACTTTTTTTTTTTTCTTAAGTCAACACATAACACATTGGCACTTGTATCTCATCTCAAAAGCTGCAGTGGTAGTCTATTAGATATGGTGGGGCAAAAGAGTGAAATCTTTTTGGAAATCTGCTTTTTGTGAAACCTTTTCTGGAGAACCTCCTCCTTACTAAAAGCAAATACAAAATTTTTAAAAATACTCATTTCTCTAGCTTTTCTGAAGAATCTATGAAAATTTTTGTACTCTAAGGACCTGCATTCATGCTTGTTTGAGACTGAAGGATATAGGGGGCATTGCTTCTTTAGAGCAAGAGTAGCATTATAGGAGGTATCATCTGTACATGCAGAGTGAAATTAAAAATGAGCATTTAATACTATCCTAAGAGAGAAGTTAGTTGGGTTTATATTATAAATGAAATATCTCAAGCCAATGACTTAAAGTGAAAAAAAAAAAAGGATGGAAAGTTGTACCGTAGGTGACACATATGCACTACATTTTGTTTAATTCAAAACTGGGTTTTCAGTTTAACAATGATAATAAAATGACTAAAACTTACCAGAAAATAAAATTTATTTTTTTCTTACATTTCTCTCACTCTCTTGAAAGCTGGTATAATTATGCTGTTTGTATCTTCAGACTAAATAGAAATCTAATTGCTAATATAATTCAATCAGTGATAGATATATATCCATCTATGTATAAATTATCATTATTATTCTAATAAATGGAGATTGCTGTTTTCAGCAATTTCAATTTTGCACAGTAAAGTTTTCCCTGATTCATAAAATTCTTACAATCCTTAAAATTCACTGGTAAAAAAGGAGAACCTTCTATGTGTAACATTTAAATGTAAAACATCTAGTAAAAAAATCAACGAAGAAAACAGAGATCAGACAAGCTAGTCTGAAGGAGAATCCCACAAAAGATAGATCTCTGTTCAGCCCTGACTAGGCTTCTCTGCAGTTCAGTTCCTGTTGCCTGTTGCTGCTTCGCTATAATCACCTGACCCACTGAGGACAGGGTCTATTCAAAGCTTCTGTCTTAGTTCTTAAGCAAATCCAAAAAGTGTTGTACTTTGAACTGATATATGCAGTGAAGTAAACTGTGAGGCAGCAGTCACATTCTGGTTATTACTCTGACAAAATACCTCTTCAGATATGTAAAGGACAATTATGGTAGAGACTGTCACTGGAGAGGTATGCGGTTCTATGTGTTTGAGCTGTCTGTGCAGCTCTAAGATATCTTCAAAACCTCCATGACAGTAAGTACAATTTGGTTGAATAATAGCTGTGTTGCATTTGCTGGGAATTAAGAAAATAATTCTTAAGAATTACATGTTTTTTGTCTAGAAGACAAAACTATCCTTTAAGGTGTAAATCAATACTGGATACAGCTGGAATCCAAATGAAAACCTGGCAGTCCTTCACAGCCAACCAGGAAATAGAATGAGATGTGTAATAAAGCTTTACAAGAGTTGTTACAGAATGGTTCTAAACCTATTTTCTATTTTTTAAATAATCTGCATGCTAATGCTAAAATATTTGAATTTTTTTTCTTCTGTGGTGTGAAATCCTGAATTTGAACATCCCTATACTTTCTTGGTTTTGCAATGGAATTGAATGTGCAATCTGGAGAGATTGTGCAGAAG
The DNA here is from genome assembly GCA_013397775.1 of Eulacestoma nigropectus. Taxonomy (NCBI): domain Eukaryota; kingdom Metazoa; phylum Chordata; class Aves; order Passeriformes; genus Eulacestoma; species Eulacestoma nigropectus. Next base: position 76,546 of record VZTE01001954.1, read on the forward strand.
AAGTTTTAAGGTCCAGGAATCTGTGCAGCCTGTCTTACTGAATTATGAGGGAAACCTATTATAACTGTAGATAATTTTTGTACTTAAGATTTCGTAATTCCCCAAGAGAATTATCATGTCATGCAGCTTCAATTAGCAGATGAGGACAAAAAGCTTAATTGCCTTCTGTAAACTGAGGCTGCTGACTTCTGACTTACTTGAAACTCAGATGATGGATTTGCAGAACATTATTTATTTAAAAAAAAATTATCTAGTAACCAGTGACAGAGCCCAAGGGAATGGCATCAAGTTGGGGAGGTTTAGGTTGGGTATCAGGAAAAGGTTATTCACCCAGAGGGTGGTTGGGCACTGGAGCAGGCTCCACAGGGAAGTGGTCACAGCACCAGCCTGAGAGAGTTCAAGAAGTGTTTGGACAATGCTCTCAGGCACGTGGTGTGATTCTTAGGGTGTCCTGTACAGGGCCAGGAGTTGGACTGAATGATCCTCAAGAGTCTCTTCCAACTCAGAATATTCTCTGATTCTATGACATATTTTTGACTTAGTAAGATAAACAAGATTTGCTGATCATTCTGTTTTTCAAATAAAACATTCAGCTTGAAGCAAACTACATTTCCTGCAATGCACCAGCATTTTAGTAATGGTCACAGAACTGTGTTTCACACTCAATTACCACAGTGTAGTCCGTGGAATTTCATTATTTGTACAGTCTTGTCACTTTTACATAATTGTTTATATTTATAAAGTAACCCAATGAAATAGAAGGAAAAGTAGCAGGAAAAAATAGTTTCAAATAAGAAAGAGAAAACATACCATGAGTAAAACACAGAACATATATCAATATTGGTGTTACTGAAAACACTGCCAGTTATCACAGAGCTTTTACCTCCAAAATGCTACACAAAGTATATGTTGTAACATTGTTCTGTGAGCATTACCAAAGTTTTTCTTTAGAAGTTATTTGGAAGGGGTATTTTTTTACTAACAAATTGACTCACATCAGCTAGGAATAACCTTTTTAAATTTTGACCTCAAGAGAGATCCATTTCTTAGCTTTCAGGCATCTTCATGATAAGCGTACCAGACATGCCACCCTGGAAGCTCAAAATACTAAAAAGCTATGTTGATGTGAAAAAAATGCTAAAAGACCTTTGCCACAATCATATTTCCTCTATAAAATGTAAAAGCCTGGATGAGCACTATCATTAAAAATTCCATATATTGAAGAATAAACTTCAGATGTTCTCTAAGAAAGGCTTCACTGCTATGAAGCAATAATGGAATGGGGGGAAGGCATAATGAAAAAGTTACTCATTTAAATGTGTATAAATTTCTTATACTGTTGGTATTATAACACAGATAAGTACTTCAGCCAAAATGACACAAGGGCAGCAGAAAGCCTCATGCCACAGAGCCAGAAATCTTGCAGAGCCAGGTTACCATGACTCATGCCCCATAGTGCTGACACTCATAACTGGATCATGGAATGTACAAGTTGTTAGTCAGTTCCTGAGTATATAACATAATCGTAACATCTGAATGTTGCCTGTCCATGTTTTTATAGCTTTTTAAAGATGAATGCTTTCAATATTGAATTTCAGTTACTCCATTTCAATATGTCTTTTTCATGATTTTCAGTAGCATCATATGGATACAACCTGTGTTTTATCCATGGCAGCTTTTTGTCTTTGAGTTGTTTTATTTTGGGGTTTTTTTCAGAGTTGCCCAGTCGCTATTTCTTTATGCAGATAATAAAAATATACTATCTAAAACCTGTAGGAGCCCTGATCTTTGGAACAGTAACATTTAGCACTTCAAAGATCATGAACCTCTTTACATATGGTTTATATTCTATTCACATGCTTACTCAATTTTTATTGTGCTGTTATTCCTTACAGTTGCTGCTGAGCTTTTTTCCAAAACTATCAATAGTGACATTCTTCCTTTATTTTAAGAAGCTTTTGAATTTCATATTTGTGATAATAAAATAATAAGGTAGATTGTTTTTTCAAGCCATCAAATGCATCTAATCGTTTAAAAAAAGATTATAAATATTAATGGATACAATTTGCATTTGTTCTTTATCTCAATATTATTGAAAATATTTCTGTCTTCTAGTTCTGTTAGAGTGTGCTAATTAGGAACTTAGGCATGAAGTCAAAATCCCTAGTAATCACTAGTAATAAAAATTATCCTGTTTAATAAATCTGAGATCTCGTAAGGCATGTGTGTTTCACGTCCTACGAGGTGCTACAATAGCATGATTTTAGAATAGAATTAACATAGTGTTTTTAAAGGTAGCACTGTGAGAAAATGTTATTGGATTTCCCTAAGAATTTTCTTTTATATAATTTAAACAAATTTCATACATTTTATAATGATAAAGTAGAAAAAATATTCTGTTTTAGCCTATCGCACCAATTCTTGGGAACAGCTTTGCTGCTATCTCACCATCCAAACCTGAAAAATAAACTTAAGTTATGGAGGGCACAGTGGTACAAAAGTCTGCTTTCCTGAAATTCGTGTTACAAATCAGTAGCACTTTAAATCAATGAAGAGCCAATTTTGAATAACCTTGCTCCTCAAACTGGAGTGCATTCAAATAGGGGAGTCATTTGCATTATAACAGAGATCTCTTACGTCAGTATCATCTTATGTTGTGTCAAATACTTAATGCTTCTTGAAAGATGTAATGTACAGTAGGTATATCTTTCATATTTTGGAGGGAAGAAAAAGAGAAGGAGGGGAATCAGGAAGGGAGTTGTGATGGAATAGCTTGTGGGAAAGAAGACCTGAGCAATAACTAAAACAAACAGCTTTGCAATTATCTACCCTGTAACTCTGCCCCAGCCATGGAGAGGTATAGTTTCTTAGTCCTTTCCTCCTCAAGTGGTAAACCTGAGGTGTTACCTTGGTCTACTGTGTGCCTGCTTGTTGGAGGGAGGAAATGTACTAACTGTAGCAGTGCTGAAGTGTGTACAGCCCTCAAATGCAACTTAGAAACTCACTTTCTCAAGGAGGAGTGGGACAGTGATTCTCTACCTTAGCCAGATATCTTCCCTGGTTTTGCCTTGCCAAGCTACATGCTACAGCAAATCAACAGGTAGGAGTAATTTAATACTTTCTCCTTACTAATACACTGAGAAGTTGTGAAAAGATAAAGGCCTTCCTCTTCCAACCTTCAACTGCTCCTTGAATTGACACATCTCTTTGTACCTGTATGATTATATAGCTATTAGGTATGGGGGTGGACTTCTTGATTGCCACTGATTGCTAAGACATACGTCTTTTCGAAGCACAACTGAAGGTTTTCTATAGGTGTTAATTGCTTTAGCTGAAAATAATTGCATTTAGTGTTCTTCAGAAATAAATCTGTGTTCTCTCACTGTTTTACATCTGTCCTGGTTTCAGCTGGAACAGAGTTCATTTTCTTTCTAGTAGCTGATGCAGTGCTGTGTTTTGGATTTAGTATGAGCACAATGTCGATAGGACTTTTTAGTGTCCCAAAGCAGTTGAGGAAGTACACAAGAAGCTGTGAGGGAGCATGGCCAGGGCAGGTGACCTGAACTGGCTAAAGGGCTATTAATACCATAGAATTTCAGGCCCAGTATATAAACTGGGAGAGTTACCTGGAACAGGGACTGGTCGCAGTTTGGCATCAGTCAGTGGGTGCTGAGAAACTGTCTTTTGCATCGCTTGTTTTTCTTGGGTTTTCTATCTTTCTCTCTCTCTCCTTTTCATTACAGTTGTTACTATTGTTGTTATTATCATCGTTAGTATTATTAGTATCATTATATTTTACTTTGTTTCAATTATTAAATGTTCTTATCTGAACCCCATGTGTTTTGCCTTTTTTTCTGATTTTTCTCCCTAACCCCATTGGGGAATGGAGAGGAGTGAGCGAGTGGCTGCTTGGTGCTTAGTTGCCAGCCAGGGTTAAACCCTGAAAACGTCTTCCTAAAAGGAGTATGGAGGAATTGTCTTGATTTCTAGGCTGAGGAACAGTATCAATTCTTACTCCATAATTAGCAGTCGGGATGTACTTTTGAACACACTAAAGAGAAACCAATTATTCTAGAAAAAGACTAGAAATATGCATGTCCCTATAAGGTATGTCCGAGATAGCTACTACCCAGCTAACAGTAACCGTGCTTACCACATGTTTGTGTAGTTGTAGTAAAACACAAGACAAGCTTCATTTCTTTCAATGAATGGAAAGATTTTGCAAAGTAATAAACATCTTTTGGGACAATTATATTCATTTTCCTGGCTGTTGTGAAATTTTTCCTGTTCTTGGATGTGCAAAAAGGAGCACGGTTCAACCTGAAACAGCCATTTTAGTTTTTGAAAGCACTGTACCACATGCTACAGAAAACATTGACAAGAAGAAGGTTGTCAAAAGATAAAATAGTGCAGGCCTCACCTATTTTCTCAGCTGTTAATAAATATTTAAAGCTTTTTTACAGAGATACCTGTAACCTGCTTTTTAAAATTGTTGACAAGTTCAAAAGATAATTCTTGGATTTTGTTTCATATTCTAAAAATAATTCTGATTATTATGAAAAATTGTGTTTAAACTGCTATAACTAAAAGGAGCCTTGAATTGTACAACTTGTGTCTAAACCTCAGAAAAGGTGTATAGTTCCAAACTCAATGTCCAAGTGTGTTCTGCAGCTACTTACAATTTGCAACAAAATTGGATTTGTGATGCCTTTCTTACTCCTTTGTTTTATAAGGACCTGCATAAACATGGACTATAAGAGGACTTGTAACATCCTCTATTTAGGCCTATGTTTTAAATAATTGGAAAAACAGGATTTAAGGGTGAGTTGTTATGTGCATTTTCTCCTGGAAAGAGCTGTATCATCCTTGTAAAATAAGTTTATATTAATACATTTATATCTTACTGCATTCTGTTTGTGTAAGCAATGTCTATCAATCAGTGAAATCCATCAGTTGCTCTCTGTGGAATAGAAAATGTACAGAATTCATATCTAGAAAAACTGACTGATTTATCAAATGTAGGAACTTTTTAATTCTCCTTTTTGATTTTCAGGGGAGATTTACAGGGACATTTCATTAGTCAAAGTTTGAAAATATTTTTCTGGGAAAAAAATGAAAAGTATGGGGAAAAAAAGTATGAATTTTTTCTTCATTAATGAAGGCAGCATATCAAAAGAGACATGAAAATACAATAGATACTTAAAATATTCTCAGCTCTGCCAAAGCAAAAGCAGCATGTTCCTTTTATTTCAGTATCTTTTCAAAGCATTCTGTTTTCATAAAAAGGTGTTTTGCTGGAAATTCACTGTGGCAGAAAACAACATTATGCATTTGAGCAGATGCACTGGCTCACTGCGTTAAAGATGGACACCTGGGGTCTTGCATTAGACTTGCAGGGAATATGGAAATATTGCAGATTAAAACAGATATGTAGAAAGTAGGTGAGTGTGCATTTTCAGATTCTCTAATTAACAAACTTTTGGCAATATGAGTAGGCAACTAAATTCTCTAGAGTTACTCTTTACAACTTAGAGATTCTTTTTGTTTCAATGCACAGCTCTGGAAGGACATGAAAACTGAATTTTTGCCTTAGAGGTATTCCTGAAGACCTCTGGGGTCTGTACTGCTGGTAACTAGCACCTGTAAGGAATGTGTCACAGTTACCCATTTTTATCTGGTAGTTTTGATCATATCTTTCAGTGTCTTTCACTTTGTCCTAGCTTTAAGTACAGGTCATTTATTCCTTGCCATACTTGTTGTCGTATTAATCATCAGTTACTATGTTTCTGCATATTGACAAGTGCTTGAGAATAGTAATTATGGTTGCTTTTGTTTGAAGCTCCACACTTCAAACAAGCTTTCTGTGTGGATTTTTAAAAAAAATCATTTATCCTGCTGTGTGGTTTAAAGTGTGCACTGTGGCAAAATCAAGTATTTCAAGTTGTACATGCTTATTACATGAAGGCCTGATAATTTTGCCTTACACATTAATAAGTGCTAAGGCAGTGTCAGTGTGATCAGAAGAGACCTCATGAAATTGTGTGATTGAAATAATCTATATTGTGGTCAGCAGTCTGCCCTGGTGAAGATCTTTCTGTCATGCCAAACTCAAGTGTCCTGGGTCAGGTTTCAGATGTGTTGGGTTAATTTATTGAAAAACTCATATTGGAAAAGCCATGAGGCAGTGCACATTCACGATGTCGTGTTTGAAGACTCACAGTTCACATGCCTGCTCTAACACTTGCCACACTGCTAAAAGGCAGCTGCTGCTTTGTTGCTTGTTGTAATATCCAGGCAGGATACATGTGCTGCTTTCTTTGCCTGGGGTTGAATCAGCTAGCACCTAAGAACTTTCCAAGTTGCATTTAGGGACCTCTCTTCTGCCTGCTGTATCTTCCAGAAGTATTTAGTAAAACATGTCTTTTCTTGGACAAATCCTCTTCTCTTACCAAGTGAGCAGTCTGATTTCATTGCAATTAATGTCTGTGAGTGCTAAACTAAGTATGAAGAGTTTTAATTTTCATTTCATAATGAGTGATAACTTAGTGGTGTGTAATTCCATGCATTTCCTTCCTCGTGCAGCTTGGAAAAATAAGAGAATAAAACCTCCCAAAAGTGTTTAAATTCTGTAGTGCTCATTACTCCTGGTATTTGTTTGTTTGTTTGTTTGTTTTCAGTGAGAAATTATTCTGTCCTAATTTCTGCTGTAAAAGTTACATGCAGTTGTAGTGGATGTATTTGCTATATGTTAGTTTTTTCTCATGTTTGCTGAATTGAAAAATCAGCAAAAATTAATGTGGAGAAATTGTACCTAATCATGGACAAGCTGTATAATTTGTCTCCAGCAAGCAGAAGGAACAGAAATAATGCCCAGCTAATGCAAGATGAATCATATTCATTCTAAACTCAACATTTCTACAATTTTGAAATTTAAATGGCTTTAGTGAGAGCACTGAAATACATACTGTCATGTTTTCACTAATGGGAACCATAATAAGCACATTATTACACTTTTTGAATAGCTGTCCTTTGTTTTTTGGTAGTTAATACTGTGAAATCCACTGGTCATGGAAAGACTATTAGAATTATGAACAATCTTGGCCATACATAGAGATTACTTAAACACTGAGAACAGACTGTATTAAATTATACTGAACTTTGCATTAACATAGAACATACATACCTCTCCCCATCTCCAATATTTTCTAATTATTGACTGTTTCTTGTACTAGCCAGGCTTTTCTTGCTTGCTTTTGGTTACTGTATGGTATATCAATTTAAGTGAGAGAATTTGATTAGATATTTACCACTATCGTAATCTTGGTAGTCATTGAGTATAGAGCTTCAATACATTGTATTTTCATACATCCTCTTATGTATTCTGCCATCTTTTGCGGGGCTCACGGGTATTTGAAGGAAAGAACAGAAAGTCAATTGTGAAAACCCAGGTCAAGACAAAGAAGCTACTCAAACTGTTAATTTGTACATAAAGAGTAGATAAAAGATTGTTGCACATATGCAGTCATATTCCTTTTATTTTTATTGACAATTGAGAGGACTAGATTGCTTATTTAAAAAATGGTCATGCACCATTGAAAAATGTCACATATTTTGAGTTTAAAAGTTCTTAAAAGATTTACTTAGGTCTTCACTTTTTCTTCAACTGATACTTTTGAGGTTTTTGTGTCTCTGATAAATTACAGAGGTCATTAAGTCAAAAGATGATGATTATTATTTTTTTTCTCATATTGCTGTTGAGGGTTGATAGAAAAGTAATGTGGAGAGAGGAACTTCAATAAAAGCAGAGACCTCAAGTTTAAAAGGTCTTCCGTCTGTACTTAGAGAGTGAAACAGGTTCAGGTTGAGATGACCTCAAGTAGTGAAAACAGTAAGTGACAGATAAAAATTAGCTAAGAAACAACTCTGGAAATGGTACAGAGAATCATGACTTTGAATGTGCTCTTTCAGAAGTATGTTGAACAAAATGAAAGAAGCTAAGAAATGTCTGGAACTCATTTGCAAACCACTTTTTAACCTCTAGCAGTTCAGTGTGCAGAGTACACTGTACAGTGTACTGTACTAAATATATATATAAGTAGACATGAAAGTGCAACATTTCTTCTGTCCATCTCAGTGCAATAAAACAGAACTAGTCAAACTGATAGAGACTAGTCTCAAAATTGCCTAGAGTAGTTCACGGTAGTTCATATAAAGTAATGATTTCTGGCACTGGAAATGCCATGCTAGTCATGGTAGTGAGGATTTCCAAGAAGCTTCAACTGGTTTTGTGGAACTTATCACCAGGATCTCGGAATGCACTTTCTAGAAAAAAAACAAAATTTCGATGATTTTGTTCAAAACAGATGTTTGCCTGATTGCCGATAACTAAAGTAATCTCCACTTAATAGTCATTCATTTTCAGCTCTAGATCACACAAGTCTTTATATTCTCTCCATTCTCTCCAGGGTGAAAGGATGTAGAGGAAATTGACAAGAGTTCCCGCTTCTACTGAACATTTGCATAAAGAAACATTGGATTGCTATTTTAAAAAATGAATGATGATAAATACAATGAATTTTTTTTGAAATTTCACATTAGGAGAAAGCAGCTTTACTTTTGCTTTTCAATTGATTATGTTCTTTGCCTTTTTCTGACTTAGTGATAAATATCTCTGAGAACTTAGCGTGATCTTCTGCTAACTTCTGTGTTTCTCTGGACAAACTTCCTCAGGTAATGAGATAAAAAATGAGAGAAAAAAACCAAAAAAACCCCCAATATTTCAGAGTGAAGCAGTGAAAGCAATAAAACATAGACTTTGAGTCCTCAATGTAACAAAGAGTCTATGTCCTTTCCTTTTTTTCAGCTTTCCTTTGTTCTTCTAGAAATAGTTCTGTAAAATGTTTAAACCCAGCTTTTAAGAAGCATGATTAACAAATGTGATCTCCTCACTGTTGAAGCTGCTATTTTTAGATGAAGTTAAAAATGAAGGGCAAATTATTGTTAGAGAGATTTATGTCAACCCCATCAGCATGGAGTGGGGAAATACCAGTTTTATCATCTACAGACTTGACTGATCTACAAGAATTTGAAGAAATCAGTTTTGCTTCCAGACATCTCTTTGTCTTTTCTGTGGTATACAGATTCTCACTGTTGCCTGCTGTGTGATCTCAGGCTACAGTGAGCTCTCCCAGAAAGGAGTCCAAGGGTCCTCTCGGACACTGTTCTAGGGGTGCTGAGCCAAGTACACTCTATACAAAGATTTATATCGTGTGTGCCCCCACAACAGGAGTCACAGCAGTTTATTAGTCTTAATGTTGCACAGACTGGCGGAAATAAGTATATTAATGATTCACAGTTACACATAAAGTTTGGATATCAGGTGTGCCTCCATATCACTGTATTAGCTGTTCTATACTGTGAATTGGGTGAAAACTTCTCAGTGCTGTATCAATTCCTGAATAAACATTTAAAATGTTTTTAGGGATCAAGCACAGTATACTGGGTCAATTTAGTTTTATTTAGGAGCTGAAACAAGTAAGTTGTGCTTTGAAATATTTTATATGTCTGCTCTAAAAATTTGTCAGGTTGCTTAGACATATCAATGGCATGTTAAAATCGGTGTTGGTTGTTCCAGTTAGATTCTTGTTTATTAAAGGATTTAGCTGAATTCTGGACAAGTGATAAAAAATCTTTTCTATGATAGACAAGTTTTCAAAAATTCACCAATTACTTGGCAGTGCTATATCTGCAAATTGTTGTTATATTTCTTTCTGGAAATATCAGCTGTGGCTTTTTCTATGACATGTCTTCAGATTGAGAGGTTTAATCCCTTTCTTCACCTGACTTCTATAATGTATTATGCCATTAAGACACAATGAAGCATCTTTTAGTGGTCCATTAACAAAGGAGTTGGTTGCACTGTGTGGAGAGAAAGAATATCTTCCAGAAGTCTAACTAGTGAAAAAGAAGTTTAGAAAATTGGTGTCAAAAGTCAGGCTATATGCTACATGTTCTTCCTGTTCTGTTATTTTTAAAATATTGGGCTTTCATACTCTTCTACATATTGTTGCTGATAGCCTTTGGTAGGGAATTTTTTTAAATTGCCTTTAAAATTAGATCTGTACTTAGGAGTTTGTTTCCCTGTGAATGAGTCCTGCATTAATGAAAATGTTTGTGATACAAAAGCAGAAGGAAAGAAGCTCTCAAAACCGGACAACTGGGCCAGTGGACCAGGCTAGTACTTACTGATTTAATGAAGTTCTGCTTGCAGTGGTAAATGGATTATGCTTTTTGGGAAAGAAAAGTGTGCAGCCAGATGGCAAAGATACTAAAAAGGGTATTTTAAAATTGAAGAAAATAGTTTGCATGCTAAATGGATCCAGTTAGGCCAAATAGATGAGTCAGTAAACACACTGAACAGGTAATTAGCTTATAAAAATTTTCTTTTTGTAATGCAGTTTTATTGGACTGGGCATCACAGTGGAAGAGAGACCAGCTTGCCCTTCAATAACAGTCATTGCTAAATACTCACACTAAACAAATCAATTCCATGTCCATCAAGGATATGAAGTATTTCCCAGAGCGGGAAATTAGAAAATGAAAAACATTGAAGATAAAGATATGAGGAAAATCTAACTTCCTTCGAGCCTAATCACTGTGTCTGAAAAGCTAGTTAAAGGAGAAGACATACTGAATAAATTACAAATATAAACATTAGATGTATGTATTTCTACATGAAGCAAAATTTGAGTTGTGTACAGGATATAGCAGTACAAAATATAATCAAATGTTATCCATAGGTGGTATCCCTGTTGGAAATAACCAAGGCACACATTCCTTTTTGTTCAGGTTCTCTTTGAACTGCATTGTTTCACTTTTTAATTTACTTTTAGAATGATATGGTACATTCAAATAAATAGGTTTCAAAGCCTCTTTATATAAGGAATTAGAACTGATACTGCAGAAACAGTCAGTAATTGCAGACATTTGTAATGTTTGTTCATTATTCTCATATAACAGATGTCTATGTTCTTACATAAATTTCCAAGCATTTCATTATTTGTTGCAGGATTCCCTGTGAGCTTCTCACTGAAGTTTGACATGTATGCATCAGGTATTTTTGGTTCTCCTAGTGGTTTCATTCAGTACTAGGCTGCCTTTCTAGATGTAACCATAGAGTGCTCCAAGTTTGTAGCAGAAGGAGGAAACCCATCTTTGTCTGAATTTGTCAGAATCATATTCTTAGGAGGCATTGGAACATTAGTCTGTCCTTTAAGCCATTTCCCTTATAATGTCTTGAGCTCCAATAGCATCCATGGCAATAAGACACTGTATTAACTAAATATTTAATCTATTGTATTCTTCATCTTGGATGTGAATGGCAGAGTTTCCGAAGCATGTTTGAAAAATATCTATAATCTGAGTCCTTAGGATAAAACAGTTTAAATCTGGACTTGTTTGATGCAGTAATAAAATCCAGTGTTGATTCTCGGAAAACTGTGGAGATAAAATCAAAACCGGTTAAAAACATCTGCTAGTTTGGCTAGTGTTGGGGTGTATATTTTCTAATGAACAAAAAATACATTATGTGTGAAATGTAGCTAAACTGGTAATAATTTATATAAAAAGGTGCTTTCTTTCCCCTTTTCTTCCCTTCCCACCTTTGCCCTCTTTCCCGTCAGTCTTTTATCTTACTTTTATCCCCCTTCTACCTTTTTTCCTTCATTTCCTCCACCTTTTTACTCAACTTTACTCCTGCCTTTTCCTCCTTCCCCTCTTCCCCTCCTCTCTCTCTTTCTCTCTCTCTGCTTTTTTTCTATAAACATGAAAAATTCTCCATCGCTTCCCATGTCTGAGCAAGATAAATGAAGTAATTTAAAATATTTCCCATGCCTCATCTGTCCACTCCACAAGCTGTCAATGAGCCTGGATTGGGAGCTTTCATGCCAATAGTCTACAGTGAGCAGTTGTAATATTTTGATATAAGAATGTTGTTTCCATGGCAAACTTGGAACACTTTGCAACTATGCTTACATCCTCATACTTTTGGTTTTATGCAAGAAGGATGATACTGTATGATACTTTCTTGACCAAAAGGTCATTTGCTTACATGTCCACAATAAAGACATCATACTGTTCTTTTATTTTTTTTTTTTAATCTCTTGAGGAAAGTACACAGGAAAAAAAATCAAAGATGGCGGGGAGAAAACCATTTTAAATATAATGCTTTTGCATTTTTTGCCAATAATCATTTTAACCAGTAAGTATATTAACAATATGTTTCAGTCTAGGGAGAACAATGATTTGTGGAATTTTTATAATGGCTAAATACTCTAAGGCAAGACACCCTCTTCTTCATTTGATTCTTCTGAATATTTACTTGGTGAAGTTAGTACAGGACTTAAAAATGAAGGAAACATTTAGAAATAGCCTTCTGTTTCTGAGATACAACAACTGATTCATTTTAGATTGTAGAATTTTTTAAACTTCTTATACTTAATACATTTTAATATGTCTTAAAGAATATCATACATTTTCTCTACTGCCTTATCAATTTTGTCTGTTCAAATGACAGTATTTTCTGGTTAGGTATAATGTTAACATCAACTCTGCTGAAAAACAGGTTTTGACTTTTGGCTGAAAGCTTCAGAAATAATCTTTTCTTTGTAAGCTATGGAGTCCCTCAAGCTTTTTAGAACTGAAAAGTAAACCTTCTGTGATACAGTGCATGTTAAACTTATGTGTGGCTTGACCTCATCCTCAAGCAAAAAAACCCCTAACAACAAGAATGGAAAAAAGAAGCTCACTGCAAAAAAAAATATACCATACAGTTCTAACTCTGAAATAGCCCTTTATACCAATTTTTTACTTACTTGGTTGTTTATATACTATTGTTAGTACCTGGGAATGGCATGACTCACATTTGCTCGGTTTACTGTAGGGATGACAGGTATTTCATGGGCAGTAACATAAGTACACTATGTTTTTACTTATGTTAGTTAAGTACATGTTAGTTATGTTATGTTAAGTACAGATGGTTTTACTTATCCTGATTTTCTAGTAGTGTATTCTGTCCACAGCAGCTTCCCTTCAAGAGAGAACAACTTGACAAGCAGCTGTGCCCTCATTCACTGTACTTCACAAGCACAATATTTTCCTTCCCAGAGGCAAAGTGCGTTCACCTACATAATTGGCCATGACCCCTTCTTGCCCCGAGGACAAATACTGAAGTCCATTCCTGTCTTCTAATCTTTTGAGATGCAAAGCAGCACATTACTGTCATGCTAGTAGGTAGATGGAATTTTGATGTGTGCTTTTGTTGTCATCAGTGTTTTCTGTTTGAGCTCGACAAGATTCTTGTTTCTGAGCATTTAAAATTGCATGTCTTAAATTCTGTATGATTGTCTCTTTAGTAATACTGTTTTCTTTCGTGTCTGTATGGAAATACATTTTTAGTCTATGGATATTACCATACTGACTAGCCATTCTCAAAAGGATAGTTTATTAGATGATGGTACCTTTATTTTGATAAAAACTGTCTTTGCATTTTTTTTTCATTTCATAAATTGTTTTTGGGATATTGCTAAGAATATAATCCTTTCAATGCTGCATCTCGATGGTCTATTTTAACTGCTCTCTTATTAGAATAACAAATTTATGTGTGTTTGTATGTGTTTATATGAAGTACCATAAGGCAATTATTAAAAAATAAACCATGTAGAAGCAGTGCTGATTTCTGTACTGAGTATAAGTAATGATGTTACTCGGAGCAATGCTTTGCATTAAATGGCAACTCATGAAGAACTGGAGCCTGAAATGGCCATACAGTGTTTTCAAGTTTTCTATTCATTGTCTGTTAAAGGCTTTTCTGAGCTGGCAAATTCTAGATGTCTTCTCTAACTACTTTGTATAGCCATGCTCTATTTTATGGGGAGTCTGTCTCTTTTGAAATGGAATAATACAAAGTCTGCCATGGGATTTTAGCTTGATTGGCTTTGCAGGAAAACCAATGGGGATTATGATGGAGAAGTTAAGTATGAATTAGCAGTGTGCTCTTGCAGCAGGGGACCAACTGCATCCAGGACATGATTTGTTATAGTGTAACCATCAGGCCCAAGGTATTGATTGATCCTTCCCTTTTATTTGACTTTTGTTAAGACAGTACCTGGTCTGCCTTTTGTTGACACATGGGAGCTAGTTCAATGAAAGGTCACTGGGATGGTCAAGTCTGGAGCACAGAACATATACAGAGGGACTGAGGAAACTAGGTCTGTTCAACTTGGAAAAGAGACACCTTTTGCAAAGATCTCACTACTGTTTATACCAAGGTAGTCAGAGGATGCAGGCAAGAAGGAGACGGGTGCTTTCTGGAGGTGCATGGTGGTAGTTTGAGAGGCGAAGAACACAAATCAGAACATGGTGAATTGCAGTGTTATGAAAAGAGATTTTACTACAAAAGCTGATGGTTGAACACTCCAGCAGGTGCCCAGCAAGGCTGAGGGATCTTTGTCTTTGTAGATGTTCAAAAGTCAGCTGGATCGGCCTCACGCGACCTGATTTAGGTCTGCTTTGTCAGTGTTGGTCTACATGAACTCTGCAGGTGCCCACTAACTTCCGTTCTTCTTTGGAATAGTTTTGCCCTTGTTTTGCACAGTTGTTTCGTCTCTGTGCCACACACTGGGGTTTTGAACTGTGTGACTGAATGACTGCAGTGCAGAAAAGAACCTGAAGTTGACCATTGCCTTAAATTCCAGTAATGCCTGTAGGAATCAGCTGGAAAAAGTGCAGTTACAGTATAATAATGGGACGCCTGGAGGCTGCAGCAGTGAGGCAGTGAAATGATGCCTCATCACCTTTTCAGCCTAAATGGCATTTCACAGCTTGTCAGATATTTTAGCCTTTGTGTAAATGGCAAATCTATTCAAACTGGTCTATGCAAATCTGAAGGAAACTTTTAATAAAAAGGCTTTCTTCCTGAAGAATAAAGAAAAGGAGATTCTCTCCAACCTCCTGTATTAATCTTCTTGAAATTTTGCTCTTCCAATACTAGCATCAATCATTTCTTGTTCACTTCAGGATGCCTGAAAGATGCACTGAATACAGGCACAGTGCTTTTAAAAAAAAGCTCTTTTTAAGCCTATGTGTTTGTTATAGTACAATCTGGAGGCTAGAAGGTGAAAATTGTGGGGAAAAAAACTACAAAAGAAGACCTGCAACATTTCAAAGCTACAGGGGAAGAAACATTGTCTGGGAAAAAGATGTGTTTTGTCCTCTAATAAAAATGTGTATATAAAAAAAATAAGACTACGTAAAAACTACAGTTAAGATAAAATCTTGAGAGTGTGCTTACAAAGTTTGGGCTCACAGTCACAAATTATTATTTCTGAAAGCAGGTGGATATGAAGTGAGTAAAAGAAGAGTTAGGATGACTAAATTCTCTGTGTCACCTGTTGTATATGAATCTGGAAGAAAGGGGGTTTTATTCTTGTGGTCAGTGAATATGTGCTAGCAGAATATTCCCTATGCATATAGGGATTCTTCTTTTTGAGGAAGATGTCGGTGATTGAATGTTTTCCTTTTAGTACTTGTTGTAAATAAAACTGAGGAGATTACAGTAGAGATATGTTTGTATGGTATTTTTATCAGTAGATCTCTGTGGTAGGATTAGAGACTTCTCAAGTACTTTCAGAGTATCTCTGACAGTATAGAATGCTAATGGTATGCTCTAGCCTGAAAAAAAGTAGGGACTTAACGGCAGTACTTGGTGTTGAAATGTGGTTACAAAGTTGAGAACTTCAAGAATACTGAAAATAAATATACAGCAGTTTATTTCCCAAGATATGGCATAATCATAGATATGGTGATTGCGAGTACCACTGTGCAGACCACAGCTGAAGCCCCAACAGGGCCTTTTATTTCTTACTTTCTGCCTCACAACACTTGTTTTACCAGCTACTGAGACTGCATAGTGTATCACAGGAGCACAAACCCTTTCATGCACTTTCAAAATAAGTACTTCTTCACCAAGTGTTTTGTTTTCTTTGATCCTTTTTCTTTGTCTTTTAACCTACAGTTTAATGACTCTTTCATTACGATCACACAATCCATGCTTCAGGAGAAACAAGATTTTTCTTAACTCTGCACTGTATTTTGTCTTTCCTATTAATTAAAAGCTATTAGTACCATAACAGTTTGACTGAAATAATAGATGGATACCGTATTCGTATATGATTTTGGCAAGTCCTGGTAGATTTTTATCAGCTGTTAAAATTGTATTTTAAATCAGTATGCATATGTGGCACAATTTCAATATCTTTTCATGTTTAATTCAAAATTAAACAACTTACAAGTTCACTCATTGAGAGTAGACCCAAAACTACATTACCACAGAGTTATTAGAGGATTACTGTTTCTAATTGCTACTGATGTGTAAGTGTTATGTTTACTTCTCTGCTGAAATTTACAACTAAAAAGAATTTCACCTACATCTAGATAATGTCTGCCATCTTTAATTTGCCATAGCCCCATCCTATAGGCAGTCTTACTGAATAGTAAGAAATTACAAATCGTTTTCTACAAGCACTAGGGCTCTTCCCCCTGAGGTGCTGGTTGTTATGTTTGAAATACCAGAGTGATGCCAGATAGTCTCTTGATGCTTTCTCTAACAACATTCCTAGTTAATTTTTTTATAATTGCCTAAACATGCTGAACAATGAAATAGAATAGATCTAACAAACTCTTTCTTCACATGTTCTGATTCTAAGCTCTGTCAGTTTCATAGCTCAAACACTCATCTTAGTTTAAATTAATCAGGAATAAAAGGAAACAAAATGTAAAACAGTAATGAGTTTGTTTCCATAGAAACACACCGTGCTCTCTGCCAAAATTGAGTGCTGACTTTGTATTCTAAAAGATGGTTGTGCAGACAACATGCGCTCACTGGTCTGCAGATAATGTGTCAAATGTCTTCATAGTATGCATCTTTGGACTACGCTGTGCATAGTTAACAAATCTTTGTACCAGTACCTTGCTACCAACCCTTGCTGTAATCTTTTCTCACTTTTATTCCATATTCTGGCTTTGGAATGGAACAGGAAAAGATTAGTTTCACTGTGCATTTTATACTGTAAGTCTCAGGTTATAACAGTTGATAAGCTGGTGAAGCTCCTTTTGTCAATATTCTCTGTAAAATCTTTGCTCTGTTAAAAATCTATGGGTATCTATGGGTTCTATTGCTTACAGTGGGGTGACTTTTCATATCTAGAGTGTGGTCATACATAATAGCAATATTGCTTGTCTGGTAATATAAATTCTGAAGCAAAGTAGATTAATTACAAAATGAGGATAGGATAAAGCAGACATTATAGAAAAAAGAAATAGCATTGATTTTTCATTAATTTTCTTAATTTTACAATGGTGTCTCTGTCTTATTATTTCAAATGGTACACAGAAGGCAAAAAACCAGCAAATATATAAAAGAGAATGAGAATATATAAATCAGTTACTGACCAGTAGTTACTAACCAACTGCAGCAGCAGCAGCAGAACTCTTAAGAGTAATTTAGTAATATTCAAAAATCTAATGATTTTAGAGGCTCTCTTGAAATAGCTTCTTTTTGTAGCATTTAATGCTTTACTACAGTGAACTCCTTCACTTAAGTCATTCTGATTGACACGGCATAGAGATAATTTTGGGAGAAATCAATATTCAAAATTGTTTCCTAAAATCCATCCCTGGCTTTCTTCTGCGACCTCAGCTTGTGCTTATTTTCATAAATCCTTCCATCAGAAAACACTACTACTGTGATTAATTCATGATCCTTTTAGGGACTGGAATTTTATTTGTAAATACCACTCCTTTTGAGGGAAGCAATTTCTAGATCTTTAAATAAGGATGCATAAAAATTATTATGAAAGTTACCAGTGGTCTGTCTTTTGCAAAATGCTGACATCCGGTTTCCCCGGACTTGTTTTTTAAAATCCATTCTGTTTATAGATTTGTAGACTATTAACATTAAAGAGCTATTCCATGATGATGAAATTCATTTGCAGCAGAATATTTTTCTTTTGAGGGGCAAAAAGAGGTCATTTCACAATCTAGAAAATTGCAGTACCTTGTTCTGTCCTATATTCTTAATCCCCAGTTATATAAACAATTTTATTTATTCTCCAATTCATTTTGCATCTGGATTTCTGACTAAGATTGATCCTCAGCTACTTTCCCCTTGGTCTCTGTGTTACACTAATATCTAGCAATCATTAAATCAAAATTACATTCTTCCTAGCTGTCTAGAGTTGCTTGAGCTGGTAGGAACATCTGTAGTTTCAAGTTACGGAAAAACTGTCATTTGGGCATTGAATTAGCATTCTTGTATTTTAGAAAATGCGTTCATGGTATGTCAAGTTTGTTTGTTTCACAAGAAGCAAAGTTACATACCTAAATACAAGGTTTGCCCTGACAGAGAGGTGTTTGGACTTTTTCTTTCGCAGGAATAATTTGTGATTGGTTGCATTCTATACGATTCCTTCATTTTACAAACTTACGAAAGCCGGACTTCAGGGAAAATTTGGGGGGGGGAGTGAAACCTCAGTCTTCACAGCCAGTAGTTCCCTTTCTTCTGTTGAGATTCTAATGCCTTTTTCCTTTGGTTGCTTTCAGTGGGGTTGTTTTAATTTTTTATTTTTTGTACATTGGCATCATTCTCCCCTTTTTTTTTCATGTATCACCATACCATAATAAATAATATTAACATATGAAAAAAAGTTGAAAAAAACATTTAAATTCATATGCTGTAAAAGCCCAAGTGAGAGTATGAGGAATACATTATTTTTCACAAGCCAGGGAGGGGAAGAATTGCCAGTATGGGCCAGACACAGCACAGTTCAATTTACTACCTATAGCTAATATACAGCTTGGTATGTAGTTCAGCTAATGTTCCAAAAGTCTATGCAAAACAGATTTTTTTATTGCTTGTTCTGCTTTTATTATATGCGTTTGGATTTTATTTATCAGAGTGGATTGGCTATTCAATGTATAGTTTCAAATACGAAGGAGCTTTTTGTATTATGTCTGAATGGGGCTATGCTGCCTGATACAGTTATGCAAGCTGTAGTTTGCTTGTATACTGGACTTCTATATGTACTTTTCAAACTTCGTGCCTTGGTTTGAGAGTCATTGTAAAGCTGAGATACATCTGCAGCATCCTTCTCAGTGTCATGCTTGTACAAAGGACACAACATCTTACATAAAATAAGAAACATATTTCTTTATTTGCAAATCTTGATTATTTTCCTGCATTCTTGGAAGAAGGTTTTCATAGTTTTTCTGGTATTCCTTAAGGACAGGGAGAAATAGGAAGTTTTTTCTTTTCCCACATGTACAGTACTATTTTTCTTCCTGTTCATATCCATGATCTTAGTCTTTTTTTGATACCTGAAGAGTGTATGAGTGTAGCACAGAAGATGAATGTGGTTTCGGAGCTAACTGATGTAACAATTACCTTCCTTGTATTTGGCAGTGAGGTGGATTTATTGCATGGTTAAAATAGGAATTTTTTCACTTTCATCATGCAGGTCTGCATTCACAGAAATACGTATTGCCACGCAGTGTTCCTTTTATATAAGAGTAAATTTTATGCAACTTTTCTTCTCATCAGAATTACACTAATTTAACACCAACATGACTGAAATAAGAATATAGTCAATAATAATTGGGAAGCTTGTTTTTTAAGAATTATTTTCAGTACTTTCAAGTTGAAACTCTGAAAAACACTTTGAGAAGGGTTTGCTCACACACTATGCCAGATTGTCAAACATATTCTCACTAAGTTAACCTGTGCTGGAAGAGAACCGAGAAGTCAGCCTCTCTTGCAGGGAGGGAAGAAGTTTTACTCTAATTTCTGAGGATTTGGCCATGCCATTTAATTTGTCCCATTTTCAGTTTTCCTGACTATTTCCTGACCATTTCCAGCTTCCCTTTCAGCATTTCTTGCTGTCCTCATATGGCTTTTATTTTCCTCAGATTTTCTACTTCTGGAAGGTAATTAACCTTAAAATATTAATATAGAAGAACATTTCTACATAAATAGAGTTCATCTTTTTTTCTGAAGCATTACTCACATAGTGTAGTTTTATATTTTTGCATCTCTCAAGTTTTTATAATACTTTAGTAAGATGCAGGAGAAACTTACAACTACATGTGTTTTACCAACACAAACAAAATATGTTTCCATATTTGCTCCCTTGTGCATGTGCAGCCAGTAATTTAAGGGGGAGCACTTCCTGCTATTACATTACAATTTCTTCAGTTAATGCTAGTTGAGCTGTACTTTAATTAATTGCTTTTCCTCATTCTCTATGTTTTGTTTGAGCTGCATTTTTGGGGTGTTTATTTCAGGACACGTGGCATTTTTTTGTGTGTAGTCTTGGTTTTTGGGTTTTTTGTTTGCTTGTTTGGTTGTTTGGGTTTTTGATTGGTTGTTTATTTTGTTTTGGGTTTTTTTAATACTCATAAATGCTTTCTTCTTCCATTAATCTGATTGGTGAGTTTATGTGTGTATCTGTATGAAAAAGCATTTAAGAGGAGCTTTGTTAGTTGTATGAACTCAGAGTCACATAGCAGATTTAAATTGTATTATCTATCTGGAATTTACACTGAGTAGGTTCTGAGTATGTATATATAAAAGAAATCTTTAGGCTCTGTCGGAGAACAGTTACTCCACTTACCTGAAAATTACCTCATGCACATGAACACAAACACACAACAAGATGTCAGCACATGAGCAAAGTCTCTGAAACATTTCTTTTGATGGCAAAATCATCTTTACCTCTTACAAGTCTTTCAAACCTGATGATGCTGCAGTAGAATGAGCTGAATTCTGGTCCTTTTAATGAATGATAGCTAAAATTTTTCAGTAAGTTCAGATGCTAGGCACTACTCTTAATTTGTGCTTGTGCAAAGCTGTGCAGGCAGTTTGCTTTCAAAGGGTGAAAGGCAGAACTTGAAGAGTGTTTCACATTCAGGATGATACAGGCACTAGAACCAGTGAGTGTGACAGGGCTAGCCCTTACCGAAAGTATTATTTCTGTCACAAACTGTGTGCCAGAAGCCACTGAAACTATTTAAGTGCTGAATTATGTAATAAAATTTCTGCCGGTTTTCTGTGGAATATGAAAATTAATAAACAATAGAGAACAAAGTTCTCTGGTCACCTGTGAATAAGGATTAGATGTGAGTTAATAGTAAATACTTTGAATTATTAATCATACAGCAAAAACACATCAAAATTATTTTTACTTGTATTCTCAACATAGGCAGATGAGTGTGTTTAACACATTGGTGGGCAGCAAATGTAGAATGAATGGAAGTAAGCAATAGTCCAAGAGTATGTTTTACTGAATTCATTGTTTTGTGTCATTGCATAAAATCTATTTATAATAGCTGAGATAATTTTGTGATCATCAATAACATTTGCATTTTTGTTAGCTATGACACGAACTATCCTAGGATAGTTCTCATATGTGATGTAAAGTAGTTGTCCGTAGAAGTTACTGAAATAGTCATTCTATCTAATGTGCTTGTTAATGCCTTATGGCGGCAAGGTACCGTTCATCTTTTATTGTCTTTTTTAGTATATTAGAACTTACTCCCCAGACTTGGTTAACCTAGCTTATATCCCTTCGTCTTCTTTTCCTGTTGGCTCCTTACTTGTGTCACTTAGAAAATAGTGACATTATTTTGATGTGGTCTTCATTTTGTCAAAAGGAAAGAAACTAGTGTCTTGATACCAGTAAGGTTGTTGACATGATGTTTGAGTACATGACATGAGGAAATACAGCTTACTGTATTGACATTGTATTAAATACTCAACCAATTAAAATCAAGCTAAAAATTAAAAATGGTCTTAGGAACAGCCTTCAGCTATAGAATTACGCGAAGGCTTGAGATAGAGAAAACATCTCTAACTTAGATTTATCCACTGTAACAGGCTGTCTGAGGATGTTGTAGAAAGTGTTTCCTCAACGTGTTAGATTAGCCATTTTACAAAGACTGTCTACATGTATTTTTAGTCCAGCTTTATTGTAGGGAGCTAAGTTATATGGTATATGGAAGTCCTGTTTAGCTCTACATTTCAGTGTGCCTATTTCTCTTTATTTTAGAGTCTTGCTGTTGTTTTTTGTGAAATCATGTATAAGTTTTTCAATTTACCAATTATAGGAGGAGTAGGTTAATTTTCAGAGTATGGAATTTAAAATTAAACTATTAAATATCTATCTATCTATCTATCTATCTATCTATCTGTTTTCTTGCTATAGATTGGAACAGATTGTCTTCACATTTATATGAAAAGGCAAAAATTCTATGTGTTAATTATATTACTAAGTTCCTTGTAATTAATAAATGCTGTTCCTTTTGCTGTGCATATCATAAGGTAGAAAATGTAATCATTGGATCACAAATAACTTTTTGGTCTTTGAGCTACTTGCAGGAGTCAGTGAAGTTGGAGTAATATAGAAAATATTCTGTTTATTTTGCTCCTACAGAAATGTATCTTCTGCAGGCAGAGAGTTAAGAAAATCTCTGGTGCCTGCATTCAGTGTTCATATGGACGCTGCCCAGCATCCTTCCATGTTACCTGTGCCCATGCGGCAGGAGTGCTGATGGAACCTGATGACTGGCCATATGTTGTCTACATCACGTGTTTCAGGCACAAGATCAACCAAAATGTGGTAAGGAATATGTTTTCTTATTTGTTAAAAAATGGAATTGCAGAATTAAAGTATATTTCTAGAGAAAATGGAGGAGAGGATCTACAGTATGTATTATAATAGTTCTGTCTGTCATATTTTCATGCTTAGCAATCTATTACACCTTGAAAGTTTTTCCTTATGCTGTTACGTGGGAGAAGTGATACCTGATATGCCTAACACGTTTTTGCATTTAAAGTCCTTGTTGAGTATATTGTTTTGACAGCCAGAACAAATCTCTGAGTTCTCTGTTTTGTTAACCTGAAGTGTATTATAAATACACAGATCACAATATCTTGCAAACACTCAGAGATCCTGTGAGATAATGGATGTGGTGTATATGTAAAATCTTTGTTCTGCAGCCAAAGAGTCTCTTGAAAATATCCAATTATAATTATCCTGTCATCTGGCAAAGTAACACTGGCATGCCATGAAAATTCATGTTATGACTGCCTTTTTATTTCTATTCTGTGCTGAGGAGGAGCCTTTAATTTTAGATGAGACACAATGAAGAATTAGTTTAATGTCTTTTACTTGAAAAAATGGGTAGTATCTCAGTTAAGAGAGCTCTTGCCATTCATCTTAGGCTTTTAAAGTCGTATTTTGCTTCCTAGCAAACTAGAAACACTTAACGTAGTCTTATCAAAGAAAGATCTTGATAAGTTAGTCGAGTTGCACATTTTTTTTCTCCTTTATACATTAGAAATGAAAGACGAACCCAGGTAATGCGTGTATAATAGATGTTGTTCTTTCAAGAGCTTGTCAGTGAATCCATGGTCTTAATTACAAGACTTAACAAGACTACTGAAGAGTAGGATTTTCTTTCAAGTGTACTAAATCATAATGCCTCCCAACTAGAGTAATCAGTCCTGCGTGTTCAATCTGCAGGTGGTTCTTAAAAAGGGAGACATATTGTTTATCGCTGTTTAAAATTGCCATAGAATTGTTAAGCTTTATAATATTTTTGTTTTCCAAAATGAATGAACATGTTTAACCAGTACTCTTTATATGGTTTTAATTTCTTCAAACATTTTCCAAGAAAATGAGTCTGGTTTTAAAAACAAACAAACCTCTATCTGTACAGGCAACTTAAGATACTCTTCTTGGGGTTTTTTGGAAACTTTATCATTAGCTGAAAATTACTGGATTAAATTCATGGCCAGTAAAAATAGGGCCAACGTTTTCCAAGTGTTTTCTAGTATCTTCTTGGAAAAAGTCTTTATATTCTAGGTGGTGGGATTTGCATCAGTCCCATAAATTCCATGCTTTCTTAGTGATTTTCTTGACCTATATTAGGTTGTCCAGAAGACAAGAAACCCCCTCAACTATGAAGAAAAACAGGATTTTGTGTGGCTATTGTTTAACAGGTTGTGTGAAGGACATTGAAAGTATCTTGGAATGAGACTATTACATCCTGCCCTGAAACTCAGCACTAACCTTTTTGAAAAGATTCAGTATTACTACCTTTTTTTTTCCCATGGCTCAGCTGAAAGGCAGGTCTGTAGAAAAGAAACAAAAATTATGCTTTTGTGTTTTCAATTGGGTCAAAACTTGGAAAGAGCAGATACTTTGTTAAAGAATTTTTTCTGTAAAATTCTTAGCTTACTCCTGAGACAAGGGAAATTGCCATATGTTTTTAAACGCTCGGTTTTGTACTCTGTCTTTTGGATAATTAATCTAATCATATCTTTAAGCCTTTGGAAGTTTTTTCACCATTGGTTTTCTTGTTATGCTTTTCTTACCTATTAGATATATCTTCATGCAGAAATAACATTGCTCTTCACCATTAGGCATAGCAATGTACCTTGCTTCTAATCAACTTTTTTTTTTGCTTGTTGTTTAAGTTTCCTTGCTTAGAAGCAGAAGAGGGAATCATCCAGACTGAAATATTATACTCACTTAGCCAGTTTTTACAGGAGTCAAGTAGATTGTGTTGTCAGTATGTAAAAATCTCTTCTGGTATTTAGCAGAAAACATTGTTCATAAAGCAAGGACACTATTACTTCTAATTTCAAGGAAAAAAAAATGAAAATGGTCTGATTTTTCATTAATACAGTCTTTAAGTATTGTGTCTAAATGCTCAATGACTACCTGTGTTTGATGCTTTCTTCAAGTTAAAAAAAAAAATCAAACCCCAAACACTCAACAATCAAAGAATGATGTCTGGGTACTAGGAAAAGTTGTGACATATACCTATAGTGGTATTTTAATATGTAAATCAATGAGGGTGCTC
Source organism: Eulacestoma nigropectus (assembly GCA_013397775.1). Lineage (NCBI taxonomy): Eukaryota > Metazoa > Chordata > Aves > Passeriformes > Eulacestoma > Eulacestoma nigropectus. Next base: position 101,524 of record VZTE01001954.1, read on the forward strand.
AACAAAAAAGGCCTATCTAAACAGATAAATGTGTATTATTACTATTATTAGTGTATCTCTTCGCCTCAGGCAAGGGCTTATTGTAGTGATGAAGTAGAGTATGCATCCAACTTATTTATGGCTGTGAACTCAAGCAAAATTTTTCATCAACATACTTTCAATAAGTCTTTTTCACTAGGATCAGGTTCTGTATTGTTTTCAGTATTTTGGAGTACTTTTTTGTTGTCAGTCATTGAAAACACTGGTGGAGTCCTCTGAAGAAAAATCATCAAAGAGAAAATCAAAAGGGAAAGCAATGATCCTTTAATTCATCTGGTGCTGCCAAATGAAGTAAATATAGAAATACTAAGAACTGGAGTTTTTAAATGTTGATATGACTTTTCAAAAATATGTTCTTTGCATGTTCATAGACTCAAAATTAAGCATGCCTCTTGTATTTGCTGAAGGTATAGCTTTAGAAATAACAGAAAAATCTGCTAGCAAAATTTTTTTATGGAGTGTTTTGGGTTATTGCTGTCATTGCCTATGTTATTTTTTATGTAAATTGGACTGTCAATATACAAGGAAGGCTCTGTGATTTGCTACTTACAAGTTGCGGTTTGGGTTTTTAAATTTTTTTTCTCTTTGACTGTGCTTATTTCTGGGCATGAAACATATCCCTCACACATTTTTGTCGTCAAAACTGCAAGAACGCTTGGAAGTACAGTTGAGAATAGGTGCTGCAGATGGATTTATTTTGGTTAAAGGGATTTGTTCATACACAAGAAAATGAGAAAAAGAAGTTGTATGCAACTATTCTAACAGAAAAAAAAAAAAACCAGACCCAAAAGATCCATATAAGATTAGCAAAGACAGCCCTAAGGATCAGAGAAAGCCAGCTGGAGACAAACCTATACTCACAGCTGTTTCATTGAGAAATTGTGAACAGAAGGGGCTATCTAGACAGCCTCAGTAACATTTGAAAGAATAGCGATCTTTTAGAAGAGGCAAAGACAGGAAATTCAAGTACCTGCTTGTTGCTGGTTTTGGAGCTATTTAAAATTACTTTCTACTATTATCGGCCAGTTCTTAACCTCTGTAGCACGCAGGGAATGAAGGGATGCTGTCCAATGGAAGCTGTAGATCCTTTTTCTGTTGAGTGCCTTAGTGATGCAGTGTCATTGTTTGCCACTCTCTGCTAACTACTGCCGGCCCCCGAACATCTCAGAAAGACTAAGCCATGCCTTCAGAAGGTCATGTTATTCAAAAATCATGAACTGGATTCTTTTTGAAATGTCACGCATGATTTCTATGCCTAAACTGGAATTCCAGGGAGTAAACGATGACTCGAGAGTTATGTTCCTGAATGGAATAAATCTGAGATCTTTTAGGATCTCCCATTAAAATTTGTAGCCTGAGAAAGTTTCTAGGTATTTAGATGTACATCAGATACCTATATCATGATAGTTATTATGAATTAATATTCACATAGTTTATGTATTTAAGGTTTTTGTTTCCTGCCATACTGAAAATGAAGGAGAAAGAAATTTTCCCCTTTATCTTTTTGAAGGTTGCACACAGAAGGGGAGATTAGGGTTTTTTTCTTTGTATCTGGTTGTTTTCTGTATTTCTGCCACTATCTTAGTTCACTCCTGGTTTTGGTACCATTAAAGAAAATCATGCTTTTTAAACCACAGCTTTCTTAATAATCTGGTAACTACCACAGCTGTTTCTTTACTCTGATAGACTCTCTTACATAACAGCTGTCCTTTCTGATCAAAAATGGCATTCTTAACATCAATAAATTCTTAAGATTTTCTGTCAGGTAATGTTTTCTGGGACTTGCAATCAATTATGGAGTGTACTTGTGAATATGTTTTTCTGAGAAATAAATTAAGAATCCTTTGATTATAAAATACTAAAAAATAATCTTCTCCTTGAGCTAGAATGCATTTCTGGGTTTTATTGCTTTTTCTAATCAGAAATGGCATTCCTTCTCTGAAAATTTTATCATTAAATGAATCTGTATTGTCTCTTAAAATATTATAATTTGCACTCCATCTTCTCTGAAGAGTTGTATCTTCTTTCAGAGAAGATTTAAACCTTTTAGTAGAGTAGTATCTTCTTGGGTTTCTATAGTATAATCCTTTTTCTATTATCTCATAGAAATAAATCAATTAATAGTCTCTAGTTTGCATCTGATCCACCTCTGCCCCTGCCAAAAGCTGAATAGGGTAAAATAAAACACTGTAAGGTAAATTAACATGTATATTTACATATGTTTCAAGATTGGATAAAACATGCTTATGGACATTTTATCGGTCCTATGATAATAACACTCAATTACTATTTATATATGCTCAATTGCTATTTAGTTTACTTTTATATTTTTTCTTATGTATTGCTCAATTGCTGTTTAGTTTATTTTTATATTTTTTCTAACTATAGGCAGTTAAAATGAGGAAGAAATAATTTTGTTATACATGTAATGGTTAAATAATTTGTGAGTATGCTCAGAACATTATTCCAAGGTACACTTGGAAATGCTTTAGGAACATCATTGAGTTTTACTATCTGAGGTGACCTCAACTAAATCCTCCAAATGTCTGTGACAGGCAGAGCTCTGACACACAGAGATTTACTGTACTGCCTATAAAAATGGCACAGAATATTTGTACTTGGTATGCCCTTAGTTTTCAGGAGCAGAGATGTTAAAAAATTATAAATCCCATAACCAGGTCCAAGAAAGAAGCCCAGTAGTGACAAGAAGTCAGTGCAAAAACCGAAGTCTTCAAGCTTAGGGTGGGTTTTTCCTCTTACCTTAAAGCATTCACATTATTGCTAATACTTGAAATCAAACTAAAAGAACTGATGCTGTTCTTTATTCTCTTCAATTCTACTGATAAAAATCCTACAGCTGTAGGATTTTCCAGCTTTTCACAATTTTAAGACTATAATATTGACTGAAGAATTCACTGCTTTTGAAGGTTTCAAAAGCAATGCTAGGAAATTTGATGATTACTTTAGTGTGGATTGTGTATAAAAGTATTCTCTTACAGTTTATATAAACATTTCTAATAAAAAATATTTCAACCTCAGATATTCCAGTGCACATGCATCTTACATAACTAGAGATGTTTAACAGTTCAAGTGTAGCCAAACTCACAATAGCTCACCTTTGCATTAAAAAAATGGACCTTTTTGACATACTGAATACTCAAGGTCATGGGAAAGAATTGCCTTCTGTGTGTTACTAGGATGAGAAGATACTGATTTTGTATTTCCTGGTGAAGAAAGTTGCTTTTAAAGTGGAAGGTTCACGGGGATACAATAGTTGGGAACTGAGATGTAACAGTTCTCTACATAATGTGAGCTTCTTAGTGATTGCCTTCCTCCAAGGTTCCATTCTTTTTATATTTATAGAATCCATCAAGTAGATGTAAAATTGATGTAGAATTTTTGCATAGTTTAACAACCCTGCTGGTGTTCTGATTGATATAATTAGCTCTGGAGAATTACAGGCGAAAAGTGAAAAAAAAAAAATTTTTTTTACTGATATACTATGTAAATAACTGATGAAGAGTGATCAGTGCTGTTTGAAGCTTTAAAGTAAAAGTTCTGCACAATATGGGCTGAAAAGTTCCTCAGCTACACTGCTGTAGACAGCTCTGGCAAGAACTGGATATGCATTTAGTTATTGCATCTCACTGGGCAAAATTTCATTCTGTTATGTAGAATCATAAAGAAATCACTTCAAAATCCCATCATTTAAAAAAAATCAAGACCTTACTCTTATGAGTATGACCATACTCATACATCCTACGTCTTTCAGGAAAATTCTACAAATTATACTACAAATAAAAATTAAAAAATTTTTCATATGGTGTATTATTGATGTAATGCAGACTAATTTTAAGGCATCAGTTGCAAAAATATGCTGTGATTTGGTATTCTTCAGATGTAATTTGTTTTCTCACAAAACGGAGGAATTTTGCATGTAAAAGAAATTATGTTATCATGATTGAATTAAATTAATTTCATTTGAAGTTTTTATATTGAGTGGTGAGCTGTTATCAACCCTGTTTTTACACTGATAATTTTTTTATGAGTAAGCTGGTATTTTAAATTCACTTTTTCTTTTAAATTCTTCCTTTTTTTTCAAGAGGGCTAAAGCATGTGAGAAAGCCATTACAGTTGGGCAGACAGTCATCACAAAACATAGAAATACACGATACTATAGTTGCAGAGTCATAGGAGTGACATCTCAGCTTTTCTATGAAGTCATGTTTGATGATGGCTCCTTCAGTCTGGATACTTTCCCTGAAGACATTGTAGTAAGTACTTTCTCAGATTCCTATTCATTCTGGTTTGTTTTCTTGGTTTTTGGTTTTGGGTGGGGTTTTTTTCAGAATTTGATTGGTTTTGTTTTTTAAATTAGAGAGCTGGAACCTCTTGAACTACTTCGTAAGACTTGAGGAAATAACATCTTAATATTCAGTTCATGTTTCTTACTTTAACTGCTGAGAATGATTGTTTTCCAATGAGTTTCCAAACCTTGGTTCTTCTAATTAGTCTTTGCCATTTGACCAAATGAATCAAGAATAATCTTAGAAAATCTTTTAATTAAATAAGAAATATGTATTTAATAAAGGATATGAAAGAGGAAATTCCATATATCCTTCTCTGTTACTTAGAGATAACTTGTAAAAATTCCTTGCAGAATAGAAAACTTCTGCTCTAATGTGAAGAATAGCTCTCAAGAATCTATTCTAACAACTTCATTACACTTTCTGATACTTAGTTTGTAAGATTACATTATTAATGATAAAAATCATCAGGGAGAAGATAGTTTATCTATATGTAGTATAGTTTATTACATTTTCAAAAAGCAACTGAGATTTTGATTTCCCTTATGCACTTACATAAACTACCATGTCTCTCATAACTGTTAAGGACCCCATTGAGCACTTGGCACATATAAACAAAATTCGCAATTGGAGAAAGATTCTGTTTCCCTCCATGTTTGCAATTAACACATTGGATGTTAAGCTTTGTGGTGTTCATCGAGTGCCCTTTGACGTCTCTCTCATGATGTGACTCTAATCCTTGTTTACCTTCATGATCCTCTGAGTTTTTTGTGCTAAGCCAGTACTTTTGGTGTACCGCCTACTACGAATCTCTGAAAGTTGGAGTCTCCAGGGAACGCTGATATGCAAAAGTGCTGTTTGTTGCAAGACCACTTTTCACTTAGTCCTGTTCTGTATGTAGAGGGGAAGAGCCTGGCTTACACAGCAGTGCCAGAGAATACTGGCTTTGCAGCTCAAGGGATACAACTCCTAGGAGCACTCCATATTTTTCTCCCATGAAAGTCTCTGAGCTCTTTTGCTTTCTGCAGACCTAATATTTTCCTGACAGTAACATTAACTGACAGATATGTCAGTGGAAACAATACTGTTGTTCTTAAAAGCTTCTTAGTTATTGAAAAGTCTAGCACCTTTTGAAAATACGGTGTTTGAAAGGATACATTTCAGATCAGTGTATGGGGATTAAGCTGTTTACCTCCCAGTGGTCTGAACAGAAGTCAGTCAGCAAATCTCTCTCACATGTCTTTGAAAATTTGTCCTTTAATGTGAAACACTCCGAAAGGCTCCATTAGTGATCAAAGACATTCTGATTTAGGATGATCAAGACACTAAGTAAATGTGGCTAAATAAATGTTATTAGAAACCCCTTTTGTAAATGCCTGCATCAAGGATCTGGTAAGGCAAAAATGAGGAACTGCTTGTCCTAGTGGGGGAGTCTGATCTGGAGCTAAGAATAAATGTAGTCAGGTCTGGATATGCCTCAGTGCTTCTCAGATAGTGGATGAACAACATATAATTGTTTGATGGAAACACCAAACGAATTTCACATTCCTTAGAGAAATCTTGTTGTCTTGTCATTAGATAATATACCTGCAGCAGTTACTGGAACTGAAAAAAAAGTGTTTTTTCTTCTTCTCAGACTAAAACTTATTAATCCATGCAATGTGCATATCAGGTGTTAGTGCCGCTGGGAGGACTTATTCATCAAATCTGGTGTGAAAGCAATGTTGCTGCCTATTGAAGAACTTACTTTTCTAATCTGTTTTCACTTTTCAACCAGCTCACAAAGATAGCAGAAGCTTTTTGCTCTTCCAGGATGTGCTGAATCCACTACATAATTTCAGCTCAGCTCACAATAGACCATAATTCTAAATTTCAGACACAGGGATTTATTTTTAAGGAGGAAAATAGGGAGCAGGGAAAGTTCAGTCTTGAAGCTTCTGTTTACATTCAATAACAACCAAATCAGGGTATACATTGTTCTCTTCTCGTATGTATTTCTCTTGGTTTGTGTTAGCATTTACTAAATATATTAGGTGGGGAGTTTTTAAGTGTGTTAGCTATAGACACATATTTAGATTTTTTAATTTCAGCATTATTTATTGCTTGGGTGTTATACATTATTTCTTTGACTAATCACTCCTCAATTGCAGGGTTTAAACCTATGAGTTAGCTGTTCAATATGCTAACCAATCTGTTTTCCTTCAACCCAGAAGGTAAGATATATAAGAGGTGTAAAGAAGTATATGAGTACAATCTCTTCCTGGAAGCAACAGCAGGACAAGTTCCTCTTGTAATTCATGGGAAGACTATAGTAAGGAGGACAGTACATGGTATCTTAAAGGACCTGAGATGACAGCTTCAGCAGTTAGTTTAATGATGCATGCATACAGCTAAGGAGTGCATATACTGCAGTCCTGAGTAACTGATACCAGCAGACAGCATGTATGTGTGCCACTTGCCACTTCATGAAGTATTAATGCTCTGTAACTTGTCAAACAGCCCCTAGCTCAGCACCAAGAACAGTACTATTCTACTCAGTAGGCCAGATGTCAATTCATGGATTATGCATCAGGAAATTTTTCAGTTCTTTGGTCTGATCATTTAGGGAGGGTGTCCCACAGTTCCTTTTTAAATTTTTATTTATTTTTTTTTTCCTGTTGATACCTAAAATCTGCATGGGCGTATCTTAGCATTTTGCCAGAAATTAATACTCTTGGTATATAGCTAGAAGATTTATTTGTTTCTGTATATATTGTGCCTGCCAATATGCCTTATATTCATACATGTATAAGATTTGGATGAAGTTGTTCCCATGTTACCTTATTAAAATCCCAGCAGAACAGGAGGCTTTGCAGTACATGTTTGGGCGGGGATAGATACCACCATATTATATTGATTGCAAGGAAGAAAACAGATAATTGCAGAGTGAAACATGCTTTGAGTCTGTCGAGAGAGAGGTCTGATTACAGGAGAGCTGAGCACACACCTCCTGAAATGGTAAACATCCTTCCAGGCCCTGGCCCTGTTAAGTGCCCTCGTCCTTCAGTGGTGAGTTTACAGAGAATTCTTTGATGTCATGGTTTCACCTTGCGGTTATCAAGAGAACTACATGAAGAAAAATGACATGCCATGACATAACCACACTGTGTTTTAGTTTACTTATAAGTGTATAAATGTTGGTGTTATCCATTGAGAAGGTGAAGTTGGTCTGTGGGTAGTCATGTCCACAACCCAAAATAACTTTACTTATTAAAATCTATAAATTAAATAACATTGTGTTAACGTGGTAGCTTATGGAATGCTGCTGTAATTATACCTTAAAAGCAAGAGCATCTTAAATGTTGATGAAATGAGATGTGTTTGGAAGGACAATTGATCCTGTATTCAAGAGTTCATGAGGATTTTTTGCAGAACCACAATTTGGTAATTTTCTGAAGTTCTGATAAAATCCAAAAAGCATCCTCTTTAAAAAGTATATATTAGTTCAGGTTAAGACATTCAGATTACAGCTGTCAAAAGCAGGAATGAGAAATTATTTTTCACAGAATCCTGTAAATGAGAAAAGACCTTTAAAATCATCGAGTTTAACCACTAACTTAACACTGCCGAGGCCACCACTAAACCATGTCCGTAAGTGCCACCTTTGCATTTCTTTTGACTGCAGTAAGGGCTGTTGACTCAACCTCTTCCCTGGGCAGCCTGTGCTTGATAACCCTTTTGATGAAATTTTTCATCATTTCCCATCTAAACCTCTTCTAGGGAAACCTGAGACCATTTTCTTACATCCTGTCACTTGTTGCCTAGGACAAGAGGCCAACTCCCACCTGGCTACACCCTCCTTTCTAGCATTTGTAGACTGTGATAAGGTCCCCCTGAGCCTCCTTTTCTCCAGGCTTGAACACTCTCAGCTCCGTCAGCCGCTCCTCTTAGGACTTGTCCTCCAGAGCCTTCACCAGTTCCATTGCTCTTCTCTGGACATGCTCCAGCACCTCAATGTCCTTCTTGAAGTGAGGGGCCCAAATCTGAACACAGGATTCACCAGTGCTGAGTACAGGAGGACAGTCCCTGCCCTAGTCCTGTTGGCCACACTGTTGCTGATACAGGCCAGGATGCCATTAGCTTTCTGCCGACCTGGAGTGCTGCCTGGGGTTGCCACTCAAGGGCAGGATCCAGCACTTGCCATTGTTGAACCTCACACCGTTGGCCTTGGGCCATCAATCTAGCCTGTCCAGACCCCTCCGCAGAGCCTTCCTACCCTCCTGCAGATCAGCACTCCCACCCAACTTGGTATCCCCTGCAAAATGACCAGCCATTCATTTGATTCAGTTGTCCAGGTCATCAGTGAAAGTACTAAACAGAACTGGCCCCAGTAGTGAGCCCTGGGGACCACCACTGATGACCAGCTCCCAGCTGGATGTAATTCCATCTACTACCACTCTTTGGGCCCAGCCTTCCGGATGGTTTTTTACCCAGTGAACAGTGTGTCTGTCCAAGCCATGAAAAGCCAGTTTCTCCAGGGGAATATTGTGTAAAATGCCATCAAAGGCTTTACCAAAGTCCAGATAGACAACGTATACAACCTTTTCCTTATCCACTAAGCTTGTCACCTTGTCACAGAGGGACATCCTGTTGGTTGAGCAGCACCTACCTCTCACAAACCCCTGCTGGCCAGGCCTCATTGCATCATTGTCCTGCACATGCTGTTTGATGACACCTGGGATCTTCTGCTCCGTGACTTTCCTTGGCACTGAGGGAAAGTACCTCTTTCCCTGGCACTCATGCTGACGGGGCTGTAATTCCCTGAGTTCACCTTTTCACCCATCTTGAAGATGAGTGTAGCATTTGTCAACCTCCATTCAACCGGGACCTCCCAAGTTAGCCTGAACTGCTGTTAAATGATGCAACATGGCTCAGCAAGCTCTTCCGCCAGCTCCCTCAGTGCCCATGGGTGGATCCCACCCAGTCCCATAGGCTTGTGTGTGTCTAAGTGGTGTAGCAGGTTGCTGACCATTTCCTCTTGGATTGTCGGAGCTTCATTCTGCTCCTTGTTCCTCTCTTCCAGCTGAAGGGGCTGGTTCTCACAGAACAATTGGTATTAAAGACTGAGGCAAAGAAGGCAGTAAGTACCTCAGCCCTTTCCTCATTCTTTGTCACTATGCTTCCCCACAGTATCCAGTTAAGGATGGAGATTGTTTTTAGCCTTCCTTTTGGTGTGAATGTTTATAGAAACATTTTTCATTGTCTATGGCAGTAGACAGATAAAATTCTAGCTGGGCTTTGGCTCTTCTCATTTTCTCCTTGCATAACCTCACAACATCCTTGTAGTCCTCCTGAGCTGGCTGCCTCCTCTTATTAAGGTGATAAACTCTCTTTCTTTCCTGAGCTCCAGCTAGACCTCTCTGTTCAGAGATAATTTCAGTTCATTTTTGCATGCGTCATGTTGCTCCCTCCAACATTTTCCTTGATTTTTTTTTTGTCTACCAGTTTTTTTAAGTGGATGCCACCTTATCTTCAGAAAAATTCAAGGATGAGAAAAGCACCACCAAGCAGTGAATTTTTTAACATATCAACAGTGATACCTGAATCCTTAACAGAATTTTGTTGATACTTATTGCAAGTACCTTCTTCCAGCAGTGGACCCAAGAAAGCCCTCAGTGTGAAGAGAAAACGAGGAGATTAAACTCTGTCTTTCTGTGTCTATCAATACTTTAAATTGGCCACTGTCAGGAGAGGGAGGAACAGGGCTAACTCAGACTACCAAAGTACTTCAATGAAATTATTACAAAGGCTACAATTTCTTACTGTGTGCACCTAGATTTCACAGTATCTAAAATGGTTATCCCCTGCTTTCTTTGTTTAAAAAAAAAAAAAAAAAAAAAGGCACATTTTAGTTACTAGTATTTGAAGAAAAACCTGCCACTGTGATAGCAATGTAGTGTAAGAATCTGTTAATGAAATAAACCCCTAACAATAAGTCACAACTTTTTCCAGTGAGGGACGTCTTTGCAGTCCTCTAGTATCCCAGGCAACAAATGCTCACTTCATATCCTACAAAATTATGAAATAGAAGTTTCGACGTCCCATGATCCACACTCTATTGTATATGTGTACTGTATACACATATACTCTATACACTGTGTGTATAAAGCTGCCAGTCCTATCTGCTTGGATGATCAAGGACTTACTGAGGCTTTGCATGATCCTTCCTGGCCTAGATATCTGGCAGGGGTTCAAAACTACACAGGCATTTATAATCTTAGTAATTACCTGAGGCAAGGTGAAATTGGGGTAAATTACAGGTGAAGGAGTCAGGCTGAATACGGATTGTCCCAAGACAATTGGGTACTAGTAGACAAATGAGAGACAGAACAGATTTACTTCATCCCCCTTTGAGATGCAGAACAAATGGGATTTAGCTGGACAATTTTTCAAAAATTATTTCCTCCAGGCCACCTAAAGGGTATATTAGTAGAAAACTATAATGTGCCATTATCTTGGTAGGACTTTTTGCATGTGCAGGTTAGAAAAGGTAGCTCGCTTTTGAGACCTGTGAGTGTCAGTGCTCAGGATGTAGTTTCAAGAAAAAAATCTTGTTTTCAGGAACTTGTCCCTGATGACTTTGTCCATGACTACTGACTTTCACTGGTGCAGGAAGTGTGTGTCTGCAGATGTGACACTCAGTCAGGTTCTCGGTATCTGTTACGTTAATACACTTGGCTCTGCTTTTGGAAAACCATATTTCTTGAACAATAGACATTTGGAGATACTGGGCTAGCATGTAAGTCTTGAGAGCTCATTTAATATCCACCTATATCTAAAAAACCAGAAGTTTAGATTCTAGCCCTACTAATTCCCAAGAGATGCTGTGTTCTTTTGAAAATCTGTCCTACAAAGAAGACATATGTTACTTTTCTTCTATCAACCTTGTCTGGCATTATAAATGACTAAACTTCTGACTAGTTTCCAGCATTTTTTCCTGGTGATTTCTCTTCTTTATACCTTTCTCTCTTTATGTCTTCTGACAACTCTTTTCTACTTGTCTACCGGTTCAAATCAAAGTTTTAAATAGTAGTGCTTACTGCCTCTTTGTATCTGTGAAAGACTCATTAGACTGCTGGCCTACGATAATAGCGTATTGTTCAAGTTTTATTATCATGGCATGTAAATCTGTAAAAATTGGTAAGGAAATTAGAACAGTTGAATTTGCATAATTTCTGGGCAATCTCTAGATTTTGGATGCACTCCGCTATCACCATCACCAACAATTTCTGAGAATATAAAATAGGAAAGTAATGCATTTCTGAAGGCAACAAGAGGCTAGATTGTATTTGGTATAAACTTGGCCCAAAAGTTCTGAGAATTGTTTTTGTGATGTGGGAAAAGAGACATAATGAATTATAATTGGTTTAGCAACTTTCTAAAAAGTTTCTTAACTGTGACATTGAGTCTATAAACGGAATACGTGCAATTCACGTTGGGCTGCAGCATTACAAAATTGCTGTGTAATTGAACTTACTACTCAGCAAGTTGTATGATGTGATCATTGACGGGTAATTCTGAAAAACTTAGGAAAGCAAATTTGAGAGCCGCATGACCTGTCTCAGAAAAAAACTTATGTTTCTTTTCCTGGTTTGATGGATTTATGGAAATTGTGTAGGATTTTGCATTCTTGTTTTGTGAAATACTCTTTAATAATAAGTTAAATATTTATATATGTTTTGGAGAATTTACTTTGCATTTGTGTGAACAGGGAAAATTTATTTTAACACATTTTTGTAGTTGTGAACTTTTTCCACTAGATTTACAAGTGCTCATGTACGGAATGCTATGCTTTTTACATGTGAATAATTGTTTGCATCTTCTGAATACTAATACAAATTAATTCCTGTTTTTAAAACTGTACTCTTAATAAGTTAAAATCAAGCTATTTCAAAACCAAAGACTAAGTTATTAGGCTGCAGAGTGAAGGGTTTTATTCCACTGTTTAACTCTTGAAGCTACAAAACATCAACAGATGCAATAGTCTTATTTTAATCTAAAACTTATACAGTACTATAACTGTATTGATTTAAGTGAGTTACTTCCACTTTACTCCATTATGAAGAACAGGAATAATTTTTCTGTGGCTCTTGCTTTTTTGTTTCCTATTACAGCAGAAAGGCAACTTAGTAGATAAGTGTAGAAAAATGAATGTAGAACAGATTATAGGCAAATTAAGGCCTCAAATGTAAGTATTATCTTTATACCATTTCCATTTTATAATGAAATGCTTTATGGATCCCTAACAATAATGATGTTAGATGAGTTGAAGGTAATACCTCACAGCTCAGCAGGACAAACAAAATGGAAGATACGTCATTACTTCGCAGTTCATGATAAGATGGCTGATGTTGCAGTGAGGCAGGTGAGACAGAGATATACTACAATGTTTCTTGTCTTTGCAAAGACAATGCGTGTTCTTGTCCAGGACCACAATGAGTACAGCTGTGATGAGCCTGTGGAGCATGGTGAAATCCCCGGAATTGCACAGGAACCATTGAGATGAGGTGGGACTGCTGGGATTGGGATAGGAGCATTATTTCACCTCCCACCTCTTTTCTGAGGTAATCCAGGAACTGCAAGATTTTTTAATCTGTTAATTTACACTACTGTTGTGCAGAAGCAGATTATTTCCAGATTTACTGGTGGACAGTGGAGGAAGTGTAGGAAGACTTGCATTTTCCTTCATGTGTGTATTGCAACCTGAGGAGGGGGCAGGAGCAGCACATGAGCTGGTCTTTGTACTCATCTGACTATATTTGGTTTACAGGGAGCCAATATACAGGTGGGCAGGATACGAGGCAGTAGCATAGCATTCAGTCTCATCTGACTTAATTGTAAGCATAAGCTAGGATTTTCTGCTGCACTGCCTAAGCTTTGTTCCTCATAGCAAATCAGACATCCTGGTGTCCTTGGCAACTTCAGCTTCCTACTGCTGACACTCAGTTTTGTCCCATAAGAGAATATTGTACCCTTTACTGTCCTCTCTACTGTACCTTATTGTGATGCTCAGTACCACCCTGGACATCCTAAATTGCATTCTGCAATGTGGGTTTGAGTTGTTGTCTTCAGGGCAATTATGTGTCTTTCAGTTAGCATTATGCTGAATTTGTGTTATTAATACTTTGCTGAAAGGCAATGCAATGATTAAAATGGTAACTTTCTAAGCTGGATAGAAAATAAGAATGCATGGTCCAATTTATACTCCAGTTTTCTTTTGTAAAAGCATATATTCACTTTGTAGGAGAACATTCAGTAGTATTTTAAAGACAACATGTTATACATAAATTCAAAGTATTTTTATATTCGCATTTCGTGATTCAAGGCTAAATTTGTTGAATTACAGTAACTATTCTGTTAATCTGGTGATTTCACTGAATTTATACCAATTCAAACCCAGAATTGCACTCCTGGGAATCAGGCCTTCTCTTTCAAATGCTAATGCACTGTGTAAATTGCTGTTCCTGTTTAGATAAAATTCTAACTGTGACAAATTAGCTACCACTCTCCTTTTCATTCAAATTGTCTTGGAACATATGAAACCTAATTTTATGTTTCTAAAAATTTGCGTCAACTAGTGTATGCTATCAGCTTCTGAAAGAAAAACAGTTTGACAATCTGTTGAGATTAGTGGTTGTTTCAGAGAGTTTCCACAATTTGTTTCTCCACTTGCACTTTAATGGTGTTGGTAGATATATTCAGTGTTTGTAGTTGCGGTGTGGTATTTGTCGGTATGGCCAGCTTTTCTAAGTTGTAGGTATTGGTTGTAATCGCATTAGTCATGCTCCTTATGAAACAATCACCAGTGAGCAGGACTGTGGAAGCTTAATCACTAGCATTCATGTTGAAAGTTAATATTAGCTGAAGGAATGTAGGCAGAGAAGAAAATTTGCATTAAGTTCTTTTGCAGAATGGCCTTGGAAAGGCCACTTCCTGACGAGATGGCCATCCTGTGCTTGCTTCTGCACTCCTTCTTGAATCATCCTTAGCTGATTTCTGTCGGTACAGGGAGCACTATCTCATGATGTGTACCCTAATAGCAATGAGCTAGGATAGTAAATTTAACTCAGGTTCTAATTTAAGGCGAAAATTTAAAAGCTATTCCTTCACTTCAGCTGGAGTAACCATGAGGACCATTTCTGTACAAAAGCCAAATAATCAGGCCGGTATTTTTCTTACTTTTTTGTGCTTTAAGTCTAGGGACTAGAAACTCACTTGAAGTCTTATCAGTGAAAATCAGATGTGCTTAGTGTGTTTTGTCTGTGTTGTGAGAAGTTACTGTTAATTTTGTGATTAGCACAAGAATATTCATTTGCTTTAAATGGAAATGAATGTGCTATGAATTCAGTCTGCTGTAAAGTGAATTTCAGTTTCCCAAATAAAAGAGGACAAAGGTGTTTTGGAGCTTTGAGTTTTGGAGACCATGCATTAATCTTAAGTTATTTTTCAGAAACCATGACATTTCTAGGATAAAAGTTGAGACTATGGCTTGCTCCATGCAAATTGTGGTTAGACAGACTAATAGGAAGGTCTGAGCTATTCTTAGATATTTAAGAAATGGAGGAGATGACAGAAAATGAAATCTGATTGATTTTAACAATATGTATGAATTTATGAAAAAACACAGTATGATTTAGAGTAAAAATGATATGTAGGTACATAGGAAAGCCAAGCTTAGTGCAATTACAGAATCTGAGTTCTCTCTAGTCAGTCTTTTCAGTATCTGCTTCTCTCTGATCCTTGTAACCTCAGGGCTAGATTATGAGCTTTCAGTCTACCAGGAGGAGGATTAAAATGTTGGCCCCTCTGCAGCAGGGATGGAACAATACAGAAAGGATCTGTTTCACCAGGCACACTGTGGGGCTGAAGCCAAGCTTCTACTTACCTCTGCCTTTTGCCATTCCATCTTGCCTGATTCCATGGACAAGAGCATACTGGAATTTGGAAGAACTTTCTAATACAGAAAGCTGCAGCAGCACAATGAAGTGGATTCTTACACAGTCTTTCTGGAAGACTGCTGTTGAGTGATTGGAATATGTCTTCCTAGAGGGTTTTGGTGTCATATGATACCGAAATAATGAATGACTTTGATAGATGAGAAATGCGTTCGGCTAAAACAATTTTTCCAAATACTGCTTTTGAGCTAACATTTGAACTGTCTTAAACTCATAGCATCCCAGGAAAAGTAATCCCAGTCAGGTTCTGTGTATTTTTATTTGATTCCATTACCATTAAGTGAAATAATTTATCAAATTTCTGTGTATTTCATTCTCTTATTACATGCCACACAGCAAAAAACAGATTAGAAGTATGTACTAGTTCACAAAACCTGTTGCAAGAACCACACTTAACCACTTTCAACCTGTGTTGTTTATGTCAATTATACCATCAGTGGTATTTGTCAAGAATTTCAGTAAACAATGAGGCATTTTGTACCTTGTTTTGGAAACAAAGCAAATCAGGAAGTGAAAGCCAGGAGTGTCAAGGAGATGCAGAAATGTTTGCTAAGTGACACGGAGGAAAATACTGTAATTGAAAACAATTTAAACAAACAAAAATAGTTTATTTTGAATACAGTCTAAACCAGAATTGAAAAATAACAAAGCTCAGTGCTGTGTCTGCCAGTTAAACAGATAAACAGTTCTATTAGTGTTGAGAAAAATAAAACGGTAGCTCCTGAGGTTGTTCACTGGATTGGGATTGCTCAGTTAAGACAGTCCTGAAGAAAGAGGTGCCAGCCGGATTTGTTTTCAGTCTTAGTTAATGCTTGATGACAGTTGACTGCTCTGTGTTATGGATTTTGTAGAGTCATCCTCCTGGGAAATGGGTGGCAGAATGTTAATAGTATGGTAGATTTGAAAATTATTTAGTTTCAAAAGAACGAAATTGTTTAGAAAAAGAGGAGGCTATTCTGCCTGTCTAAAAATTTACTTTAAATTATGCCAGTTGATGAATGTAAACCTCAGGTTTGTAAACAATGATATAAGAAAAAACTTAGGCTTATTCAGATGAGTTAGTGGTGAATATGAGTAATCTTCAAGAGGAGACCACTTGCAGATAATATTCACATTTATACTGTATACCATAGATTTATTTTTCTTCAATACCTTTCCAAGTTGTTGGCCTTATCATTTCATACATAGGAAAAGAAATCTCAATCTTTATTGTATTGGAGTGTTTTATATATATGAATTTTTAGGGCTATGGTCAGGGAAATGTGTCAGGAATGCTCATCAGGTTTAGAGAAAGGTCTGCAGACTTGCCACTTATGGATTGCAAATGTCTTTTACCTTGCAATGTTTTATTCTTCTCTTCCCTAGTAAGCCCACTGTAAGAGCACAGATGTGAGAACTGAGTTTGCTAATCTCCCACTCTGATCTGATCAAAATGAATATTGATTTTGTTCATCCTGATAGGAGAAGTTCTACAGAGTGCTTATGGAGAAGCATGAGGGGGAGGCAAAAGCAGCTTTGAAAGCAAGCACACTAGTCTAAGTTATCAGTTGCAGGATCAAGTTGGGGATCTTCATCATCACAACTCATCTATCCTCTCTTGAGTCAGGGTGGGATCACATAATCCAAACCATTAACAAGAGCCAGGTGATCTGATGGACCCCTCATTTGAATGGACAAGTACTGGTGATTTTCTATTAGAATATTACATTTTTCTGCAGCAGTTTTGAACATTTGTCTGCTGTTGGGTTTATACTTCCTCTAAAAGATGCCTTATGGGCCACATTTTCCTGTTTTCAAACAGGTTCTTGAGATACAATGACCAGTGCCCGCCCTGACAATAGACAGTACTGGACAGCTTCCTGTGCCACACTGGCTGCAAGGAACCCCTTCTCCCCAGAAGAGAGTCTCTTTCCCTGTGCCCAGCAATGACACGAGGTGGTATAGAAAAACCTCCAGGCCCTATCCATGCCCCCTCCTGGCTACTGCAAAAATTAACCCTGTCCTGGCCAGAACCAGGACACCATCCTAGAAGGCCACTAGATCAGTCAGGCATGATTTGCCCTTAGCAAAGCCATGCTGGCTGTCTTGGATCACCTCCTTGTCTTGCATGTGCCTTAACATGTCTTCCATGAGGATCTGCTCCATGATCTTCTGAAGCACAGAGGTGAGGCTCAAAGGTCTATATTTTCCTGTCTCTACTTTCTCCTCATTTTAAAAACAGGAGTGATGTTTCCTTTTATAGTCACCAGGAACTTTGTCTGACTGCTCTGAATTTTCAAATGTAATAGAGAGTGGCTTGGGAAAAGCACCACCCAGTTCTCTCTGGACTCTAGGCTGCATATCAACAGGCCCCATAGACTTGAACCTATTCAGTTTCATCAAGTGGACACAAACCTTTGCTTTGCTTACAGTGGAAGGAACACTGCTCCCCCAAGCCCATATAGAGGTTCAGGGGTAGATATTTGTTTTCACTGTGGCTCCTTTGGATCAAATCTAAAAGAAGCAAAGGCTCTTAGAGTCTTAAAATTTTAAAAATAATTATTGAGTTTGAGATAGCTGATTTAATAACCTAATGAGCAGGGAAAACATTATTGAAATAAAATCGTTGGCATCCAAGGTACATCAGTTTTTGGCAGCTTGGGAGAATAGTCTCAATAGTTCATATGTTCGCCTTAGACCAGAGTATCTTTACCTTTTAGCCTTGATTTAGGAAAGCATTTGACTGTATTTGAAGATACTTTCTTCAAGCGTCAGTGGCTATATTCAAATTATGGGAATATTGCAACATTTCAAGTTCCTGGATTCCAGTGCGTGCTTCAGGTGCAGTCTTCCTTTTATTTTCTTTGTGTGGCTCCACAGTTCCTCGTTTGTGTCAACCATCACCTGCTACTGCAACTGGATTTGTTACTTGCAAATTCTCTGTCCCAACTTAATAAACCAAATCAACTTCTCTGGTAAAAACAACAGAATATCAGAAGAAGACTAGAAGAAATATCTTCCTTATCTGCAGTGCTATACATGTGAATTCCTTAGTGACAATGTAGAAGACAACCCCAGTATTTCAACATGTATTTCCAACATCTATTGCAAATAGATTGCTTACTATTTTAGTTTAGTGTATATAATTAATTCCAAAAGAAATGTTTCTTAACTCTGAAAGTATTACCTTTAATAAACAAGAAAACTTTTAGAATTATAATTATTATTATTTACAGGTTTTGCTCTTAAAATGTATTTTTGAATGGCTGTAAACCTAACCTTGGGGAGACCATATCTGCAGTAATATGTCTAGTTACGGTCTTACCTGTACAAGGAGGATGTGGGCATAGAGGAGCAAATATGGTAAAAGAATATGAAAGTGATGGAGGAACTGAAGCATCTGTCATATGAGGGGGCTGACAGAACTGGGACTGTTCAGGAGAGCAGTAGACTCAGAAGGATCTTATCCAAATGTGTAAATGCATGATGGGGGAAGTAAAGAGGATGAAGCCACACACTTCTTGGTGATGTAGAGTGACAGGATGAAAGACAACAGGTACCAACTGAATTCCTGTGTTGAGGAAATTCCTCAACACAGAATTTTTTTTCACTTAAGAAAATACTTTTTCACTGTGAGGGTTGTTGAATGCTAGATTAATGGCCCAGGGAGGCCTTGAAGTATTCATCTTTAGAGATAGCTAGTCATGGGTGGAGTTGGAGCTCTGAGCTGTGCAACAGCAGGAATGTGAAACTGGACACATAAGTGAATTGTGTTTTTAGTACAGATGGACACGATTTGTCCATTTCTATAAAGAAGGAAATACATTATGTAATTGTAAGTGAAATGGACATGGTTTATAAGCTGAATGTAGATTGAGCCCACACTATATGTTATTTACAGCTGGTATATGGGGATGTTGAAGGATTGCCATACCCTGCTGTCTGAATTTTCATTATATGACTGAAAAAAGTGAGGTTGCATTTTTGCCATTTTGTCAGTCTAAGAAATGGGTCTAATCATTCCCAAGAAAAAAATTGTGAGAATTATTTGTGCAGTAAAAAGAGAATCTCAAATGGTTATGATCCTGTGAAAATAAAAGGTAGGAGCTCTGGTAGAAATTAATAAAAACTAGTACCAATTTCCCAAATATTGTTCCATAGACTAAGACTTGTGATGATACATGAAGAATGAGTTTGTTATTTGTCTAGTTATTTGCATGAGGACTCTAATTTTCCAAATGAGCAATTCCATTAGCTATCCTAGAGAGTCTGTGAGATATTTTTTTGTTGTGCAAGTTGCAAAGGGAGTAATTCATGCTGGGCTTTTGTTCTTGGGAAGTTAATGTTAGGTTTGACATTGTTGTTGGCTTGTTAGTTTTCAGGAAATTTACTCCATTCCATGATACATTTTAAAAGTTTGTTTCAAGACACTTAGCCAAGACTCCTTTTTGCACTTTTGCAATAAATAGATAGCGGAAGAAGTATCATAATGACAATAACCATTTTGACAGTCATCACTGAGGAGAGAGCAACTAAAAATATAGTCTAATTTAATTTATAGTCAGAGCTATGGTAGTATTTAGTAATCTCTGTCCCCTGTGAAGTCATAATTATTCCACTGCAGCAGCCATCCTTTCCCCTTTCCTCCTGCCTCTCCTGAAAATATTGGGAAGGATAATACAGTAATTCCACCTACTCCAAATATATGTTGACGTTGAAAGGACGTATCTTTCTGTGTTTGTCACAGCAACCTTTGCCAGGCAAACACAGAGGGCATATTTTAAAGCTGTCCCCTTTGCACAGCACCTGAGGGGTGACAGAGATAGTATTGTCATGGAGGAAGGTGTTTCTGTGAAAATCCAGCTTTTAATTTCTTTTATCGTGTGTTGAATCAAACTCATGGATTAAGATACATGTGTTTAAAATCAGTTTATAAAGGTTGAATTTAGCTAGAATGATATTATATCAAGATAACGTCCAAATGAGGCTCACTGTAGTGCATTTTTGTTCCCACATTTTAAGTTCTCTGTCAGGACAATCATTGGCCTCTGTTGGAAGTGAATTGTTCAACTCAAAATACAAATATTTTTCTAAGTTATTCTACGTGAATCTAAGAAAATGGTGATACTATTGTGGCAACCTGAGATAGCGCCAGGTCCTGCAGGACCTTGTCACTGAGTCCTTATACCGAAGTCCTTGTCTTTATCTTTTCTCTTCCCACTCTAGACCACTTATGAGTGAGCTCAGGTAATGTGGTCACTGAGTAAGTCCTCTCACACCTAGGAGAATACCACTAAATTAGCACTAACTTACATGACAGGTCTTGTGATGTATTCACTATGAAATAGAGATGCCTTTAGGGTGAGTATTTGACCAAAGAACTGGGGAGCCCAGATGTGACACATCTCATTATTTGCTCATGAGAGCAGCTGTTGGTATGGGTGGGTGGTTGGCATGTTCTGAAAACGAGTTGTTTAGTTCATACCAAGACATATGGGACAAAAGAAACCAGCTACTGATGCTCTGACATGCTAAACAAGTCAGGCACAAAAGTTGGCCAAACCATTGGAACAAAAATGCTTTCTATCTTCTGGAAAAAAATATTTCCCCTTAATTTTATTTTGTAAGCATTTGGATTCTTTCAGTGTTTCTCCATCAGCTAAGCAAAAATCTCATTGACATTCTCACCATTTATGGTTTGATCCACGTATGTTTCAGTCAGCAAAGATAGCATCAAGCAAAAATGTGCTATGGTTAATGAAACATGAATTACTGGGGTATGTAAAAGAGAAAGTGTTGCACATATGCAATTGCACTTTAGTGATCCTTAGTTTCAATGTGTGTTAGAAATTAATTTTGGTGGAAGTGTATCACAGTTGCTGATAGCTGTCTGATTTATAAATATATTGTCTTGCCAATGCAGCATCAGGCTGTAAAGAGAGTGTTTCTTTGGTCAGTATTTCATTTTCGTAAGGGCTAACATTAGCATTAGCCCATTAGCAGGATTATACAACTTGAAACATGCATGGTAATAAATCTTCTCCAATTACCAAGTTGTAAAAGCATCTTACTAGTAGTTTAAGTGCAGTGGCTCACTCACTGATTTGAGAATCCATCCTTCTTTGTAAATAGAGCAGAGATTGCCTAAGGCTGGGTCCACCTGCAGAAGGAGAGGTTGTCCAAGTGAAATGGCCTGATGGAAAACTGTATGGTGCAAAGTATCTGGGAACAAATACAGCTCACATGTATCAGGTGAGTATCTATATTTATTACCATAAGCTTGCATTTCAGATATCTTTATTGTAAATTGCTCATTTGGCTCTAGCGTTGAAGTGGCCAGCCACACCTTCAAAGATGCAGAAGGCTGAAGTGTGGACTCTTATTGTAACTATTACCACACTTTAACTAATATATAAAACTTTCTAATCCAATAGCAAGTGCTGTGCACTCTTCGGGAGTGAGGTTTCACTTGTTACAAAATAAAGAAAATCACTTGCTTACTAAAAACTCAGGTAAACAGGTGGAACATTAAGATTGAAAGATAACATTTGTTATTTTCTGCAGGTTATTTACTTTTATTTGATGTCAGCTAATTATATGATTAATGACATAAAATTAAGTATTGATATTTGCCTACAGTGAACCTGAGGCATTCCATAAGTGGTTGGAAGGGAGGACAGTAAGAAGAGCCTAACATTCATTTGTCTGAGGCATTTTTGAATTTATTTATCTAAGGAGCATTTTATCCTCAGCAAAGGCAAAAAGGAACTGAACAGTGAAGGCAAGGCTAAAAAGCTGACTTCTGATTTCAGAGTAACAATTATTGGGTTTTTTGGGCTTGCCTTTGAGAAAAATCAGTCAGTAGGTTTGAGTACCCAGGTGAATGGTAGAAACTGCAATAAAACAATCACAATAATAATAGCACTTCTGAAAGAATGAGAATCTAGATACATTTCCTTTATACATGTAATCATTTTCACTCATGTAACTCTTTTCATCAGAGGGCCTCACATTACTGTACGAAAATGGCAAATTTACTATTATATCTGTAGATAAATTTAGGCACAGGGAAGCTAAATTACTTGCTGCATTGACCTTCTCATTTTGCCAATGACTTGCAGTTGAATTCAAGTCCTCAAATGCCTAAAGCCTTGAGCTAGTCTCTAAATCTTCTCTTATATTTAGCAGCTGTATTATGTTGTGAAGGTGGAAACTTCTTTTTAAAGTATGAAGATTATTTTTCTATAGTAACATTAATCTTCAAACCATTTAATCTTTTGAACAACTGGTCTTCTGAAGAATACTGTGCAGTAAATTAGATGAATGTTGTTATCTTTCATATTTGAAGTAATTTGACATAGTCAAAACAAACAGCTTTGTCTTATTTTAGCCCTCTTGAGCAACATGATGAAACCAGTTTTGTTTAAGGAAAATGGATAAGCATGTGGAGGCTCAGCAAGATTTAGAGTTCCTCAGCATAACAAGCATAAATTCCTGTAAATCGCCTTTAACAACCCCTTATCATGGGGGAAATGACAAAGTTTAAAGATGAGAGGGAGTCCATATTACAATACATAGAACTATAGAGACAAGCAAGTATTTTAGTCTGCAGGATGAGAGAGGAGGCTGCCGTGTGGCCACAGATTACAAAAAGTTTTTGACAAGGGAGGGTGCAAGGTTAACTTCAAGACCTATTAGTAGTTCTTCCTTTTGTCTTTCTGAACAGTGTCTGAAAGCTCCCAGGACTCACACACACACAAAAAGGTTTATTTTCTTCTGGTGTGATCTGTGTTGCACCTTTTAGATTCTCTTACTCACTCTTTTGTGTGATTTCTTAGATCTCATAAGGCAAATCTGTTCTAGTTGGAAAAATCTGTGAATTTTCCTCATGTTCATCAGACATTTGTACCAACTGTGGCAGTACTTGAGCATGCAGGAGCTATGACACAATGCACCAAAATTTTTTCACACAGTTTGACATTTGTCAGCCAGTATCCTACACAGTCCCTAAGTAGAGCTATAACTGCCAAATGAAGCAGGTGTTCAAGTGAAATCATTAATGTGATCTACATTTGATTTCTTGATGATTTCTGATATTGAGGTTCACAATTGAGTTAGAGTTTATTAAATTATCCATGTACTCCATTAATTCCTTTCTAACAGCTTTCGCTTTAATTTATGATGTTCTTATAGAAGAAAATCTCATAAAGATAGTAACATATCATACAGACTCAGTACAGCAGCAGAATCCAAATAAAATAACTTGATAAAATTAATGATTTGAAATGTAGGATCTGCAATCTGAATTGAATTTGAGCTATTAGAGATGGTGGTCTTATATTTTGCATGAATCATGATACTATTGAAACTCTTAGAGAAGCTCTTGTGTTTGCTAAAAAGTGTCGGCAAATTATTTCCAGTGTGATATGCTGGATTATAGCTGAAGAACTTCTAGTTACTCTTCTCATAAATGTGTGATGTATTTCATACTGCAAGCATGACACATTCTCTGGTATGAAGGACTTGCATCCTACTGCACACTATGATTAAAAATAACTATATTGACCATTTAAGAGGAGATTTTCTTATCACATGGAATGTCAGAGTTAATTTCCTACCCAGTGTTTTCACCAGGGATGCAAAAAACATTATTACCAACTGTATTATGCAAAAACATTACCAAATGTATTGTGCAGGAAGGAGCAGGAATAGCAGAAAGATTGTTCCTGTATCCTGGATTGCCATAATTTGATTAAACAAGCTTAAGGCAAATTGACCTTTAAGTTCCTCTTAACATACTGGTTAACAGAGTAGGTTTATGGGGTTAGTAACAGGAGCAGAGAGGAGTAAGGAGGACTCTTGTGACTTTGTTATCCATCTGTCTGCTCTATGCATTTTAAATGCATTCCAGATTTGTGCATCCCTGTTAGCTGCAGTGAAAAAATTGTTTTTAAAGAAGTTAATAGATCATAGTCTGTATCCTGGCTTTCAAGAATGGATATACAGTATAGAATTTCTCAGCAGTTCACATATTAATCTGACATACTCAGCCATTGCAAGCTTTTAATTTGAAACTAAAAACCCAGTCCATTTACGAGTTCAAATGCATGATTTTTCAGTTTTATCTGTAATAATACTTTTGATAAGTCAGTATTTTGTTATGTTTGTATCTGTGCTTATTCTACTAGTTGAGTGTGTTGTTGTCATTCACATAGTCTCATTAAATCACCTGAGGATGTAGAATGGGACTTCAAATTTTATACCAAACTTTAAATTATAGTTTCTGTGGGAGCTAAACTGCTGTCGCAGATAGTAGCTGAAATTCACAACTGTTAGATGAAGTATTAAAATAGAAGAAAAAATCAGCAGCTACTGAAAAAGCTTAAATGCTTCAAAGCCTCAGCATTTTAACATTCCTCACACCTAGTTACATTTCCTTTCTCATTTTCTGCTAACAGGGTTCATATTGGATTAAATCTAAACCTAAGCATGATAAAGCTTTTCATCTTCTGAACAGAGCATTTAAAAGAAATTCCATCAGATTCCATAAAATTCTGTTAACTGGTATTTCCTTAGTTGTCACTCACACTTTCTTTTGACATGGTCTTCCTCAACCTTGAATCACAGGATGTTAAAATTAATTTTTTGTTTATTAGAAGCAAGTAAAAAAATTAGAGACAAATAAAAATGACACAAGGACATTTTAATATGTCACTCCTGCAAAATAATGTTGCCTGTCTTGTTACTGTTCAGCATTCCTAATCTAACAGATTTTACTTTATTATGTATGTCAGTGCTGATTTTGAAGTCTCTTTGCTTAGATATTATTTTCAATGTAAGTATGTGTTGCAATTCCTAAGAAATAACATTTTTATTTTTCAGCCTAATTTTGTGCTAAAACAAATAGCAAAATGTCTGTGTATAAGTCTTCTTTGCTTACATATATATTTTTATCTGGAAGCATTTCCAGGAACTTCCTGCAAGAGTTAATTATTATTTTATTTTCAAATACCCATTTTTTTCAATTAGGTAGAGTTTGAAGATGGTTCTCAAATAGTAATGAAGAGAGAAGAAATATATACACTGGATGAAGAGCTTCCTAAGAGAGTAAAAGCACGTTTAGTGAGTATTTGCTGATACTAACTTTATTATATATATAATATATATGCTTAAAATGCCAGTAACACAATACTTGGATTTATTCTGGATTTTCGGTTTAAACCGACTCATGTTTTGTGAAGCCTGTGCTATTAAGAGTGGCTAAGTCAGCCCAGTTAGGAGATGTGTCCATTTGCTAAGTGAGATGGTTGGTTGTTCTTCCAGTACAGGCAAATGCTGTTGTCAGACATAATTCTTTTCTCTTAAAAGGGATATCGTGTTCGATCATCTGTCAGATCAGGAATGATCAAGTTAGTAAACATTTAAATTGACAGACTGTCTATTCTTTCAGTATGCTTATAACATGTATAGTTTTTAAAAAACTTTCCAGCTTCTCTGAGCTTTGTGATTTTAAAAGCCTTTAATTTAATAAAAAGCAATTAACTTCTCATAAGAAACAATGTAACTGATCAAAACTCATTAAAGTTGCTGGCAGTATTTATCAGCATTTCACTGGTCTTTGATTTAAAACCAAATATATGCTACTTTTTTTAAGTTTCCTGCTATTGCCAACAACATCTACCAGCTAGCCATTTTTATGTATGTATGCCAAGTGGCAAAGTGTTAAGCTCACAGAGAGCATAACAATTAGAGGTTGAAAAGAGAAAGTTCTTCCATATATTTGTTGAAGGAGATGACTGTTTTTACCTGTCTTAAGACAGTTCTTTCTAATGCAAAGTGCACTGGTCACATATTCTGGGTTAAGAAAACTTAGTCAGTGAATTAGGGGTAAATGCACAAATCTTTCAGTGTCCTGACTAGGACTAAGATAGATGTCTTGGAAGATGTTAAAAGAATCATCTGATTATATTTAACGGAATTTTTTATTATACTTGGAAAGCATACCATTGCCATTTTATTGGTTTTGAGACCAAATGGAAGAAGCTTCTCTAATTAACTGCATGCTCTATAGAATGCAAACTGTTGCATTCTCAGGATAATAATAATGGGATTTATGCTATTGTTTGTGAAATTGATTTTTTATAAATCAATATTTCTTTTTATTTATTTGTTTATTTATTTTACATCATTAATTTAATTAGGGAGTTAACTATAGGTTAAAAAGATCAAACTTGGTCAGCTGAATAAAACACACCATAGTCATTGCTCAGACCTTTGCATGATTTTCTACTAGTGCCTTAAATTCTAGAAATATGTAGGTTAGTCCTCAAAGCATGCCCAGGACCTCCTTACCCTCCTCATGCTGAACACAGTACAAGTTAAAGACAGCCTATGATACTGTTTCTGTCTATTGAAGTAAAACACACCAGTTCCTTCTCAGTGATGTTTCTCTTAATCTTGGGAATTCTTCCATTACTCCAGAAGTGAAAGTTGGTCCAAAATATTGTGCCTCTTACTTTGCCCAAACGGCTTGCTGTTTGTTGTCCCACTGCTTTGTTAGTGGGGATTCCCAACTGGTTTAAGTTTGCTGATGTGTGACCAAACTGTGACCCTGATCCCTTGCTAATTAGGCAGTGCCTAGGTTTCTTTTCAGGCATCTATGATGAAGTACCTTGCATTTAAAATTTTCCTGAATAACACAAGGTGGTGAATACTACATGATACTGCTAGGGTCAAACCTGCCCAACAGTTGCATCACTTCCATATCACTGTTTTCTCACCTAGAATTAGCATGATTGTGTCATCCCTGGATAAAATCCAGACTAACAACAAGTGTTACGTGTTTCCAAGGAACACTACAGACGTAGAGAATTAAATACTGAATAGGACATGCAAAATACGGAAAGGTAAAAATTGTGCATACGTGTAATTAATGTCTGGTTTTAGTCTACAGCTTCTGACATGAGATTTGAAGACGCATTTTGTGGAGCAGATATTATCTTGGGAGAGAAGAAGAGGCAGAGAGTACTGAGTTCTCGTTTTAAGAATGAATATGTGGATGATCCAGGATACCGCACCTTCTTAAAAAGCTCCTTCCAGAAGAAAGGCCCGAAGGGACTATAAAGGAAGCAAGAGAAGAGAGACAGTTCTTGATTAAATAGCATGCAGCATTATTTGCAATTGGGTTTCATTTAATTGAACACACTGTTTTACAGTGAACTAATCCATACACCAGCCTTGTAATCTGAAGTACTTGAGTTCTGATTTCTTCAGTTAATATATTTAAGAATTTGTAATATTTTGCATTATAAAACGAGGGGGAACAACAAGAGAGATTACTAAATGATATGCTGAAGAAAAGTTTCAGTCCTGCTGTCATTGAAATAAGTGGTAAAATTCCCTTTGAATTCTTTGATTCACAATTCTGAGAAGGAGACATTTTAGTAAACAGAGATAATGTCAGTGGCTCACTTTTTTCTGCACACAGAAAAGGATGTTAAGCTCAATAATAGCAGTTTTTATAAAACATTTTTAAAACAAAACCAGATATGTACAGTACTAAGACAAACAAAGGCTATATTTACTTTGTACAGTGCTTTTACATTTGTATGTCACTACTGTTTTCAGTAGGATTTGATGTGGATTCAGCTATCAACTTAGATATTTTTGGCTTTTAAGAGAGGTATCTTCAGCACAGCAAGGATATTTTGTATATTTAAAGGGACAGATTTTGACAGTTATTTTTAAACATATTTTTCATAAAGCCTATTAAAAATACCTACTTGTAAAATATACATTTCTGCCACTACGTGTATGAAAATTAGAGTTTAAATATATATGGTTAACAGCCTAGTTTTGGATGAATGTATTATGGTTTTTATTTTGAAATAATGTTCTAGCAACGTAATAATGTTTTAAAATAAATAAATGCTTTACTACAATTGCAACATTTTTCCTGTTGATATGATTTTCAACCCTATTTTTTCACAGCTGTAGGAATCAAGAATATATGCTATATTTTCCTGAACACAGCAGAGTATACACACAGACGCTCACATAGCTTAGTGTTGAAATGCAGAGTTGATAAGTACTGTACTTTAATTTCTTGTCTTTCTGTTTCTCTTCATCTTCGGGATCTTGACCTTTTTGGATGTTTCACAGAAAGCAGAAAGTCTGAATTTGTCTGAACACTTGGGTATGTGAACCTAGAAGGGAGCTTTATCAAAATGACATCATCTATTTCTTGTAAATTGGACAGTCAGCAGGATTTCTGACTGTCTGCCACAGGAAAAAGAGCCCCCTCAAAATCCAATTTAAATCTGAGCTCTGCTGTTTCTAGGGTTCTGCTTGCTAAAAAACAGAATACATGTACCCAAAGATTTTTTTCTGTACAAAACCCCAGTCCTTCATATGCTGAGACATACAGATCTTTGTTTCACTGAAGCCTTTGCATGATTATTCTTATTTTTTCAAGTAAAATCTTTTCGATTGCTATGTGACACCTCAAATGACAGTGTAAGTTTTCTGTGTTGTATTAACTATCTTTTCTTGTACCATGAAATCACTCAGAATCTCTTTAGTCTAAGAAATTGCTTAGCTGTGACAATTGGAATTTATATCTAATTGATAACAGTTTCTCTAAAAGCACTGGGTTGTGGTGGATGCTGTCTGGCATATTTCAGAGTATCAGGGCTCCTTCTGGTATTGTAAAGAAAAGATAAAAACTAATGATAGATTTGCAAAATGCAAGATTGCTGCTGCCTTCTACAGTTATGTGCAGTTGATAATCGTGCTGTATGGCGTTTGTGTGACTGGGTTTTTGTAGTGGGGTCTACAGGGGTGTTTTCTGTGAGAAGCTGCTAGAAGCTTCCACCATGTCCACCAGAGCCAATGCCAGCCAGCTCCAAGACAGACCCACACTGGAGCAGGCTGTGCCTGAAGGATTGCACCCGTGGAAGAGTGACACATATTGCAGCACTTCATGGAGAGCTGTTGTTGCCCGTGGATGAGCTCACACTGGAGAAGTTCCCAGAGAGCTGTCTCCTGTGGGAGGGACCCATGTTGGAACAGACTCCTCTCCCTGAGCACTGGGATGAAAATGATGAACTGATCATAACCCCCATTCACTGTCATCCTGTACCTCTAGGGGGGAGGAGGAAGAGCCCAGGAAAGAGGGAGACATGGGAGGAAAGTGTTTTTAGGATTTGATCTTACTTCTCATTATCCTGCTCTGATTTTGTTAGTAATAAATTCAGTTAATATCCATGGTTTGAGTTGTATTTTGCCTGAGATGGTATTTGGTTTGTGATCTCTCCCTGTCCTTAACTCATTAACTTTTTGTTATATTCTCTTCTCCCTGTCCAGCTTTGGAGGTGCGTGACAGAGTGGCTTTGGTGGGTGCCTGGTACTCAGCCAGGGTCAACCCACTACACCTAATTACTGATGTTTAGTTTCAAAGTACTGTGTTCTGTGGTAAGAAAGGTTTTACAATCTTCCATGAAGGTTCAAAACAACTATGAAATTATTAAATGGTTAAATACATATTAAAATATTGTGTAAGTGAATAGGTGATGCTATGTGGTACAAGAGAGGCTAGAAATCAACTGGATGTTCTTTGCCTGGTTCTGATATGACACCATGTTATGACACCATGAATAAACCCCTTCATTTCTATAGAGTGGGTCCAGCATCTTTCTCTTCATGATCCTTAAAATTTGTTGACTAAAGGGTTGCAATTTTTTTTAAAAACATTCATACAAAGAATTGGCTTGTTTCCCCTTCTACCTTTCATCAAGAAGATCTTTACTGTGGAATTTCTCAAAGGCACTGAAATTATTTCTGACCTTTGTAAGGTACTAAAAAATACCTGCTGAGTAAGTGAAAAGTGTAATTGTCATCATTGTGGTTTCATACCTCCTGTTTCAGGACTCGTGGTCTTTGCAAACTGGATTGGCTAAACAACTGGCCTAGAAAGACAGTTCCTGTTCCTTTACAATTCCTTAAAAGCCTTGTTTTTCTGTTCCACAACAGATAGTGTTATGGACGTTTCAGGTATATGAGAGAGAGAATACACTGGTGTGCAATGCTCTGGGAAACCAGGAGTTTGCCATGAACTGAATCAAGTAGGTGGACACTAAAACAAGGTTGCTTGTTATCTCTGTAACCAGTTCTCAACAGCCAGTTTCTCACTGCAGTAAAACCTCTGTGTGTTATTTTTCTCCTAATGTTAGAGACAGATACATCTTTCCTGGTGAAAAAGCATGTCAGCATTCATGACCATTTCTCTTACACACACAGTGACTGTGCGAGGAAGAGTGCAGTAGGTAAGAAGAGTCAAGCCCTTTTAAAGACTGGCTAACTGAACTGGCATGGTGTTCCTAGGATTAAAAAACCCCAAAGCAAAACAAAACAACCCACAAAAATTGAATGTTCATAGCAAGAGAGCACAGCATACCCCAGGATAGGACGAACCGTTTCTATTACCTTATACGTACAAGAGGGAAGTAGCTGTTCTGTATATTCAAAAATCCTGAAGGTCATGGGTGAGTACACAAAGGAGTAAAAGTACTGGTTTGGTCAGGATACATTAAAATTATTTTTATTCACTCTCATCTGAAAAATTTCAAGGAAGAATCTGAAGTACTTCAATTTATGCTGGCTTGTGAAGTAGAATGCTTAAATGTTATGACTCTGTTTTCCACAGCTATAAGTAAGGTCTCATAAAATCAAATTACTAGAATTAGATAAAAATTAGATTACTTCTTTTGAATCCTATTTTCTATTGTATAACTGTAGCAAAGCAATTTTGTTGATGCTTAATTGGAGTTCTACAATATATTGTGTTGTGCTACAGTGGTTAAAAATTTTCAATTAAAGAGAGTGATAGAAAAATTCCTACAAAATATTTTTGCTTTGAAGCTTGTTTATTCTTTCCAACTGTGATGCAAGTGAACAGCAATGTTTTGTAACAGAGAACTTAATATGATATCCTGGTATTTATAAGCAAAATAGAGCAAGGTAAAAGCTGTCCCTTCTTATGCAGTTCCACTCCTTCTGATTTTGTGAGATGTTTTCCAATGTAGAAGATATTATAGGGAAAAATAACTGATAAGCTAAATTCTGTTTGAATGATCTAAATAACAAAATACTTGTTAAACAACATATACTGCTAAATAACAAATATTAGTATTTGCTATCTGTGCTTCTCAATATAGCCATCTCTGTTTAGTGGCAGAATCACAACTGTTAACTTCGACAGTAGATGAAGGCAAAATTATAATTTTGCTCACTGCTATGAAATGCTGCTTTTTCTTCAGTCTCTATATTTTGTAGTGATTTTTCTGTTTCTTTTTAGCCAACTGAAGTATTTAATGCCAGTGTTCAACAGCATATTAGTAGGAGAGAAAGCTTATGTAAGGTGGGCAAAAGAAATCTTTCCTGCACATATGCACAAAAGGCACATCCATCTCTTTTAAAAATTGCAGAACTATCTGATAGATTTATCACACACCTTCACATTTCAAAAGCCATCTCTGAGACTTCTAGTCTTGAATTCCAAATGCCGTAGATAGCATTTTTCTCTGACACATCTAGCAAAAAGAAAATGATGATGTTATGGTAGGGCATAAAAGTTTTACCGGAGTTCATCTTAGCTGTTGTATATACAGTCTACTTGGTTATAGCTTCACTGTTACTATCAGACTGAATTGTCCTACAGCCATACTGCTGTTATTCTCAACACTTAAATGTATTTCCTCTATACTTAGATTTGTAGGCAGAGCTGGTAGCTGCTAAAACTTTTCTAAGAGCCTGTTCTGAGCTACTAAAAACTTTGGCAATTTAGATATCCTACAGCTGAAATTTTTGTGTGCCGGTTCATGTCCGAAAATGTCAGGAGACTTTACCTCAAGCAGTTTGGTCTTTTGGAAGGATTTTGAAGACGAGGATTTAAGGATAAAAAAGTCATCGTTCTTTCTGTCCCAAAGTTTCCCAGGCATTTATTTGACAATGTCTTTGGTTCCTTTGTACAGTGAAACAGAGACTTGCTGGTGATTGACTGAAAGTGATTCCCATTAGAATTTAGAGGTAGGTTTGTCAAGTGTTTCTGTAGATGTGCTATCATTTGACTGAGCTGTCATAAACTGGTCTGTGGCTGGAGCTCTGAGGTAAAGTCTTGGAAGAACCTGTAACACTTCAGGGCTTGTTCCACCACTGTGCCCTTCTGCAGTGGTGGGCTGGGCTGTGCATGCATTGCCACCACAGCTCAGCACTGGCCTTGCCAGCCTTGTGGTCTGGGAGAGGCTTTTGTCCTTTTCTTGTTCTCCCAAGTTACTACAGTGGAACACAGAGGCAAGGTCTTGTTTGTTCTCAATGGCCTACTAAAGTTGTTGCTGTAGTATAGAAAAACAGGACAGAAAATAAAAACCCAAACAAGAAAAATAAAGAACCCAAACTGCTTCAATACGTAAGTGTAAAAAGTTGGAGGCAAATATGGAGAATTCATGGAGCTGGAAGGAGAAGAAATAGGGGGACCAGATTCTTAAAAAGAGATTTGTTCACAGTCTCTGCAGAACCCAGGATGCCTGAGGGGCAAATTTCTTGTGGTATAAGTAAATGGCTGTGAAATGTACCAGCAAATTACTGAATGATTGCCTTTAGGAACAGCTATTCCTGATGTCAATTACTGCATGAACCCAAGGAGCAGTTATCTCTGTTCTCCTAAGGATCTGGTCCTTCTATACAGATGGGAAGTCAGTTATATGGGATGAGATTTAATTTTTTTTTTTCCCCCATATTGGTTACTAAAAAAAACCAGGTTTTGTGTTTGAGTGCTTTTAAATTACTATGCCAGAGTTAAGGATGCAAAATACGAGGTATACAGCCAATGCCACAATTTTCCCAGAAGATACACAATGCTTGAAACTTCCTCATATGTTCCTTACAGATTCAGTCACTAGAGGAACTGTAGGAAAGAATCACCATAATGACTCTCTGGAATGCACAGGAGTTAAAGGCAGGGAAGAATAAAGATGAGGCACTGCATTCCCAAAGGCGTTTTTTTTGGCACAGTACTAAATTTGATGGCAATGTCATGCTACATTACTGAGGAGAAAAGGCTCAAGGAACAATGTAACAGAACAAAATTATCTTTGAGAAGCTCCCATATCTAAAGTAGTCCACTGCAATCCACATCTTCCTTTCTCTGTGGGCCTATGTAATGTACATGAGTAGTAAAAATGCTGCTAACCTCAGTCCAGTCTAGATGTGGCAACCAAGGGTGACTTGCATGACCCTATTATTTTTCTTTAAGTCCTATTAGGTGAGTAAAAGCAGGAACAGGTGAATTCATTATTTATTATCTTTTAGCTGGAAAGAGAAAGGAGCAGAGAACAGTTTCCTTTTCCTATTGGCATATTGAAATAGCAGTAAGATAGATTTCTGTGCTGAGTATCTCTTTTTGTTATTTCAGGTGTTCAGTCCTCTCAAAGGAAGCGATGGAGCCATTCTGTTCTCTGCTTATCTAGTTTTGTATCTCTCACTCAAAGTCTCCCACTGAAAAGCAGACAAAAATGAGCTAAAATTCTTCCAGCTCCAACAACACAAGTAGAAAAAAGGACGACTTCCTATTTTTCTATGACAACCATGTGGGGCCAAGATGCAAGGGACAGAAGTCTCTGGAATGGGAAGGAGTTCGGTGTCTCCAGTGTGTCTCCATGCTCCCTCTCCGGATTTTATCTATCTAATGCCTTAAGACTTGGCCTGAGACAGGCCAAATATGTTCTGCTTCACTTGTTCATGTATAATGCCGGTATGGTCTGCAGATGGGGAGCGGTACTATCTCAGATAACAAAATGGGTACTGACTGTACTGCATTTTGGAGACCACTGAATAAAGACATAGCTACAGGAAACATTGGTGCCATAGGCTAACACCAGAAATCATCAGGGTTTCAATGGTCTTACCCTTGTCATCCCCACCTCAGCTGGATTCTGAATACGTTCGGGGGGAAAGTTCCATGCTACCGGGTCATAAAATTGCTTCAGGGTCTGGCCTATGTCCTCCCATACCCCACACCACTTAGGATTTTCCACAACTGGGGCAGGTGTCTGGGCAACCCCTCTGGAAATCTCAGTCCTCATTTTAGACAAGCTGGAGGCTACATAGAGGAACTCTGCTAGATAACACAACAGGAAGGTGGTATCTCTAACATCCAGGGGAAACTGAACGTTCTCAAAAGGTGACGTGCCAGATCTGAAGGGGAAGAAGGAGATGAAGGGCTGGGAATTATTATCCCCTGCTTTTCCCCTAACAAACTGGGTGTAATTACTAATACATCCCAAAAGAAAGCTACCAAGGCCAGGATTGGAAGACAGCATAACATACACATTCTCAGTAGTTTCCACTACTCCAGTCAAAGTTCGATAAATCACTACCACCAGGCATATTAAATGGCAGTCCTGATTGTTATTCCTGCCTTATAAAAAGTGTAAGCCAGGGACCCGGCTGCCCATAGCTGTGGATGTGTACTTATGGCCAGGTTCCAGAGAAGGATTATTAAAACAAACAGCATGGTGATATCTTACTGCTGTACCTCAGTATCAAGTGGTTCAAACCAGAATGGTTTTTTTCCACTTTCACGTGCCCTTTAAGTTGGGCGCCAAATTTTTGTCCCAGTTTCGGAGACAAAATTTTAGGAGGAAATGCTCTGGAATGAGCGCCTCCTCCAAAGGGAAAGGACCACCCACCCCCCCTCCTCTACCCC
>VZTE01001954.1:136657-153617 GCA_013397775.1 Eulacestoma nigropectus
CTCAAAATACAACAAATGCCCGGAGAAAGAAAAAACCACATGGGCTGACAACTGGTCCCCCCAGTCTCCAGGAAGGGGAAGGGGAGTCCACACAGCAGCCTGGAGCAGGGCAGATGGAAAAGATACCTGTTGATCCTCCGGTGCCGCTCCTCCTCCTTCTCACAGTGGGCGAAATGGTTTGGCCTTCTTCAGGGCTCGGACCAGCTGGGGCCACCCTAGAGGCCCACCAGGGCCACCCTGCAGGCTCCCCAGGCTGCAGAGAAGGGAAGGGAGGTAGGGAGGCCAGGGGGAGGGAAGGGAAAAAAAAAAACCACCTTTTTTTCAGGAACAAAAAAGAAAAAA
Organism: Eulacestoma nigropectus; assembly: GCA_013397775.1. Classification (NCBI taxonomy): domain Eukaryota; kingdom Metazoa; phylum Chordata; class Aves; order Passeriformes; genus Eulacestoma; species Eulacestoma nigropectus. Next base: position 137,000 of record VZTE01001954.1, read on the forward strand.
AAACAAAAAACCACCAAAGGAGCAATGCAGCATCCCCGGTGCACTCACTCCAGAGCACGGTGGAGAGCTGTTCAAGCCCAGAGCCGCTGGAGCCACCCCGCTGGACCGAGCCATTGGACCAACCTGCACCCGGGTCCCGCGGCTCCAGCCTGCCCCCCGGGTCCATCTTAAAGATAGAGCGTCTTTGGGCATTAGGCAGACGGCTAAGGAATAAAGCAGCTTCATGGCACCACCCCAGGACAACAGCACGTTGTAGCTCACAGCTTTGATGCCATCTTCCTGTTCGATTTTGGGCAGGTGATCATGTCTTTGCTTAGAGAAGTTAGTGAAGGTGAGACCATGTAAGCTGGTTCAGTAAGAATATTTGAAAAATAAACGAAAGGTACATTGTCAAATAACACAAAGAACCACATGAATTAAATTCTTCAGTAGCTCCTTTTGGCCAAGGGAAAATCAAGCAGAGGCTGCATGAGATAGTTGCTCTAACTGGAGGTAAATCTTTGCAGGAAGAACTTTGAGCTACAGGATACCCCTGAGACAGTGCTGTAAGTATCACTATGTGCTTAGAGAACAGGCAGGACCAAGACACAACCATGTGTGCAGAATTTTTTCCCCAATATTTTGAAACATGAAAGGAGGATTTAAATTAACTGTTGAGCTTTCCAAGATCTTTGTTCCCAAAGAAGGTGGATGTCTGATATGCAATAATAATGTTGTGCTACAGCACTCTAAGGTTTTGGAATAATCAAAGAAGATTGTGTCTCGGGAAAATTCATCTGCTATTTGACTGGGCTTCCACTACTGGGGATACTGACAAGTGCTGTAGGGGCGCATACAGACCACAACCCCCACCCTACATAAACATGGGATCTGAATGCATTACTCTCAAGTTTCAGCACTTTGCTCTGTGGCCCTCCCCCAAATCTATTTAGCTATAGGCACTTCATGAAAAATAAACAAAAAATTCTCTTGTAGATATTTCCTTGTGAAGTGTCCATCAAATAAACTGCTGAGATAGTAATGAGAAAATTCATGTCAATTAGTAATGTTTTAAAAAGACAGGAGAAACCAATTGAGAAACCCCAGGAGGGTAATCACTTGCCATGTGAATTATTATTTTCATGATGTGTTTCAAGAGAAAGGACATGATAGCTGCTAAAGGAGGCCCTGGAGGAACACAATACTGGTATGTCAACACAATTGATTTCTCAGTGATTTAAAGCAAATTATCTTAGTGACAAGTTAAAAAGTTTCCAGTTGAAAAGATGTTACTTCTGGGCCAGTGGAGGGTCCTACATGACTATGGTTGCTGGGGAAGGAGTGACCGAAAGGGTTGGCACAACTTACCAACTTTTTTGCCATTTTTGCCATTTTTTACCAGAAGTGCTGGGATGTATCGCAGATGTATTCACCAGTTTCACAACTTCTCTGGCTTGTCTTCTCCCCTTCCCTGCCAGTCTCACGCTTTAGAGTAGAGGATGAAATGATAGTTCAAGTCTGAGACATGCATGTCTCTACACTTTCCATGGTGTTGTAGTGAAAGAGCAGCTCTGACTTCATGGCAAATACTATTGCAGCAATTTGTTTGACATATCTGTCAGTGCTTTAAATAAGGTCAAAAGTTTCCATAGAGAGTAACACCAGATTTTTCAAATGGAGAATGGGGGCCAAAATTACTTGTTAAATGCTGTGTAGCACTAATGTGAGAGCTGACTGAGTGAAAGCTGCAAGTTTTTGTCCAGTAAAAATTACAACAATACAGCAGTTATAGCTTAGTTCTGCTATGAGAACAGTCTCTGGCATTCCCTTACTGTTGTCAGGCCATGTAATCCATTTTCTCTAGTGAATTATGTGGTATTCCCTGTGGCAAAAATACTGCTTTGCATTTTGCTCCATTTCTTTTTATCTGGATTTTGTGTTTTATGCTTTGCATATAGCCCTTAGCTAATGTAATTTCCTTGCTAGGATCTCTCCCTTCCTGTCTGGTGTTCCCTTCCCTAGCAGTTTTTGACATGCAAAGGGCAAGGTAGAATGGATGACTGAAAATATTCTTGTCTTTTATATAGCTCCGTATGTACTCCTGTAGTGTCTCTGGCAGACTCATCCTTAGTTTCCGTCATGAGCTTAATTTTCTCTTGCCTTGTTGCATAGTGAGTTAAGATTTTAAGTGTGCATTACATGCTGTACTCTTCACTCTGAATCTTTTAGAATTTGTTAGGATGTCTTTCTGGGGTTAAGGTTCAGGCCAGAGTGGAAATATCTCAAGAATCCTCGCTAAATCAGTATACCACATGAATACCCTTCTTGTTCTACTTTTAGTCTTTGTGTGTTAGTATACTGCTAGAATATCGATCCATAACTGCATTAGAACTAATTACCTGGCAATTTTTATGTAAAAAAATCAGTTTTGTAAAAATCTTGTAAACAGCATATATCATTAAAAGGTGGATTTTTTCAACATTGATTTTTCCAGCTTGATATGAAAATATATCCAGAAAAAGTGAGTTTTTCCTTGTTACTTTCTATCACAGTACTTCATGAACTGATTTTTACCGAATTTGTTCCCACATATCCACAGAAGGACCTAATTCTAACGCAAAACTTTCATAAGAAAAGAGTAACAGAAGAAAATCCAAGTTCTGTATCTGGACATTTGGAGCAGTAGCCTCTGAATGTAAAAGATACATCTATGTGTATATTTTCAGATAAAACTCAGAACTTCAGAAACTCATCAGTAGTGTAATCTTTTGAACTGAAAGTCTTTTAGCAGCTTCCCCAGAGAGTTAATGGAAGCTGTGATGGCATTCCATTTGACAGTGATTTTGTCATTAGCAGTCCTTTCAGATAAGGAATTATGCTTAGCGACAAATGGTCACTTTTGCAGAAATAGAGCACTACTTCAACTCCAGTTTCTAATTTTTGATTTGTCTTCACATGTAAAAATGCAGTAAACTACTCTCAGATGTGAGATCTGTGCTACAACATCTGAAGTAGTTGAATTTTTAATTAGACATATTCTGCTATGTAACACACATCCTTCAATAGTAACCTGCATACTTTAACCATGCAAGGCAACTGTCTGAATATTTCATTTCAGGTGGATTGTTTGTTTGTTTGTTCACAGGCAAAGAGCTGGCTGCTGCAGAAATTAAGAAAACTGTTTGCAAATGAAATACAATGGATTCCTGCAAAATAGGGTTACGTCCTTTTGCTCTCAAGCTTTGAGAGCATTGAAATAAGAAAGCAGGAGGTGATCTTATAGCACCACACAGGCTGTACTCAAGCATATGTTACTGAAGAAATAAAATAATGCATAGATCATAGAAGGGAACCAAAGTATTTGGAATGAATGTTCACTGGATTTTAACTAGAATTTATGGATTCATAAAAGACTCTCTGCTCTACAGCAATATTAATCCTGATTATCTGCTTTTGAAGCAAAGTAAAACAAGGGAATACAAATGTTTCTTAGTCCTATCTCTTCTAATCATGTTTTTGTGGGGTAGAATGGGGCATTTCAAGTTTATAAATGGAAAGTAATTTTTTCTTGAATGACTGAAAATGCACATTCTAGAAAAGAAAGGATAAGGCAAAGTACTTCTTAATGGTTCTCTCCTTTTAGACTAGCTGGCAGAAGCAATCATCAATTCTTTAGTCATGTAGGTTTAGTAAAAAAATTATGAGAAAATGAGAGTAATCTCAATTAAGCCCTACAGAACCAAAGAATGTACTTAAACTACATATTAAAAAAAACCAAAACAGCAAAAACCCCCACACCTTCAAAAAGTTGTCTTGTGACAGACAGATCCATGCATATGTAATTTTGAATGAAAGCCTATTCCTGTTTTATTTTTCCCAGTCAATACGGAAACACGTGATTTAGATAATTTGTGGCTTCAGTTGAAATGCTGAAAATACCTTTAGTTAAAATGGAATGAAAATGTCCTGCTAAAGCTCTAAAGAAAGTTAAACCTCCTCCCTCGGCGAAGGGTTTAAGGCTTAAGTTGTAGTGGCTGGTACTGGTGATGAATTGGAAGCTGTCTTTCTTGCAGTGGCCTGTCATCACTCTGCTCTCTGTTCCTCTTCTGATTTGATTGTTGGTTGACTGGTGGCATGAACAAGATATCCCCTAATCTCACTGGGATTTAGTAAGACTGGGTGTATTCTCCAATGAAGTAGAAGGAACATAGTCTTATATGAAAGCTTTTCATAATTTTAAAAAAAAAAAAAGTCGTTGAAAACCTAATTTTTAAGCAGACTTTTAGCTTAAACAGTCATTGAGGCAGTAATTGCTTCCTCCCCACCAGACTTTCATTTTTGCTTCATTTTTGCATTTGGGAGGAAACTACCAGACCCTGCTCAATAGTTAAGTCCCCAGCTATGGTTAATATTTAATAGTTTATTTGGTTTGTAAGCATTCTGGCATCAAATCAAACTTTTCTCATTACACAAGATGTGGCTCTCTACATTTGGATACAAAGTTACTACAAAGATACTGGGAACAGAGGGAGCTGCATTCACCAAAGGAGAATTTTTCTTCCAAACTTAGTTAGCGTGAAGATGTGCTTGTTCCCTGGGTGAACAGAAATCTTGAGCAGTTAATCACAAATAGTGTGACTGGAATACTACTTTCCAAGGGAGAATCCTGCCTGAGGAAGCCTGGCTGGATGTTAATAGCTGTTGCTTGGCTTTGCTGGCAGTTCCTGTGCTAATTAAAGTAACAACATGAAGATTTATAAAATGCACAATAAAATCCTAAACACAGACGCCAGTGGGGATGGAGACGATTTCAGTTCAAATCACACAGGCTACCAAGACAAGCTGGTAATAAATGACCCTGCAGAGATGCCGCTTTAGTCCCTTGTTTTTCCTGCCAGTTGAGGGGCAGTTCTGTTAAGACTAACAAAGTGCTGTGATACGCACTGTGAAATCTCTGTTGCTGAAGGTCTTTAAGAAAATTTTAGACCAACATCTATCTAAATTAGCTCAGGAATAGCAAGACCTGTTTTGAGGCAGGAGGCTTCTTTCTGCCACAGTTTTGTGCTGTAAAAAGGATGGGTGCTTCAAAAACGTCAGACTGAATAAGGCTAGTCATACGCAAGCTTTGATTATAGGGTAAGGAGTATGGAGCAAGTTACCTGTGGTCAGAAAAGGAAAATATTCTCGGTAATAACATTAGGAAGACATTTACCATGAAATTATTTTTTGGAAAACATACGGGTTTCCATTTTATCTTCAAAAAAAGTCTGTTTATGATGACTCCAGTTAAAAATATCCGAAGTTTTGTTTGTAAAATTTCTTTGTCCTGCTAAAGAAGATGCCTGTATATAAATTCCATGTAAATAAAACTATTCCGCCAGGAAAAACAATCAGGAGATATTATATTTCAACTTTAATCTGGCTGTACTACCACAGTGCTACTATCTTGAATTTCAAATTAATTTAATTGAGCTCTAATGAATAAAATTAGTTGTCCTAGTGTAATTATAATCTCAACCGAATGATTTAGCAAATGAATATAATGTTAATTGCGGCTGGCTTGATCTTTCTGCAACCTGAGATTCTCAGCTGCATCTGTCCCTTTCCCTTTCCCCATGTGAAAGATGGTGAGTAACCCCAGAGAGTGGGTGCTGTAGCTGCTCTTTAGAGCTGCTTACTGTAGCAGTCTCACTGCAGGACAAATTGCAAAGCTAGTGAAATGAAAGACTGAAGAAACTAGCCTTTTACTGCCGGCAGGGTGGAGAAAAGTCAATGTTAATAATTGCACAGTGCTGAATACCTTTTCATACTATAAATAAAAGCAGTGGCAGTATGATTCATTTGATACTTCGAGAACTGAGCCTTAACAATACTGGTCATGAAATAAATACGTGAGCTCAGAAAGTGGTCCTGGTCATCTCTGTGGAAAGCATCTTTGTGATTTAATTTTCAGAGAGAGTCACAGAATGGTTTGGGTTGAAGGGACCTTTAAAGATCATCTAGTCCAAGCCCCTGCCATGGGCAGGGACATCTTTCACTAGACCAGGTTGCTCAAAGCCCCATCCTGCCTGACCTGGAATGTTTCCAGGGATGGGGCATTTACAACCCCTCTGGACATCCTGTTCCACTCTTTCACCACTGTTACTATCATATGATGTAGTTTTTCCATACTAATCATAGCAATGTAACAATTCCTCTGTTCTTCTCTACTTAGGGACATGAGCTTGGCTGCATTTAATGAAAACAGGTGTTAGAAGTATGAATATTTATTTGATGTGTCATATTATTTCCTAAGTTTTCAAATGTTACCTTCTCACCATTTAATAATTTAATAAATCATTTAATAATGATTAAACTTGGGAAGGAACAGCCCTCCTCCGCCACCCAACCCCTCTAGCCTGCAAAGATTAGCAATGCCTCATTGCTAATAAGAGCTACAGGAGAGCTATGTAGAGGGAATAACAACAGGAAAAGTGTTTTTGAACTTTGCTGTAAATCTCCTTTTCTTTCACTGTTTCTATTTGGAGACATCATAAACCCTCTCTGTGTATGTTTTCCTTTATTTATCAGATCCTTTTTCTAGTGTGACATAACTAACCAGAGCAATGCTATGGAACTGTATGTCCTGCCTCAGACTCCTCTGATCTTTGACTTGCTGGCAAGCAGAGAGCTTTTCTCTGTTCTTGCACGTGCAGTGAGATCACTTCATTAACCTTCCTTACTGGGGCTATATGTTATCAGTCAGAAAGTTTTCCAATTTAAATCTTGAGAAAGTTGGATATCTGGAAGCTGGATGTGTCAGTCAGTGGAGAGATCCAACAGGGAATTCCTAAACATAGTCTGACTGTTGGAACAGGATAAGGAGAATGAAGTAATAGTCTTTTTTTGTTTGTGGGGTTTTTTTTGGTGGTGGTGGTTTGTTTTTTTTTTGGGGGTTTTTTGTTTGTTTGTTTGTTTGTTTGTTTTTGTTGAGTTTTTTTGTTTTTTTCTTGTTTGGTTGGTTGGTTGTTTTTTTTGTTGTTTGGGTTTTTTTGTTTGGTTTGTTTTGGTTTTTTTGGGTTTTTTGGTTTTGTTTTTGTTTTCTTTTGCATATGCTGTATCAATAAATATGCTTGAAAGAAGTAAAAAAAGAGATTTTGCAGTTAGGTAATGGCTGTGCCTTCTGTTCTTTTCTAAAAGGCAGGCCAATGAGCCTGAATGTTTCTCGTCTCTCAAAGTGAATTTCATGGTGTACATATAATCTCTAGCTGGGCTGGCATGTTTAGCCTGCATGGAACTAACTTAAGACTTTTTGCAATTATGAAACTTGCTAGCTGTGGGGGGGTTACAACACTGTTCTCACAGAAAACACCTTGCTCTTGTTACTATTTCTGCAGCATTGCTGCAGCTATTGTTGTTCTCCGTAGAAAATAAATTTACTGAAGCAGAAAAATCTGACTGCTCTTCGTGTATGGAATATCACAGCAAGATGGTGTGTTTTCCCTCCCACCCAACAACAGAATTTTACAGAATATTAGAAGGTATGACTAACAACACAAGCACAGAGTTTTCATGTGTCGTTGGCCATGTTTCTGATTCATTGCTTTAGGTCTGTGTTTAAAATCTCAAAAGATACGTGTGATTTGTATATTATCTGAATTTTACGTTGTTAGATTTAGTATGGCAGAGAAACAAAACAGATGAAAGAGTTTCATTTTCTCTTTAGTATTTCCTAAAATCATCAATAAGAAAGTATGAAAAACATGCACAGACAGCAATACAGTAAACACAAGCAGGGAAAAATGTTGCCTTCGATACAGTGGCATGGATTTCCTTTTAACCCTGATGCATCTTTTCATACCCTCCTTTGACTGCAGCATTTCATCCTCTCAGAAGATATAACACTGGTACATGCAGTGTATCGCTGGTTATACTTTGGAACCAGCTATGAAAGTAATCATGCAATAATAGTAGGTTTTCCTCCTTTCAGCTGCTTTTGTGAGCAATTCTGACATCTTTTTAGTACTTGACCAATGCACTGAGAATTTTTTCTTTTTGTACATCTGATTTTTTATGGCCATCCTTTGCTCTGCATGCTGTTTCTTATCCTATCTCCAACACAGGAAAGTCATATGTTGGTTTCAGACAGGGAGACCACTCACTTTTTGCTGATGATCTGTACATGAAATAAGAATGGGAAAGATGAAGCACATTAGTTGGAATTCCTGAACCTTCCTGAGTAGCAAAGTAAAAAATAATGAACACACATTTCTTTGTGCTATGTCACTACTAATTCATATATTGCAGCATGGAGAGTATTTGTAGCATAACCAGTTAATATGATAGTAACAATCCACACGCAATCAAACCTAAGCAAAAAATACAGGCAAAAGAAGGAAAAGTTCCCATCCTTGCTGCTGCTTTTGTGCTCAGAGGTTTTGCATATAAACAGGGGCTCTGGTTTCAAGAAAATACAAAACAAAATACCCAGAGGCAGATGGGATAAAATTTCAGAACATGGAAAAAATAACAGGTTTTGTTGGGTTTTGAGCATTTGAATAGGTATGCGTAAATAGCATATTCATGCAAATGAAAAATAAATATTACATTATAAATATTACATTAAATATAAATGAATTTCCCTCAGGCAGGTCTGTTCTGCAGGCAGAGAACTGAGAGTAAGGCTTGTGTTGGAACGGTTAGAGAAGTTACATGCTTTGTTCAAGCTGATAGAGCAAAGAACTCATAATGTCCTGACACACTCTCCTCCCTATGTCATCTGTTCAGTCTTCAGGGAGATTAAGTACTGTTTCCAAGGAGAAGATGCCCCATTCTGGCTATAGTTCTGCTCATTTCTAAGTTCATTCTATCCTCAAGATAAATTTAATGCTAGGAGACTTTGGTTTGTAATGGAAACATGAAAAGAAAGTGAGACATGAAAAGCAGAAGAGAGCCTTTACACCTGGGATCTGCCATGGCTAACAGGGTAAACTCTCATTTGGTGCAGAAGCCTGAAGGCAGACCCTGAAACCCTGAGTAAATAATAGCCACTCACTCGCCGCCCATCTCAGCTGGAAGGTATCTGTAAGCAGAGGTTTTACCTACGCTCCCCACACAGGACTGATGTGGTTTCTCTGAGCTATCAGTCTAGCAGCCAGCATGGCTCCTGAGAAAAAAGCGTAGCTTTCTTACCAATGGATCCTGGTAGTAGGGAAGCAGTGCTACGTACAAGGAGTGCCAATTAATCCCTGAAACAATACCAACCACACTCTTTCTTTCTCTTGCATTCTGAATGCTACATTCTGCAAGAATCCAAATCACATGTGGGAGTTTTCTTTATTTTCTGTGAAATTCCAACACTTCCTCTCTGGAAGTTCAGTAAATCCTCTGAAGCAGTATGTATTGAATTGCTGCAATACAGTGATTCACAAAGCAATTCTATTTATGGGCCTGACCAAAAGTGCATTGAAATAGTTCTATTGATTTCCATGGGCTCTGAATCTCTCCCATAATAATTAAACATGGCTACAAAGTATATCTTTTTTTTTCTGGTATTAAACAGTGTTTTACTCTTTTTCCCAAGACAGATCAATTGCATCTCTTTGTGTGGAGAAATAGCATACTTGCTATAGCATCCATGGTATGTAAAACTCTTGCTTTTAAAGATTTGTCTCTAGCAATACATCTACGAATTTGTTAACCAGTCCACTTCTGTCTGCCTTTCATGACAGGAAAAAGATTCACTAATTTGCCAAAGAGGATCTTTCAGAAATGAGGTTTCATGAAATCAGAAGAATTTTTTCATTATGCTGGCAGCCTGTCACCACAAACATGGGCAAAAAGGTCTGGTGTTATCTGATTTTTTATAAATGGACATGAAGTCAGGAGATATTTCAAAAAGTCTGAAAGCTGAATGTTTTGTGGCTTTGATAAAACCACATCATTAAAGTTCATGTAGTGCCACAGTGTATGATTCAGCTCAATGTAATGGAAAGGCGTATATCTGTCTGTGTATAATGAGTTAGCTAGGTTAAATCCACTAAGAAAGGAACTACAGGATCCCATAGCTTATTTAAGGAAAGTCTAGCTTATTCACCCGTGTCAGAGAAAATCCATGAATAATATGTCACTTCTCTAAAGAAGCCACCTAGGAATATTGAAGGGTAGCATGCTGAGAAAATGGTTCCATTTAGACATGAATTTTGTTGTTATTGTGCTAGCCCTTTCATGTAATAAATGAGGGGAAAAAACCCAACACAAAACCACCAAGTTTTATCTTTCTGTGTCAGACTCAATTTGATGGAGAAAGCTACCTGAATTGCCAGAAATTAATCACATCTGCAAGATATTTCACTCTTTTCTCTATACCCAAAGGGACTGTACTGCTTGGACAACAGATGGTGTACTAAAACAATACATTTAATTTCTACCAGTCCATTAGAGAGGTCTTTTCTCTTTGGTAAAGGAGGTAGCATGAAATGTACAGTTAACACAGGATTATAACGTGATCTGTGCTTTTTTAAGGAGTCAGATATTGTATGACTTTTGCGATTCAGAACGGAACTCTGCAACCACCATGGGTGGAAATGTGGAAGGACAAATAAATATGATGTTCATCTTACCCCTACTAATTTTACTAGATTCCTGCTTTCTAGTCATGGCAGTAAGTTGAAAAGGGATTAACTTGGAAAGAACAGTTCAATTAGAGATATCCTTCACCATTTCTAGTCAGAATTCATATGAGACTTACAGCAAAATTCTATACCTACCACTCACAGACTCTCTTCAGCTGCTGGATTCAGGTTCTAGGAAAAGCTGTAAAGTAACTTACAGCTTAGATTTATGAAAAATCTTGTTGATCAGGAAATATTTATGGTCATTGGCTCAAGGACTGAGGTGCTCAAATTGTCATTGGTCATATTGTTGGCACCATGAAGTCCTGTTTTCTCTGTTAGAGCATTTGTGGCTTGTCCTGTTTTAAGGCTTTGTCTTCAGTCTTTGTTATCCTACATAATTGCATTTGTATTTTTTATATTTTGTAATATCAGAACAATTTATGACACTATTTTACTTGGACTTGTCTGTGCCAGCTTGGCATACCGAAACACACGTTTTTTTTTACCATACAAGGATTTGTATATGCTTGTTCTGTAATCTTCTTTCTTTATAAGCATATCCATAATCTTTATTGTTGTAAAGAGGGTTATGTGCATGTAAGAGGACAAAATTACATTTGTTTTTTCCAATAATATTCTTCTTGGAGGTTGCATTTACCTGTGCAAATTATTAGATGTTTTCTGCTGTATATGTTGAGCGGTACTTTGCTGGACAAAATCGCATGGTGTTTAAACCTTCAGGACATTCAATTTTGTTGTTTTCCATAACTATGCCTCCAAACCAAAACAACAGAGAAAAGGGGTGATTTATATGTCCTTCAATATTTTGGCCCTATGGCTGCAGGTATGAAAAAGTAAATACAATTCACTAAAGAAATCAATTTCCAATCGTGTTTTAATGCTAAGAAAGTGCTCTCAAGGATGCTACTGAGCAAGTGATGAAACATTTCAAATCAAGTTATTCTTAGAGTTACACAACTTTAATATCCCCAAAGCTTTGGACAATGAAAACAAATTCAATTGTTAACCATGTTTATGAAAATATTTGTGACACAATTTAAAATTGCTTAAGAGTATTTTATCAGAGAGACTATGAAATATTGTTAAATCAGATTAAAAAAAAAAAGATAGTGGAGATAGGAATAATAGGAGCAAGATAATATGAATTTTTAAGACTGGAGGCAGATAATGCATAAATGTGTAGTGGTTAAAAGGCACTGCTCTTGGGTTTCTGAGTCTTCCCAACATCCAAAATGAGTATAGTTTAAGTAATAGTTGCAACTAACTTTGCATTGTGATGTATTTAAAAAAGAAGACTGACTCAAAAATGCAATTGTTTCAAAGCTACCTAAGTACTCCAAAGGAAAAACTAGTGTCTTTCAAACTTTAAGAATCTAGTATTGAAGAGAATTTCCTGAAGTTTTTAAACTAAGAGCATTTTCTTTTATTAAAAATATGTTAACAGATACTGCACATTAGTGGGACTATTATTAGTGGGCTGGCAAAGTGTTTTATATAGTTAAAAAACTGTTGACTTGTATTGTGTCCTTAACAGTACTTGCATATTGATGAAAAAAGAATAAAAATAGGGAAAAAGAGAAGTTAGAAGGAGAGAACTTAAATTCAAGGAAGCATAGAGGTTTTGTAAAAAGCAGCCATCCCCAGAAACCATAGGCACTTAAATTTCTGTTTAGAGATGTTCAAGTGCAGTAAACTACATCAAGTGGCATAGCTAGGTACGACTTGAGTGGTCTCCTCTGGTAAGCACTCACTAACGGCAGCAACATTCCTCCTCAGAAAAGGGGCACCAGGACATTAATTTTGAAAGAAAAATGCAAAACCCCCAAAAGTTTGCTTAGTCTGGGCCTACTAAATTCTTCATTGTCCCTTCCACTGGGAAGGGAGGTTGCTCCTCTGGGTTGACAGTAACTCACTTGGGAAATACTGCTTGCATGCTTTGACATACAGCTGTGCTAACATCAACTAGCATTTAATAATCTTATTCCTACAAATATTAAATTTTGAATTTTGAAATGTATTGTGCGAATGGTGCTAAGGGAAATCTGGCCCAGTTTGCCTTGGATTAGAATTTGTTAGACAGGTCTGTTTACCAAAGGACTTTTGAAAGAAAAGAGAAATCTCATAAATATTAAGAACCTGGAGTAATCAGTTCTTTTAGAGCTAGGATTTCAGGTTACCTACGGCTTACTGTATTGGTTGATTTGCTAGGCAGATGTGTGTGTGGTGACAAATACTTTTAAATTATTTGAGTCCTTTGTGCTAAATTTGTCTTTGTAGGTGGGTCTTGTCCCTACTTTTCAGTCTGGTATTAGCATCAGATGGAAAAAAGCATCAGGAAAAAAAGGAAGATACCGGTGGTATGTAGAAGGAAATTAATAATATGAAAAACAGCACTGGGTTACAGCAGAGCAGTTCCTGCTGAGATCCTTCACAGTTTCTGGATGTACTTCTACTAAATAAAAATCCACAATAGGGCATCTTTCTGAATATTCAAGCTTGTTTTCCCAAGAAAATTTATCTAAATAATTGGTCCGTAAACACTGATAGTACTTTATCAGTTCTTTTCATGGCAGGCTAAACAGGAAGCATGTTTTCAATTTACTGTATGAAACATTTTCACCATTCCTTTAGAGCCATATTGGCGTTTGAGCTTGAGGGTTTGGTAATTGCTTTGGGCTGGGGCATTTTCATATTCGAAAAGTCTGCTTGACAAGATGCAGAAAGTTGCCTAAACCTGAAAAACCATTTAGAGAAGTGTATCAGAAGAGAGATACATGGCAGGCACCCTATAGATGGACGGAGGACCTTCTTGATATGCATAATTTACGCACTGCTTTGGATTTCTCCTGCATGTGAAAACCAACAAGTTTGGCAGTAGAGCAGCATGCTACTGTCATGGGAACTGAATTAGCTCTCTACCTGCTTTGATATGCTGGCTAATAAACAGTTTCCAGAACTGGAGGACACACATTTAGATGTTGACTTTGCACTGAGAGTTAACAATTTCAAATGCATGACCAATCTGCATATTTATGTGGCTTTACCTAAAGGATGTAATCAATTTAAAATGTGTTCCCCATTATGTGTCTTAAACTAACAAACAGACAATTATGTATGTGCTTGTTTCTACAGAGACAGTTTTTGCTGGATACTAAATGACTGCTTTGCATCTGTGGGACAGAGACCACAGTGCAGTGTTGCAAGCCTGTAGATTACTTTTCCCACTAAAGAATCAATTTCCCTTGGGAAAACAAATGTGTAACCAAAGGCTTTTTTTTTTTTTTGTATCCTACATGCACTTATTAGACTGTAGTTCATAATTGTTATCTGTAACCTCTCGAGAACTATTTTAAAATTACCCATCATATATCAGGACAAGTGAGTAAGTGTTTGGAGCAGGTTGTTACCTCCCTCTTGTGTAATACATTCTTCACAGTCATGCTGCTCAGAGACCCCTAAACATTCAACCTTAGCATCATCTTAGCTTTATCCCAAAAGATATTTTGTGGAGCTATGTGCGTATTGGATTTCAGAAGCATATTTAGTGTGGCCCCACAAAAACATGGAAGTTTTATGCTTGCATATTTCTGTTAATTGTTGTTTATAGTTAATATGGAACTGAAGCATACTGTCTTTGACCTGCAGGTTAAAAGAATGAAATTTGTTTATTATGAATTGGAGAAAATTTCAGATATTTTTGGTTAAGTTTATTAGTTCAAAACTGTGTTCAACAATAAAGTGTGTTCATATCTGTTGTTTTAACACTAGTCTATTCTCTTTGAGTAGAGATTCGTGTAACATCACAATTTCCGGGTAAGAATTTGTGAAATTAATTAATAAAGATTGATTCTCCATGTGAGAATCAGGTTCGTGTCAGGTTTGCAGTTTTAATCCCTTTACCATAATGTAGCACTTATTTATGTGATGCAGTTTTTTGCTGCCTTTAATGTAAAATACAGGACCTAGACATACAAAAATGTAGCAAAAAGTCCAATTGTGCCTCTGGAAAAACAAAGGGGAATGCAAGGCAATCAAAGAGTTTTGATATATGAAATTTTTTGTTAGGTCATTTTAATGTTAATTTTAAAATCGTATCTAAATGTTAAAATAATAAATGTTATTATAAAAATAGTACCTAATTAATGCAAAGATCAAATCTCCCATCTCATGAAAGAAATTTTTTCTTTCAGAGTGGAGGATATTTCACTACTACTTAGTCTCATACAAAACACTTTGGAGTGTTTTATTACTTGATCCATATTACATGCTTTCCGAAAGACAATCATAGAATCTAGGATCATAGAATATCCTGATTTGGAAGGGATCCACTGCAGAGGGGCAGCCCCCTGTTAATCAGGCTCCGCCCCTTGCCAATCGGGCCTTGCCCGCCCCTCCAAGCCCCGCCCCCTCAACCGACTCCTTATGGGAGGAGGAGCCTACCTATGAGGCTGTGATGTAAGCCCCGCCCACTGGGCAGAGAGAGGGCGGTTCCACCCAGTTGTCCCCTCCCCCGGTTCTAGAAGGTTCTTTATTCTTTGGTTCATGATTGGTTCTGGCGTTGTAACCCCACCCATTGTGTTGTTCTATTGGTTGTTGCCCTGATTGATGTTCTCCTTTCTGACACCCCATTGGCTGTTACCCCTTAACCCCTCCCCGTCTGCCTCCCCTTAAAACCCCGTGCACACGCGTGCTTGGGGGCTCTCGCCCTCGAGACCTCTCACTCCCAACCTGCCTGCACCCTTCCCAGTTTTCCTCAATAAACTGAGAGTTCAGGAGACCCCCTCCCACACCCTTAATCTCCGGCTCTGCCTCGTCTTTATTACGTTTGGAGAAAGCCTGGGGACCAAAGCCTTCCTCCAAGTGCCAGTGACCGGCATCCTGCGAAGACTCCCTGGGGGAAGGGAGAAGTGCTAGGCGAAGGCTCCTTTGCGGGGAGCCAGAACAGTGCACGCCGCGGGTACCGAAGGTGGACCTGGACCCCAGATAGCTTGCCGAGCGGGCAGGGCTCGGTTGGAGCAGCGCAGAGGGTACGGTGAGCGATCCCCGACCCTCAACAAGTGGCGCCCAAACAGGCTGTCCTTCGGACCCCTGAGCCTCTTCGATTCTGACCTTGGGACAGTTATTCTCACCTTGTTCAGCACCAACAGCTTGGTTGTAGCACGCCAGGGCAGGGTGGTGCTCCCAAGGAGCTCCAGCCGGCGGAGGACCGATACTCCTAAAGCTTCTGTTAGTGTCGACCTCGAGGAAGGTGAGTATTAAAGATTTTAAGGATTTTCAAAGTGAAGAAAAGCGCGCAAAAATCCCGTTAAAGGGTAAAACCAAGTCAAACACAGTTTTATTTTAGTTAACAATTTTACAGGGAGTATCGGGTGGGTGTTGCTCCTTCAATTGTCAAGTTTAAGAAAATGGGGAATAAGTTTGTGAAGGAGCAACGGGAGTCTTATCTCCAAGTTAAGTTTTCCCTACAAATTAACAATGTTCAGTTTTCAAAATTCCAATTGAAACAATTAGTACATTTTATTTTTAAACTATTTGACAATGTGCAACCAAATTACGCTAAATCATATAAATTTTGGAAAAAGGTAGAGAAAAGATGTTTAGAGTTAAAAAATTCAGAAGACAAAATGGCAAGTAAACTGTTCGAATTGGTAATTTTAATTAAGCAAGTTATAAAACAACAAATTTTGAAAACTGAACTAAGAGTTAACAATCCTAACCTGTTATCCACCCCCCTCTCTCCTAACTCCCCTTGTCCTTCACGGGGCAGCTTGAGGGCTGCAGCCAGCCTAGACGCTCAGGGTTGCCGCCTGCTCCCTGGCACCCCTCGAGCTTCCCCCAACCCCCGCCGGAGCGGGTTGCGCACCCCGTCTCCGGCGACCCGTAAAAGCCGTTCCTCAAACCCCGCTACCCCATTTTCAGCTAAGAAAGTTCGTTCTTCCCCGGTTACCCCTCGAAAACTCTCCAGAAGTTTCTCCCGTTTGTCCCTAAGCCAAGATGGTGGCGGCGACCAAGGTTCACAAAAT
>VZTE01001955.1:0-135651 GCA_013397775.1 Eulacestoma nigropectus
TCAAGACACGTTCTTAAACACAGGACCCTTTGTGCTACTCTGTAACTTGACCTGCTGTCTCACAAGTCCCTGAATTCAGCTTTATGGTATTTCATACCTTACAGTCTAGTTTGCATCTGTGTTTCAAATGCTGCCTTACCCAAAGCCAAAAGCCCTGTTGCTCAGCTGCTAGGCTGGGAGGCGGGTGAGGACACTGACCTGTGGGCACACAGCAGAACATGGCACCCTTGGAGAATGAGGAATCCCCTTTCCAAAGAATAACCTCACTGAGATTGGTTACTTGTGGTGTTTCCAGTGCTTATTTCAAGAGAGGTGGAACCTTTACTTTGTTTAATGGTCAGTGTTACATTTGTCCTTTGGTAACTTTTTCTGCTTACGAATGTGGTGTGTGGATACCGAAATGCTGCTAGCAGATGAATTTTCCAGCTTCTTGCATTAATTCTTTGAGAACCTTTCTTTTCTCACGCAAGATATAAAAACAGTAAGATAGTTTATGTAAACAATATTCACATCTGGTGTTTTGCTAAGTTCTGTTTATGGTACACTGAGAAAATGTTTTACCATAGATGTGTTAGAACCTTAACCAATCACCCTAGGAGGAGTGTGAACACTGTCCAAATCGCTTTAGGGAACTAGACTATATAAAAATGATTGTAAAATTAATAAATTATGCATTCTTTCGCTGGATTTCTGCGTTGCTACATCTTTCCATTCCTGGCTCAATAGCGACAGTGGTGTATCAGTTGAAAGTTAGTCCTTTGCCCCTTTGACTTTGTAAAAACAAGGGTGCAAATGTTGAATTTATCTTTCATTTTCCTGAATAGAATATTTGTGGGTTTTTTTTCACCTGAATGTCCATACACATCGCTTTTGTAAGGCTACAGTATTTGTGTTGTCACATCTTGAATCACCAATAATTCCAGATAAAATTAATTAATTTTTCATTGTGTTCAGTGGTAAGACAACTAGCATGGTCTAATAATGTAAAGTGCTTACCATTAGAAGTTCTCTACACATCTTAAAAAACCCATCCCCCAAAGAACAAACCCCAAGAACCACTAACCCCCAAACCCATAAAGGGGGCCTAATTTTGGTTTATTTCTGAGTGCACCCTGAGAATACCCCCCACAGCCAGCTGCTGAACACTGAGTTCTTTAGCAAACCAGAGCACTCATTCCCATGCTGAGATGTTCCAAAGTGTATTTGTGTGGGGGCTGTGCCCTTGGGTCAGATGCCCACAGACTGCACAGTACCTGAAAACCTAATTCAAGTGTCTGCAATCTTCTCCCTGCTGGAATCTCCCCAGGAAGGAATTTTTGCCACTCGTGATGCACTACCTGTTCTACACTAGTTTTCACAGATATGTTCACTCCTACCTGACATCCAGTGTGCAAGATCTTATTTAGTTCCCCTGCATCTAGCAGAGGGCTGTTAGCTTGGGTTTGCATGTAGCACTTTGAGTAATGGGATATAAAACATCACAGCTTTTTAAATTCCTTTTCTTATCTTGGCTCTCATCTGTGCTGTTAATACAAGTAAATGAAGGGCAGTCACGGTGGGGGGAAAAGGCATAGGAAGCAGGGAAGCCATTGATTTGAGTATCTTCCCAAACTTCTCAGATGAAGTTGTTTCCTCTAGGAAATTCTAGTCAAAGATATACATGTGCAGTCTCAGTTTTTTCCTAGCCCAGCTTTAGAAAAAGCTTAATTTGGAAGAAAAAAACTCCCAACATCTACAGCCTTTCCAAGAGAGATGATCTAAGCGAAAGCAAAGCTGATTTTGACATGCTGTAGTTTCTCAAAGACAGCTGTGGGGTTTGATTTTTTTTTTTTTAGGTTAAAAGCATGTTTTCTGCCTTAGATCCACATCGATTTTTATCTCCTAGATACCTCCTGCACACACTCCTCTTACCATTTGTGTGATTTGCAATACCTACTTTGCATAAGCAAAGTGACTGATAAATGATGATCCATTTATGTCTCAGTGCAGGTAATTGTGGCTGCTTGGATGCTGCCATGTTCTACGATTTAACTGGGAGCATACCAGATTCTAAGTATGCATGGTATGTGTTTTGTACTGACAAGAAGAGGAGGGAGAGCAAAGCATAATAAACAAGATTATGTTGTGCAGTCACTGTTTTAAATTCTAAATGAATAAAAAGTTTTGAGGTTAACTTGGCAATTTTTTTTTTTTCCTGTTTTCAGGTTACAGGTGTTGGAGTTAGTGGGAGAAAATGTGTTGTCATATGGAATAGCCTCATTTATTCTGACAAAATCCAGTCTTCATGCTGTGAAGGTAATGGTAGGTAGTGAAAAGAGAGCTGCCTGTTGGATTATTCAACCTGTTGGTTCCTACGAAATGGGTTAGCATTTTACACCAAAAAAAAATTAGACAATAACTGAGACAAAAGGCTTCTTAGTTTCTGTATGCTAATAAATGCATGTCTGTTTACATAACCTTATTTGAGCTCCAGGGGATAAAGTACTTTTAAAAAAAGTTTCTTATATATTGGAGTAGTGTTTTAAACTTAATTTGAAAGACAGTAGTTTTTACATTGTAAAGGAGATGTAGTAAATACAGCTTGTATTGAAGCAATATCTAAAGCTCCTAAATTTGTTAGAACTGTAATTTAACAACAAATTTCCAACCTCCCAGTCTGGAAAAGACAAAGTGTATGACCACAGAGAGTGGAAAGAGCAGCTCCTCTTCCTGACAGCGTGGAATTGGCCCTTCTGTATTTTTGCTCCCAGGCTCCCTCCAAGGGTGGGATCTGCTTAAGCCCAGTCCCCCAGAGTAGGTAAAATGACTCATTCCTGAAAACTCCAGTGTTGGTTTGACAGCCTGTTTTAAAGGTCTGTTTTATTTTCTTGTTCTAGAAGATAATGAACTGAAACTGTAGTAGAGAGCTTTGAAAAATCGTTTCCTTTATCTGATTTCTGAAACTATGATCTCTGTATTTGCTCAGGTCCTGCTAAACTTCTCTGCTGTGGTGATCTACAACAGGAATCTTTCGAGCACGCCATTGGAAGCCTTTGCATCCTGGCAGAACAAGCCAACTGATGCTGGCAGGTAGCATTCCATGTATCTTACACTTGAACTGATAAATACTTAAGTTTTGTTTGGGTTTTTTTCATTTTAGATTTTGCAGCTTTATAATTTTGGAGAATAATGACATTTTCATTTTCTAGATACAAAACCAATTGTGATAAAACTCACACTGCAAGATTTTTTGTCTTGGGAGAGAAGCAAAGATAAAATGGCGAAGTATAGTGGTTTTAAAAAGTTTTTCTTCTTATTCTTGGAAAGCAATTAGACTTCTTTCCCTCTCCCCTGAACTTCCCGTTCTTCATAAATAACCTCCCAACAGATAATGGTTGTCCTTCTGTCATTTCAAAATCTCTCTCTGTCTAACATGGGCAGGAGGCTGGAATTCTTTTGTTCTGACCTAAGATAAAAGTCTTGGGACATGACAGTGGGTAATAAATTAAACAATTGTTAGAGAGCTATTTTTGGGTTTAAGAACTACACTGGGCACTGTCATTTTAAGCTTCTAAGTTTTAACAAACCAAACAACATTCAAGGGGAGAACTCAAATGTGGACACAAAACTGTCCTGAGGATGAGTGTGAGCGTGGTTAATGTCTGTCTCCTCTGGGCACTTCAGCTGGCCATTGAAATGTGCTTTGTGTTTTTTCAGCTTTAGTTGCCATTGGTGATTTTCTTCCTTTACTGAGGATTTGGGCATGGGAATGCCCCTAACAAAGCAGTGCCTTCACCTCCAGGCCTGGCAGTGCTGCAGTTGTGTTGGGCTCTGGCTTCTCGTGCTGTAAATAGGGCAGATCAACTCGGTAGCCTTGGCAGCAGGAGCAGATTTTAAGAATACAAATGAAACCGAGGTGTCAGTCTCCTGCAGGCTGTCAGTGGGCTTTTGTGCTCAGCTGCCCTTCTTGGTTTCTCTTTTTACTTTTTTTTTTTAAACGTCTTCCTAATCTCTACTGTTAAAGGAAAAAAAAAAATACCTGTTTATCTCAATAGCATTTCATATTGCTTAATTCTAGAAAATAATTAGTAGGATTATCTCACCCATCCTCTGCCATCTGAAGTCCCTGATTTCTATCTTATTCCTCTGCTTTTTTTTTTTGTTAATTATTATCAGATCAGAAAGTGAATATTGTCCTGTATGAAGAGCAAAGGTGCCAGCCTTGGCCTCTTAGAAGATAGTGTCAGTTTTGTAATTTTGTTCATTTATCACAAGTGCTGTAACTATTTCATACCAGGCCTCCCCCCATGTAAGTTTTGATGAGAGCTTATTTTATAAACAGGACCCTGAGTGAATTTACTGCTTGTCCTGCTATCCCAGACCAGGGTGACAAGCCACGAATGACAGCCTCAGTGACTGCCCCAAAAATGTGCAAATACTGAAATGAGGAGATCTTTCAGATGAGCAGGTCACCAGCCTTCTTGTTGGAGAAGCAACTGAAACAAGAAGGGTTATTCAAGCTGCTTATTTCACAAATAAATGGACTAGATGTTGATCCACTGAACCTTATGACTGCTGGCACGGAAGAGGCATTGACACTCAGCAGTCACAGAAAATACTCAGAGAGGGTAATCCCTCCTACAGAAATAGCCACAAATACTGTCAGAGTCCATTTCAGAGTCTAAGTTCTCTTCTGCAGCATGTGAAAGCTTTAAAATGTCCCAGAAAGCCTTCAGGGATGTGTTCATTAACCACTTATTCCAGATGCTTTTAGGGATTCTGTGGAATACCAGTTGTTCTAGATCTGGCTCTCTGAACACAGCAAACAGCCATCATTCCCCTGAAATTGTTTCTAAAGCCATGTTTCAGACAGGAAAATACAGCAGTTGTTGAAATGCTGACTTTTGTGCTGCTGATAAAAGGGAATATAGCAAAATTAAACATCTAAGAGTTGCTAGTGGTGTCTCTTTTCAGCTGAATTATCAGCTAATTAGGGAAATCTTCATTTGTATCTTTTTTTGCATTGCCCTTTGTGACTTGTTCCTTTACCTGCACATAAACAGCAGAAACTCAGCTGGAGACTTGTTGATGCTGTGATAATTTGATTCCCTGCCTTCATCTGATTGTCTGGGCATGGAATCTGATCTGTACAGTTTGCTTTGCTCTCATCTCATCTTTTACAGTTCTGGGAATGTAAAGTTTGGTAATACTTGGGTTGCCAGTAAATTCTATGACCTCGAAGTGTTTTAAAATTTCATGTGCGAGATCCTTGTTTTAATGGTGATTCCTGAAGTATGTGACAAAGGAAGTTTGGTTTATATGTTGTCAATAATATGTATTTTAATCAACAAATAGTTGGAGAAAATAGAAACCAGTCAGTTCTTTCCTTTAGCTATAGAGAAAATGGTTGGAAGGGACCTCTGGAAATCATCTAGTCCAACCTCCAATATTTTTAAACTTTATGGAGCACATTCATTCCTGGTGGATAATAATAACAAACCTTGAAAAACGAGGGAGAATATATGCTTGCAATCTTGATCAGGTTTGGGTTTTTTAGAGACATTTCATTGTTACTTTTGAATTATTATTACTATTTTTAGTTAAAATGCAACTTCTTAAAATTTTTGAGTGCAGAGGAATTTGAACAGATCATGTAATGTTCAATCTTCATTTCTTAGGCACAGAAATGAGTGAATGTATAGCCCCAAAGAAATGCACAAAACCAAACACTTTAATCTGCTGTAGTTCTTTATTTAATTTATGGCTCAGCAGTTTTTTGAAACAGGCAGATTATTTACCTTTTGTAACAGGCTCAAATTAACATTTTATGCTTCTTTTCTTTAATAAATACAAATTCAACCCTGAAAACCCAGCTGATCGAGTCAGTGGTTGCTATGGAAATGCTCATTTGATACATAAAGCTGTAATTGGATATTTGTTTCCCCCTGACTTGCAGCTTCTCCTAATCCTCTCCCCGTTGGTAACTGCTGCCTTTTTTGAGGCATCCAGAGGGATGATGTGAGTGTCCTGCTCCGGGCAAAGTGAGCCAGAGCATCTTTGTGATTTAAATTGGTGATCTGAGCGAGTCCTTGAGTGTTGAGATAGTGCTCGTCTGCTGCCTCTGAGGTGGAGGTGGCAGGACCTGGCCGAGAGGCAGGTGGCAAGTTCACGTGGTCAATGTTGTTTTCTAATTCAGCTTTACTTTGTACAAGATTTAGATCTACTTGTTCCAGTGTTTTTAGGACAAGGGTTATTCTTACATCTTGTTTTACAGCAAATTTATCACCAGGCCTTGCTAAAGCTTGTTTTATGGCAGTGCTACTACATTCTTACCCATGCTTGTTTTAACCACTGATTGTCCTCTGTTCACTGGAGAAGAGGGGGTAGGACAGGACAAATTTTGGGGTTGGAGAAGAACTGCACTTCTGGGAACATGCCCATTCTCATTTTGATGATTGGGACAGCAGGAGCTCCAGTTCAGGAAGATGATCTGTATCTGAATGTTTTGTACTGGCTTTAGCCCACAGGAGCTCCAATTCAGGATATATTTGAATGTTTTGTACTGGCTTTAGCCCAGCACAAATTGCTGGTCTCTTTCCTGGTCATCATCAGATGAATGATTATTCTTCTTTCCTCTTTTCCCTTTAAGGAAGGAGAACTGTACCTGAATTGCAGTTTCCAGGTTGAGGTTTTACAGTACAGTGGAAGATCCTTGCCTCTTCTGCCTCAGCAGTGAATGAAGCAAGTTCAGGTACTTATTTATTCACTGACTACATGTCCAATGCATGTGTTGGGGAGACACAATTTCTAAAAATAGAGATATGTCTTTTAAAAAAAAAAAATCAGCTGATATAATTAGAAAAACATACTAATGTCTTCCCACATCCACCTACCTCAACTCTTCCACTCTTAAACAAAATCAGCATACTTCAGCCTGGAGAAAAGAAGCTTCAGGGTGACTGAACTGTGGCCTTCCAGTACCTGAAAGGAGCCCATAAGAAGGATGGAGAGAGACTTTTTACAAGAGCATGGAGTTACAGGACAGGGGGAAATGGCTTCAAACTGACACAGAGTAGGTTAAGATTAGATACTAGAAAAAAAATTCTTCCCTGTGAGGGTGGTGAGGCCCTGGTACGGTTTGCCCAGAGAAGCTGTGGATGCTGCCCTATTCCTGGGAGCATTCAAGGCCAGGTTGGACGGGGCTTGGAACAACCTGGGATCGTGGAAGGTGTCCCTGCCCAGGGCAGAAGGTGGCACTGGATGGTGTTTAAGGTCCTTCCCAACCCAGCCCCTTCTATGATTCTGTTACTTAAAAGTTAAGTAATAGTTGAGATCAAATCCAAGTTGAGCTCAGTTTATTTAGATGTACACCAGTCAGACTGTCTCAGGAAGATAGATGAGGCTGGCAAGAAAGGTGCATATTTTAATACAGTGTACAGGTATTTGCCATAAGCCTTCTAATTTAAAATTTACAGCTGAGTTTGAGTTTTGTCATTCCTGCTGAAATGTGTTTGGAGGATTATGTGCTGATCTGGGTGAAGGAGAGAGGTTCAACAGGAGGTTTGTGTTCTGGGAGAGAGGCTGCAGTTGGCTTGTAGGGCAACAGGCCTGTGCTCTGCACTGCATTGGAAAACTGCTATGTTCCAAACACAAGGAACTGAAAGGAAAAATGTGGTTGCAGAAGTTAAAAGGTGTGCAAAGGAACTCTGCAGAGAAGTTCTTTGAGTGTCCTGAATACCAGGCGTTAGATTTGGTGTGGGGGAAAGAAGTGTCTACACCTGGATTTAGGAAACAAGATTGTATCTTTGTGGTGAAGACAGGCCAAAGGACACTCTGAACCATCTATTTTCACTGCCATCTGGTTGTAAGGATCCTGATCCTTCTCCTATCAAAGTTTTCTCCTGCTTCATAACTACTGAGATAAAAATCCAAAGCTTTTTCTTTTTTTGGTTGTGAATACAATCTGCTGCATCCCTCTTCGACATTCAATATATATTATTTACTAATGTCAAATCTATGCCAAACCTGCTGTGGAGTAGTTCTCTTTTGTACAACTCCAAATAAGCAGGAATGCCAAGTCACAGGAGGCACTTCATTGCTGAACAGTTAAACAGGAGTTTTGTATTAACTGGGGTGTGTCCTTCGGAAAGAAGTGTCATATTTATCTTGTGAGGCTCTTTGGTTAATTGGCATGATTTTTTTCTTAATTGCATTCTTAACTGACACAGCTGGAAGTTCTTGCATTGAATAGAATTGATAATGTTGATAATGTTTGAAAAACCTAGAGCTAATCCACAGTGATTTTACAGTCCCAGAGAATGAAAAGTCTAATTCTGTTTTGTAACACTCAATAATCCCGTTTATAGTCTGAAAAAGTAATGTGTGTCATGTAGCCTTGGAGGCTGGTACTTATCAGCTGTTATTCCTTCTGAGTATTAAAATTGGGTTCTAAGTCAGCACCTCATTAAAATACCTAAACCAGCTCTTTCCAAGCTGATGGCTTCCAACTGGAAACTTAAATAAGTCTGTGATAAGGGAGCGCCAATGGAGACATTGCCTGTACATGTGCCATGACGTGTTTGTTTTAAAAGTGTGGTAATCATGAGAGCTGTCAAAATCCACTGGAGTTAAAACACTTGTTCTACTTTTACCTCGCTGAAATGGCAGACTTTCTTGATAAGAACATTTAGATACCAAATCCATGGTGTAACTGAATTACAGCCACCACCTGGCCTCCTGAGACACTGTGTAACTCTGGCTGTCCTAAATACATCCCTAAATTTGAGACTGTCATTTCAGGAAAGCTAACTCTGCCTGTAGTGCTAAGTGTTTACCTGCTGGCATGTCATTCATGCCCTGAAAGGCAATTTTTAATGTAAATCACTAGTCATAAACCAAAGCAAACAAGCTGTTGTGCACACATCGGAAAGCACAGAAACCACTGACGTGGAATTATTGAAGGTGTTCCTCCACAGTTACTGTTTAGAAAGGTGCAGGTCTGAAGCACCTTGAAGTTAGGTGGCAGGGGTGGTCTGGGTAGGAAAACTTGCAATGGGAAGTGGCCTGTCAGCACAGGAGCTGGAACAGTCAGGGAACACTGATGTGGGCCGTGTGGGCACTTGTAGAGAGTTTGTCCTTTTGCACAATTAAATCCTTTTTCCTGCTGGGAGAAATCCATTTTTCTGTGGGTCTCCTATTAGTGGATTTTGGCCAGATTTGCTGAGACAAGGCTGACACTGGCAGTGCTACAGGGTCCTGCAAAGAGTTGGGTAAATGAGTTCTCTCTGTCCCCACTGGAATGGAAGCCAGGAAGACAAAATACACCAGAACTTTTGTTGTGATCTCCAGCTCTGTGTGTGGGTGCTGGATAACGTACCAGAGTGCTGAACTCTTAAACCTTTAAAGATTTAAATGGTATCATTTGGTGTAGTAAAGTTGTAGTAAAGCTCTTTGCCATGTAGCTCTCCAAAGAAATACTATTTTTTACTCACTAGTAATCTAATACTTCTTAGCAGCTCCAAAGGATGGAAAAAAATATTTGTAATATACTTTTGAAAATTACAAGAAACTACAGGGGAAAAAACAAGGGGGCTAAGGAGCTTTGATAGGCTTTTCCTTTAGAGAGCTCCTGGATTTTCTGTATTGGGTGGAGGTTATGCAGCTGTTTTTATCCTAATGTTAACATATTAGGTTACAGGAATCTTTCCACTTAATTGAACAAACACAGGAGCGTATTTATGTAACTGAAGATCTGCAACTGCCAGCAGAATTAATTAGGAGAGGAATAATTAGGCAAATAGTAGTGTCCAAATGGTCCCAATAGAAAAATGTATTGCAATCCCAGTAGAAATCTCATTAATGTTGTTGTTTTTGATGAGCTGTGCCTTTTGCAGTATCATAATGGGAGGCAAATGTAGAAGGATCTCAGTGGGGTGTCAGCTTGGGTATAAGGCAGAAACAATATCAAGGTTTTAAGCTGTCTGGTCTCATTATTGTCACTTAGTCATGGCTGCAGCTCCACTCTCTGCTTAAAAGCCTCCCTTGATTGAATGAGCCACTTTAGGGCGAAATAGGTACAGAAGAGAACATTTCAGGTTAGTATTTGGTGTGGAATTGTTGCTTCATGCATGGGAAACAAGTTGTCTCTTATGCTGAGCAGATAACCCAGGAAAAAATGAGACAAATGGAGCTTAATTCAAATACTTCTGCTTGAATTTGTCAGTTTATTGCTTCAAAGAATGTAAAAGTTAACAAGCACATTATCTTAGACTTTCCACTGTAATGTCACTCATGCAGAGGAATAAAAGAAAGGTTAATTAATGTAATGTCATATTTATAGTGGCTGTTCTAGGGAGCACGTTCTTGGTCTGCAGTAACAAGGTCTGTCACATGGTCAGTGAGAGAAAATACCTGAGAAATAGTCCTCCAGCAGAGAAGTTGAGTCTTCCCTATTTCCCTCTTCTTGTGCCACCTGAGAATCTTTTTTAGCTCTGTTAAAAATTACTGTATTGTAATTCTCTCTGAGTGCATTTTCCAGGCTTGTTTCATAGGTGCATTGGAATGGATTAAAAAGCATTGTACTGTGAGTATAGCTTTAATCAAACCTATATCAGTGAAGCAAAAGCCTTTCACAAATAATCATTCAGAGATTCCAGCTTGGAAAAGTGTTACTTCCTCAGAAATAACCTCCTCCATGCCTTCCAGCTGAGGCCTGGGGAGGTTGAAGGAGATGTTTAAGGGTCACAAATACCATCTGAGGCAACACTGCTAATACAAATGATCTCACCTAACCCCAGGTTCTAACCAAATTCGAATTATGGCCTTTGTTCCTCTACCAGGGAGCTACAGGGCCCTCCTGAATTGATCTGTTAACAGGGTTTTGTTAACATTTTGATCAAACTACTAACAGCTGAGTAGTAAATTAATTAGATTTTTAGTGATGGGTAAATTAATCCACATCACAATGTTCTAGGCTGCCAGCTCTGGAAAAGTAGTGCTTCTCCTTGTCACAGTGAAAGTTTGCAATAACGGTTGTGTGCATTTCGTATTTATCTGTTCCCCTTCCCCTGTTAGCTATAGTTGCTGATGTTTTTCATTAACTTGGTTTCCTATTATGGCAACAGCTCTGAGTAAATATCAGTTAGGCAAGCCTCTTATTTATGTGCATGTCCTTAAAATGTGACTATAAAGTATTCATTAAATCTGGATTCCTGCGGCCATGTTCAGACACAGACATCTCTGCCTTACTGAAGAGAGAGAGACACTCAAGTGAGATTTTTCTGACTTTTACTGTAGACACAATGTTTGAAAACAGGGTGCAGAGATGGAAACAATTGACTATCAGTCTCTGAATGTGGCCTAGAGGAGAGGCAGTGCTCCATAGTTTACTGTCCAGTCCAGAACACCTGGAAATATGGGATCCTGATTTCTTACAAGACACTGAATTTGGTGCCACTTGTTATCTAATCATTTGTAGCGTCAGTGACAAAATCTTTCTTCTGCTGCTTTCTAAACACAGCCTTTTTGTCCTGCAGCCCAGAATTTCCAGGAGGGTGAACAGAGGAGCTGTGTGAGGAAGGAGCAGCAGGCTGGTGCCTCTGGAAGGAGCTGGCTGTGCTGCCCATCCCGGAGCCTGAGTGCCACACGTGCAGCCATTCTCTCCAGGAACACCCAGCACCTGCGTCAGGGACACTGCAGAGGTGACAGATGTGCAGCAACTCTGGTGCCTATAAAAATACCAGTTACTGTGCAAACACTGTTCAGCTAAGGAAGGGCTGCTTCTCTCTGTAGTGTTCTTGAACAAAACCATTCTGGGGATTGTGCTATGGGAGTGTGGCTGAGGCAAGGACTTCCTGGCATGAAGGATCTCTTCACAGCCAGCACAGAATTGGAAAATCCTAGAATGGCCTGGGTTGGAAGGGGCCTTAAAGCCCATCTCATTCCCATCCCCCTGCCATGGGCAGGGACACTTTCCACTCTCCCAGGTTGTCGCAAGCTCCATCCAGCCTGGCCTTCAACACTTCCTGCCACAGCTTCTCTGGGCAACCTGTGCCAGGGCCTCACCACCCTCACAGAAAGTATTTCTTCCCAATATCTAATCTAAACCTACTCTCTGTCAGTCTGAAACCATTCCCCCTTGTTCTGTCTCTCCAGGCCCCTGTAAAAAGTTTCTTTCCATCTTTCTTGTGGGCTCCTTGCAGGTACTGGAAGGCCGAAATGGACTTTCTCTGCATCTAAGGCAGAGCTGGGCAGAGCTGTACTGCTGAACCCTCTAGGGCTATTGGAATCCTGGAAAACTGGGAGAAGTAGAAAACAAACATTAAGCCAGAGAAGCAAGCAGAAAACTCATTTCTTTGTGTGCTTTTTTTTCTTCGGCCAGAAAGGAAATGCTTCCTGAAGCATTCAAACATTTGCTCTGCCTAAATTTTAACCATTTTTTCCAGGCCATTTTTTTCTGATATCCAAAAGTATTTTTTCGAAGTAGAATCCAGGCTAATGCAAGGAGAGGAACTGTAGATTATCAGCTAATGGGGAAGTCAAAATAATAGCCACAATGTGAGTCTGATTCAGAAATAAACAGGCAATAGAAAGTTAGTGCTGGAGAGCACTTCTCAATACCTCAGGAAAGTTAAACAGCTCAGGTCTCAGTAAGTATAACTTTCCTCTGTTGTGTCTCAGCTGATGAGCATCCTCCTTCTGGCCCTGTTGAGTGTATGTCCTGCCTTGCCTTTTTCACCACTAAATCAGAGACAAAAAATCAGGTTCAGGTTGTTAAGCCATTTCCACTGTAAGCCTTTCATGCATTGGCTTTCATGTCCTCACAAAATCACAGAAGAAAAAAAAAAGAAAAAGAAACCAAAACCAAAAGAATGACCTGGT
The DNA here is from genome assembly GCA_013397775.1 of Eulacestoma nigropectus. Lineage (NCBI taxonomy): Eukaryota > Metazoa > Chordata > Aves > Passeriformes > Eulacestoma > Eulacestoma nigropectus. Next base: position 12,859 of record VZTE01001955.1, read on the forward strand.
GCAGAGGCTAATGACTGAAAAATCAAAAAGGGAAAAGGGAATGAAGATACAAAAGTGAAAACCACAGAGTTACTTAGGGAGGAGAGGGTGAAGGCAGGTGTTCAAAGGGTAACACTGCTCAGCAGCAACAGGAGTTCCTTCTAGAAAAAACACCCTCCAAACAGTAACAGATCTGGTCATATGGGTGTGAGGGCAGAGGCAGCGAGTCACGAGGTTAAATGGTGGATAGCACTGAGCTCTGGTTGCATTCTGTATGAGACAGGGATTCCTGGCAGGAATCCCTACCGGTATGATTTTAATTCCACTGGAGCGGCAAGAGCAGCCTTTTCAAACCCCTGGTGCTGCTCTGGCCAGTGTCAAGGCTCCTGACCCCACGTCTGTAACTGAACTTCACTGGGGTCATGTCTGCCGGGCTTAAATGGCTGGACTTGACCTCAGAGGTCTTTCCTAACCTCGGTGATTCTGTGAATCTGCAATGCAGAGGCCCTTTGGGACCCGCTGCACTGAAAGGACTCTGCAAAACGTGAGGTCTTTATGTATCTCACAAAGTGCCATCCTGGGAGCGTGGCTTTGGCAAACTCGGGGACACTGTGCAGGCTCCCCCGGCCCCCTTTTACAGCACAGACAATCCCTGCGCAATTTGCACAAGTCAAATTAGTGATCAAACCCCTAATGACTTGAAAACGAGCGGCAGTGGGAGGATTGCTGGGGGGCACTGCTGGCTCGATGTGTTCCCCCCGGCCATGGAAATAAAGGGTGCTGGCTGCTAAAGAGGGGTGCTGGGAGCCACCCTGGGGCTGCTGAGGGGACCCCTGAGGCGGCCAGGCTCGGCCAGGAAGCTTCACCATAGCCTGGATTTACTTCTCATTCAAAATCACTGAAAGCCAAACTCCTCCTCCTCCTGATCGGAAGCCAATTTTTTTTTTCTATGTGAACTTAACTGTTTCTTGCTCATGCTTAACTGGATTTTAAAGCCGTGTTTTAACATAAGTTAAAGCACTGTGGATATTTTTTCCCCTTTTTCCTTTTTCCCAGCAGAGGCTGGAGGATGTGGGTCAGCATGGAGGGCACAGAGCTGCAGGCTCTTGGGGGAGCAAATCGCCCCCCTTCCCACTCCTCAGCTCTGCTGGGTCCTAGGGCCTCCCTGCCGTCTGTGCCATCTCACTTTAACATCTCTTAAAACTCTTCAAAACAGCATCCAGCGGGTCAGGAAGCACTGATCCAGCACAGAAAAAGCAGGTCACCTCTGAGGAACACGTGCGGATCCCATGCAAGCTACCTTCTAAAGTTGGAGGCTGTGTTAGTCTTTTGTTTGTGTTACAGAGGGGTTGTTTCCATAAGCAAGAGTTGATTCTGACCTGAAACTGAGTTATAACACATGCGGTCCCTGCTGTGAGGGGACAGATATTTGCTCTGTTTGCAGATGGACAAATCCTGCACCCGGCAAGTGCTGCCACCAGTGCCGGTAACAGCTTCACTCGTCTGCCTGCAGCAGTGGGCAGACCTTAAACGGGGGAAGTGCCGGTAACAGCTCCTGCTCCACACTCCTCTTCTGTTTCCCAGGTCGTGCAAACTGCTGTGCATTTCAGGTACATTGTGCAGAGGTTCTGTTTTGATGTGTGAAGCATTTAGCTTGTCTTGGATTTGGCCACTTTGTTTATGAAAGCAAAGCAGAGCAGTAGTTTAGAGATAAACAGAACTAGACATGACTCCAGAAATTGATTTGCATAGATCTCTTCTGTAATTCTAATACTACTAGATAGGCCATCATCAACTGATAAGAATACACTCATCTATTATTAATGAAGAAACTTGTTTGTGCAAGGATTTTGGTTTAAAGAAGTTTTTCAGAGGAGCATAGTGTTGGCTCAGCTCAGGTTTGCTGAGCCACTGAAAGTACTTAAATGTACACCTTTAACTCCTTTCCTTTCCTGCTAAACTACTGCACAACTAAGCTCTTACTTTTGTTAGTTTTTATATTTCCTGAATGTGGGAGCAATATAAAATATGTCAAAGTAGAACCAGAGGGACTGGGAACTTAATGTAAGTATGGATTTATTTTTAAAAAGAAAAAAAAAATCTGGCAGAAGTTAACTGTGTATTCTTCGAGAAAGTAGAGCTCTGCACTGGTGTTTGTTTCCACAGCCTTGGGGAGTTCACAGGGCGTGGCTGACAGACACAAGGACAAAGTCTCACCTCCTGGTCAAAACCAGCCCAAACCCCAGAGAATTTGGGAGGACTGAATGCAGAGGCTGCGGAGCTGTAGGAGCACAGGGACAGGCTCTGTCCTGACAAGTGCAGGCACAGCTCCTGCTGCCTTTGCCTCGGCCTGGCAGAGCTGAACGAGGTCCAAAGTGTTGGTCTAAGGCTGCCGTAGCACCAGTGCAGACCTGCCTTGCACGAGGTTATGCTGCAAGACACTGCTAAAGCTCTTCTGTCCTGAGGAGCTGAGGGAAAAAGGGTGAGAGTTAAGCAGCTTTAGAATAGTTCCATATATTTGAGAATTGCTAAATGTTTCTCATATTTCCTGTATGAAATACGTGATGTGTTAAATCACGAAACCAGCAGAACACAGTGGGGGCTTAAATTTAAACTAGTTCAGAGAAAATACTGCACACACAGACTCTGTTGTCCTCATCAGGGATGAGCCACATTTGTGATGACAGATCCGTAAACGAATGGGAACATTGAGCATAACAATGTGCATGTTGGGGGATATGAGGGGACAAATGGTAGGAAGCAGATGTGTGCTTTCCTCCTGGAGTCAGACAGGAGCTGGAAGGAGCCCTGCTCTCACCAATCATGTATTTCTAGTGTGCTTAAACCTGGCTGGCTTGTGATTATTTTTGGTCCTCACATCCAAACAGTGGGAAGGGGAAGCTGTTTCATGTTTTGATGATCACCCTCTCTTACAGTCCCACTAAAAGAAGGTTTTAGTGTGTAGGAACTGTAAGGAGAACAAGACAATGGGAGATACAGAGGAAAGGGGAGAATGGGATCTTTAGGAATAGAAGGGAAAGGAGAAGGCTGGAACAGCAAATGGAGTAATGTGAACACAAGAAATGATTTCCAGGAAACAGAGATAGGAGGAATCCCTTCTGACCACTAGTGAGAAGGCCTGCTTCAGCTTTTTAAGGCTGGATTTGTATCCCTACAATGGCACACATTTAGGCAGTTTTCCCTCAAAACAGCCCTGAAAGGGAGGTAATTTTACTTCTAAGCTTCCTTTTCAAGTGTAGCCCAAAATAATCAGTGACTATAAAATCAGTACTAAAAGGAAATCTTCTGATTTTGGGAGCATCCAACTCCATTTTTCTTTTAATTAATAGAATTTTGACTGACACAATGACTCCTGGCCTACAAAGGGATCAGAACACAGGAACACTTGCATTGTCTGAGTGGCAAAGATAGAGTAAATCTGTGGCTTTAGTTTTCCAAGCCCTTTAGGACCAACTTGCCTCGTGTAAGTGTTAGCAAAGAAATAATCCATGCATGCTTATTGCTTCTTTCATGCTTGTATGATTTTAATGATAATTAAATAGTACATGTCTGAGATCCAAAGGCAAACCAGAGTCAAGTGTGCCTGACTCATTTCTCCTCTCTGAACAAAAATGGGAAACATCAAACCTCTGTGTGAGGCTGTCTGATGTTCTGCAAGGCTCATAGCTTTGCCCTGCTCCTCTCATGTAGATATCCTTAGGTAGATATCTGATCCTTGCTGAATTTTGTAGTAATTGGTTACAGGAGGGGAAAAAATGTCTTCTCTTGTGCACAGAGAGAATTTCTTGATGGTCTGAAATGTGCAACTGGGCTTTTCTTGTCTGTAAAATGGATTGAAGCAAGTCTGGAAATATGATTTGCCTTTTCTCATAACATGGGCAAATGAAATAGGGATGCAAGAAAACTGATGTAAACAGCATAAAAGAATCTCTTTTAATCCAGCATTTCCTTGGTATTTGTGAAACCCACTCAGAATGTTTCTTTACTCCTGTATGTGGTGTCCCTGTGCACATGCAGCTGCTCTGGTACTGAGTGCTGGTGTAGATGGATCAGGACTAAAAAATGAAATAATCCATGGAAAAAGCAGGTTTCAGTAGGGATGGCACCTTCTTGTGTGTGCTCGTAAAGCTAAACACTGGAAGTACTTTAACACAAGCTACGGGATAATAACACTTGTTCAGATGTTTTGAAATATATATTATTGATTATTTTTCTTTTCTAGCTCTGTCTGTTAGAGATCATGCTGTTCCATGTGTCCTTTCATCTATCCCTTATAATTGTAGAGCCAAGTGTAGAGATCTCAAAGGTAGGACACCAGTCATTTCTGTTCTGAGCAGGGGAAATACACAGACTGATGCTGCATTAAAGAATGCAATATGAGCTCAACGTGTGCATCAAAGAACCCACAAAAGAAAGCCCCAGATTTACCTCTCAGTTAAAGTTTCTCTTCTCTGTCAGTTTTCAGTCAGTCATCAGAGAGGGATGAACTTGTGATGCAGAATTGTGATAAAATCATTGAAAATCATTCAGTCAACAGCCAGGCATGAGCCTGCTGGAAAACAGGCTTCAGTCATTGCTGTGTCCAGGGATGAATTTTAGCTGGAACTCTGGTCAGCACTGCATTTCTTCCAGCTGCTGAGGTTGGGGTGATGTGACTGTAGGACTGTAGTGTGACAGGGAAGTGTTGACCTCCCTTCCCCATTCCCCCTCTGGCTTCTCACATCATTATAAACAAGTTTGCTCTCTGTACTGTGTATTGATAAGGAGTACCTCAGAGTTGTGATCTTATTTTCCTTCCTGCTTTTTTTCCCATTTGGAAGCAAGTACTTTTTGTTTGTTTACAAACTTCTGGATTTAGTTTTATGCTGTTACATAGAAGATGGTAAATCCAGCTGGGCACCTACATTCAGTTAACCACAAGAAGTTTTTCACCTGGCAAGCATGCAACATTTGTAATATTCCTTCCTTTCTGATACTGAACCAAAATTCTCTCTATTTAAAATTGCATTTACCTGCATTTTCTTGAGAGACATCTTGTTAGCAGCTCTTACATGAAAAAAGGGAAACATTTATTCATTGCAATTGATCTATGGTAAAACTAATTTACAAACCAAGTAACTTTTGGTTGCAGTGAAGTGATCTCCGTTATAAAAGATGACCTTTCTAGGAGCAAGACATTTTCAGGTACAAGTCACCTGTAATTTTGCGAGACAAAACACAAAGATCGCATTTGTAGATAATTAATTTTTAGATGGCATCAGTGACTCATGGAGAGAAACTGATCGGAAAGTCTGCAAGAGCAGATGCAATAATTCTGTGTGGATCCCAGGGCTGATCAGTGTGAGAAAGAGATGATTATGCCAGAAGCCTTCAGTTCAGAGAAGAGACAACTTGGAATGCAAGAGAGGTTATAAAGCCATTAGTGAGATGAGATAAAGACTGGCTGTTCAGCAGCTCCTCTAATACAAGAACTTTGGAGGCATTGCACAACCCTGATGGAGTCAGCACGTGCACGTGGTGAAATGCAGGGTGAACTCGGGGAGCTCATTCCCGAAGTATATCAAAGTCTCCTTGCTTGGAGAGCGTGAAGTGTTACAGGGAATAGAAATATGCTGAGGACACAGCTGATTTTGAGCATGGTTTTGCTGTGCAGAAAGATTGCTGGACATTTGAACCACAGCAAACACAGTGAGACTTCAAGTAGGTGCCACATAGCTGGGGTGTGACCATCCACCTTCCTGTTCCACTGACAGATTCCGTGATCAAGGGTGGGCACTGTGGACAGGCCGAGGGTGACGAGGACGATTTCACTGTGCCTGGCAGGGGAACAGCAGAATCTTTCACTGATCTGGTAATTGGGCTCAAGTAACAGCCCTGCTCCATTCAAAGCTGAGGATCCTGTGGCAACAAGTTGTATAAACACAGGAGGCCAAGAATGTGCTCTGCTATGTTTCCCAAGGTGGGAGGCGGGCACACCTCTCTGGAAAGGGCACAAGGGGCACTCAGGGCACGGGAGCAGGCCTGGGATTGGAAGCAGCACACTTTGCCTGCACAATTCCTGCTTTGGGGTTGCTAAGGGCAGGAACTGCATGCATGACAGGGTTCATTTGTGGAGGGAAAAGGGGTGGAGCAAGATAATTGGGAAATGCTGGCCTGGACAAATGTCTGTGGTAGTAACCAAGAGGAAACTCCCTACTTTGCCCTTTTCCTGGCAGCAGCAGTGGCGCTGCTGCCCTAACTCACTTGTAAGGATCGATGACGGGTACATTTTTTACCCCTGACTTGGAAACAGCAAAATTAGCACACTGCCATGATGTTTTGGGGCTTTCTACACTTATTGAAGCAAAGATCATTGACTCAGTTCCCAGCTGGACCAGGCTCTCGAGGGATACTGGTAGGACAGAGCTTCTGTAGCACTTCCCCTGTTTGAGTCTCCTTACCCTGACTGGAGTGCTCGGGCATGCCAGAAGGAAGCTCTTTTTTTGTTCTGGAAGCTCTTTTTTTGTCTTGGCAGAAGTTGCTGGTTTATATTTAAAAGAACTATCCTGGAGCTTGAAATATTAATTGAGTCAACTTTTGATTAAATTGTTGCTATTAAATAAAGTATTCATCATCTGGAAAAGACCTTTAATTGGCTGGGAATAATCCTGCTAGACTGAGTTTATTTATTTCAGTTTCCATCTGTTGCTGTTAGGCTTTGGGTTTCTTTTGCTGAAGAAACACGGGGAGAAGGGGCACATAAATCAAATTTTTATTCTGAACTAACTGCCTTGTTCTGAATTGCATAAAACATTTGATCTTTTTCACTATAAAGTTTCAGGATAGAAGGACCATTAACATTAAAGATAATATGAAATGCAAAAGTTTGTTGAACATGAGATGGACGCACGATATTTTATCTTTGCATGATATTTTATTTTTCTTGTTTCACAGCTGAAACTGGCCTGTTGTGGGTAGGATGTAGCAGCACTATGGCCATGAGTGCTGGTGAGCTGCACCCAGTTCGATTGAAGTTTTTTTTCTGCATGGTGAAAAAGGGTATCCTCACCCAGCACAAATAAATTAGGCCCAATGTGAATTTTATTAGCCATCAGTTTTTGCCTGTAAAAGAATACAAGAGCTAAGAAAAATTAACCAGAGACATTTGAATGTAATTGGAACATATGACAGCAAAATGGTCACTCCTATTACAGCAGAGAGTTAAAAATACTTTTTAATCAGCCCATGTTGAATTGAACATCCTCAGATCTGTGACAAATGCACAGTTGGAAATGAGAGGTGACAGGCTGACAGTTTTCTTCCACTCATGGTTAATTTTCTTGTAGGAATGTGGCTGAAGACCTTCCAGGAACTGTGCAGCATCACTGTTACTCAACAAAAAGCAGCATTTCTGCTGTGCTGGAGACTTCAAACAGCCACACAAACTGCTAATCCACCTGCTCAGCAGTGTGCTGAAATGGCAATAATGAATAATAAATGCTTCTGCCTCCTTCGTAACATTACCAAACCCTTCTTCTCCAGGTAAGTTTACCAAATCCTAAATCATCCTCTGCCCAGACTGGCCATAAAAATTCCTTACACAGGTTACAACAGAACTCTGTGTGTTGTGTCATCCTAGGCTGTAATTTTTCCTCCTGTTTGCCTTGGACTTCTCAGAATTTTGTATTTATTTATAAGTGACTTCCAGCTGTACCCCTAACATAACCCTGGTCATCATATTTGCTTAAATTTGTAAAGCTCACCTATATGAGGAGCGTGTCTATAAAAGAAAAATCCGAGGAATGTATAAAACTTGTCATTGTAAAGTCTGAGAAGCTGAGCAAGTTTGTTGGCCACTGGGTTCTTCTGGGGCAACAGCTTTTGGTTTCTTTTCCCAGCTTTGATGTTGAGGAGATTGGTTATATTTTGAATTTCAGCTTTGTTAAGTACTTTCAAAGTCAATAGTAAGGTGTTATTTGCAACCATTACAAGGCAGATACTTCCCAAACACTCAGGAAATTCCTAATTCAAATGATGAAGGAAAAAGTAAAAAAAAATTTACAATTAAGCCAGATCGAAGTACCACAAGTAACACACCAAGGAAAAGTCTGTAAGAGAATTCCCTCTGGGAGGGGAGCAAGGCTGGTGCCTGGATGTCCATCCAGGGCTTCAACACGAATGGATCATTCATGGCAAGTGGTGGAGAGCCCTGGTGGAGAGAACACAGGGCTCCCTTCCCCAATGGAAAGTCTCTCTGTAATTCTGTCAGGCACTGTGTGACCTGTAATTATGGCCCTCTGCTCTCTTATTAATTTACACTCCTGCTTTACTTTGCTTGTGTCCAGGCACATCCATATTATAATGCAAATTCACCAGCAGCATGAAGGCCAAGTTCCAAGTAAGTGTTCCTAAGTGAGTTTTTGTCGTACCTGTTGCAATCACAAGTCAGGGGAAAAAAAGAAAACATGCACTCAAACCATTAATTTAACACGTTAGTACAGATCTAGATTCATTAATAAAATACAAACTTGCTGATGACCAAACCGGTGCAAACTTAGCTTTCATTTACCTGTGTGAGGGGTCTATTTCTCCCTGTACTTCTCTCTTGGAATGACTTCCCATGAAGGAAAATTCCCAGGATAAGCATGGCTCTAATACAAACCCGCATCAAACAAACTGAAGTTATATGTTTAGACCACTTGGCTATTTCCAAAGAAAATAAACATGATGTTGGTCCTAATGTGCTCAGCACCTTTGTTTCTTAAGAAAGGTGAAGAAAATGTTGTCTTTGGACATTTCCTTTCATAGGATTGCAACTGAGGTACTACAAATTTCGAATATTTAATCTTAAAATACCATTTCCTTTGTAAGGATAACAGTTAACTCCTGTCTCTGTGTCTGTAATTGCAAGAAACATCCCACAGAATCCAGAATGGTTTGGGTTGGAAGGGTCCTTAAAGATCATCCAGTTCCAACCCCCTGCCACGGGCAGGGACACCTTTATCCGCAGATCAGCACCACACGTTCCATTTGTCCTTGTGGCACAGTCTGATTTCACCGTGTCTGTACGTGGGGGAAGCACAAGGTGCGTGACAGGGAACTGAGGGAGCAGGAGGCACCACGAGAAATGATGCAAAGATGGCCCTGCATCTCCTGTTTCAGACCTGTTTAAACAATGTCCCTCTCTTCTTCCCTGGCAACAAGTCCCAGGAATGTGTTACCTGTTGTAATTTTTAACTGTTTGTGGCTGGAATTGATGCCTCCTCGTTCCCTGTTCAAGGAGCTGGTGAGTTTAATGTTGATCAGATCTGCTCCCTGCAGGGTACTTAAGCAAACTTAATCCTAACTGGCTCGGGCGAAGTTGCTTCAGCTGGTGGCCCTTTAAATCTCTTTCTAGACATTTCTACCTCTGCTGTAGCTGGTAAAACAGGAATAAACCTGCTGCCAGGAGCACGGGGCAACCATGGAAGCTGTTCCCGGGGCAGCGGCGCGAGGGTGCGGGCAGGAGCTCCGGCCGAAGCGCCCCCGGCATTGCCCAGCGAGGAAGGGTCAATGAAGAGCGGCAGGGCGATCAATGGCTTTGGTGTTTGCTGTGCCCGCACCCAGCCGAGTCGGGGGGCCGGGCAGGGCTCCCACCCCGGGCTCCTCGGACCTGGGGGTTTCGAGTTGTTGTCGCTCTCCGGCTTCTTCCCACCCCCAAAGCCCTGCTCCTGCCGCAGGACACCGTGTCCGTGTGCCAAGGGCCGCTGCCTTGGCCGCCCTCCGCTCGCAGCGGTAATTAAACGACTTTGCCGTCGTAAACCAGGATCGGGGCGAGTGCCAGGGAGGCCTGAAACTTTTCCGCCGTGACTTTGGCCGTCACCGCCCCCCTGCCCGGTCACTCCCCGTCCCTTCCCTCCCTGCCTGTCTCTCCAGTGCCCCCGACGGCAGCTCTGGCTGTCCCTGCGGTCCCCCCTCTCCCCCCCCCCAATCCCAAAAAGCGCGATCCGCTTTGATCTCGCCTTCAGAAAAGTTCACTTTATTTACAAGGGGAGCGCCGGGGTTCCCCCCTGTTTACACACACACATTTGTAAAATTAGCCAAGCCCCCTGACAAAAACGCAAAGGAATGGCTGAGAAATAAATAAATCTCTCCCACCCTCCGAGGCGGAAAGGCTCCAAGCCAGAGGGGTTCTCCCGCCTGGCCGGCCCGGGGCTCAGGCGATCCTGCTGCAGAACTCGTCGAAGTCCCTCTCCATGAACAGCTCGCTCTCGATCACATCGTCCTCCGAGGGGAAGTACTGCTGGCTCTCCTCCTGCGGGGAACCCGCGGCTGCACCGGCCCCGGCCCCGGCCCCGGCCCGGGCAGGCGGGGAGCGGGCGGCGGGCCCGGGCTCCCCCGCGCACTCCATCAGCGCCCCGCGGGCGTTCTCCAACACCCCCAGATACGAGTCCATGTCCAGCGGGTCCATCTCGCAGTCCGACCCGCCGCTCTCAGTGCCCACCGAGTCCGAGCGCAGGTGCATGAGTTGGTACTTCTCCCGCATCAGGAACTGGTTGGTGTTGCGGGGCGCCCGCATGCCCGGCGCCCGCCGGCCCAGCACGTTGACGGGCCGCAGGGAGAGCAGCACCCGCGGCCGCGCCGGGCGATGGCAGCGGCGGAAGGCGCGGCAGTGCTGCTGCTGCAGCTGCTGGTGCTGGTAGTGCTGGAAGTGGCTGTGCGTGCGGCTGCCCAGCAGCTTCCGCGCCCCGCTGGGGACCCTCCCGCGCCGCCCGGGCGGCCAGCGGGACCGGCTGCCGCCCCGCCGGGGCTCGCCGCCCTTCAGCGGCGTCGGAGAGGCGCCCCCCGGCACCCCCTCGCCGCGGGCGGCCTCCCAGGGCGGGCACACGATGAACTCCGCGCGTCGCAGCATCGCGGCCCCCCGACCTCTCACATGCTCCGAGCCGCCGGGACGCCCCCGCCGCGCTGCTCCTGCGCCGTCGCCTCTCCGGCGCGTCCTCCGCTTCTCTCCGGGCTAAGCGGCCGCTTCCCAAGAGCCCTACGGGGGCCTCTGCGGGCGCCTCTACCTTTTCACGATCCGCTCTGTTTTTTTCTTGAGCGGAGCCCGTTGGCAGCGCATAGCCTGGCTGAACGGCTGCGGGCTGCGGGGCAGCTTGACGAGTTCCAAGCCGCCGCCTCGGAGATGGTCTCGCCTACTCCCCAGCCGGGCGCTGCCGGGCTGTCAGCGCTGCGCCGGGCACGGCGGGCCGGGGCAGGGCCCGGGAGCTGAGCGAGCGAGGGGAGGGGAGGGCGCCGAGGCTCAGGGACCGCACAGGGAGCGCGCGCACCGCCCGCCGCCCCGCGCCCACTGCCGGCGCGCTCCCGCGCAACCCGTACTTATCACCTCCGGCGCAGTCCAACTGCCGCCGCGCCGCGGGGGGATGCCGGGGGAACACAGCCGCTCTTCAGCCGGCCTGTCCTCGCCAAACTTCGCCCTCCGCGCCCGGGGAGCACGGGCGCTCCGCGTCACCGCAGCCGCGCGCCCGTATCTCCCGAGTTATCCCGAGTTCTCCCGGGATCTTTCCCCCCTTGGGCGCGCTTTGGCTTGGCTCAGAGCTGCGGGCGCATTTTGTTCATCCCCTATTCACGAAGGCCATTTACGCTCAGCTCCCCGCGCAAGCACCGTTGCCCGCCCGGCCATTGCAGCGGCGCCACGCAAACCGCGTACGGGGCCCGTCCCTCGCAGCGGCGCTTCGCAACCCGCTACGCAAACCGCGTACGCCGCCCGTGAGGGGCGCTGGGGGGGCGGGGGGGGCGGCGAAATGGCCGCAGGGCCAGCGGGGAGGGAGAAGGGGCGGCCCGGGGCCGGGACCGGGCGCTGGAGAAGCCGCGGCGCTCAGTGCCAGTGCCCGCGGCCGCCCTTCCCCTGTAGCTCCAGGCTGCAGCCGGCGCCACCGTCGGGGAGCGGTGACCTTCCCGCGGGTCCCACAAAATGGTGCCCGCGCCCTCCCCCTCGACCGCCTCATGCCAGGGGAGTCCCCTCCTAAGGCTTCAGGGTGTTGTTTTTATTTTTATTTTTTTTCCCCCCCTTTAACCTCTCCAGCTGAATCGGTGCTTTTACATCAGTATAGAGTGAAAAAACAGAGCAGAGACATTCATTCTTGTAGTTTGGGGAATGCCCCAGCTACTTGTGCTGGAGCTTGGTCCCTCTACTACACATTTCCCCTGATTTTCCAATTTGTTTTGGGTTTTTTTCCGCCCTGTATGTAACTTATCTGACAGTGACTGCCCTGTTCACCCGTTCCCCATGGCAAATTTGTTCATGAAAAACAAGCTCAGTGTTGCCCAAATGCTCCCAAATAATGGCTGTGCATGAACAAGGCCAGCAATTCCCATGCAGGTAACATTTTATTACAATTCAACAGTGAAGGGCAAAGAAGTACAAAATACACAGGAGGAGACAAGATAAAAATCTGCATTTGGGCTAACTACAGAGTCAACGTTGTCAACAACAAATTGCCAACATTTGTCTATTTCACTGCTTTAAACTGTGTATTTCTAAGCAGTGTTTGTTTCAAGTTCCATTCAGGAATTATATGGTATTCCAATTAAAGTCAACTGTGTGTTTTACAAACTAAAGGCCAAAATGGAAGGAGTTGGCACTGGAGCAAGCAGCAGCTGTCTAAAAGTTGTCTAAAACCTGCAGCCTCTGAGATCTGAGGGAATGTGAGAGCAGGGGGAGGTTGCAGCGCTTTCAGAGTTCGTGAGGATGTTTATATAAAGAAATGCCACATCATGTGGCAGGATCCATGTCCGGAGTTGTCACAGGCTTTTTCATAGATGTATTAGGCAGCAGTATGGCTTGAATAAACTTCTGCCACTCCAAACTTCCCTCCTGGATACAGAACATCCGAGAACTCTGTTTGTACGGGAGACTCTGCCCTGGCAACCACACGCTTCCAGTCTCTCCTGTCCTGCTGGTCAGCCCAGCTTAGTTTGGCCTCAGTTCCCATATTCTCTTTTGTTTCTCCGAGTTTGGTGCAGATTGAGTCTGCATTGTTTTTAGCTGTTCTAGAAGGATGTAGGAAATTTTGTGTAGAAAGGAGTCTTGTGCTACTTTGAGCGGGCAAGAATTCCAGTTAATGTGCCTCCCTTCACATCTGGATTATCTCTAATCCACACACTGACACTGCCCTGCACAGACCAGCGAGCTCATCCTGTACCCAGCCCTGCAAATCAAAATCTAAAGCTTTTATCGAAAACTTTAATTGATACCTACATCTGTATTAGTAAATTAAGTTTTTAGAGCAATTCGAAACCATTGCCTGGAGGCAGCTGAACGGTCTGTGCCGTTCTGGACCTGTCCCTCACTCCCCACGATCTGTTCTTGTCGGGGTTCAGGTGTGCAGGCTGGGAGGAGCATCCCTCTCCCTCATTTTCCTCCCTGTCTCACTTCTACTTTTCCCTGTCGAGAGCCTTTTCACAGCTGTTTTCAGCACTGGAAAAGTGGAGGAAATGTTATTTACTGTATCGTGAAATGTTTTGTAATTTCTCAGTGGTTGCCAGCCAGCGAGAATATTTTTTTAAAACCCTTAAGTTTCCCTTGTCACATGGGAACCCATCTGCAAGTTGTTTTTTAATCTTTTTTTTTCAGTTGGAGCGCAGCAGCAGGGGAAGGACTTCTGTTGTAGTTACAGCCTTAAGAATTGGTGTCTTGAGATATTTAAAAGTATCCCTTTAACGGAGATAAGGCCAAGCTCCCAAGAAGAATTTGGTAGAGGCCCTTGGTATCCAGTTACTGGGAGAAGCTCAGTGCCCCGGTCTCGCTAGCTTAGAGCCGGAGGGGGTTATCCAGGACACGCAGCACAGCTCCTGGCCGGGTTTGGGCTCGGGGCCCGTGGCTGAAGCCTGTCCCCGAGGCAGAGATCGGGCCCATTTCCCCCCTGTCCCCAGGAGATGTCCCTGAGGCCGTGGGAGGAAATGCAGGCACCGCCCCGGCCCCTCACGGGCCCTGCCCCAGGCCCCGCCCCCGCCCCGCCCCGCCCAATCGGGAGCCGCGGGGCGGGCACGCGGGAAGAGTTTCCCGAGCTGCCTCGCGCCGCCGTGACGCCACGCCCCGGGACAGCTCGCGCCCAATCGGCGGCCGCCTTACAAAGCTCCTCTGTGCGGCCTCAGAGAGCCGCGCGCTGAGTGGCTGCGGCGCCGCGGTGCTTCCGGCCATGCTGCGCCGGGCGCGATTGCATCATGGCGGGACGGAGGTGAGCGGGGGGGCCCCGCCCGGGCCGGACTCACGGCCCCCTCTCGGCCCCCTCTCGGCCCCGCGCCCCCTCACGGCCCTGCCGGCCGGGGCGGGCTCAGGGGGGCGGCGGGCGGCTCCGAGACGCGAGGGCGGGGCGGCTCCGGCGGCGTGTCAGGGCGCTTGGCGCGGGAGCCGGTGCCGGGCGGCATCTTCAGGGTGTCCCATGAAAGCGGCGGCTCGTGGGCCGGCAGGTGCCTGTGCTGGCACCGCGGTAACGGGGTCTGGCAGCTCCCCTGCGGGGTTTGACGTTATTAGCGGCTTTTCAGAGCTCGTGTTTTGTGTGTACACCGTCACGTTCGTGTGTGTTTTACTCCTTGGGTGCTGTACAGATTCTTTGCCTTTTCGGCAGTTTAGGGGTTACTTATAGCAGATAATTATTAAAGGTTAGCCAGATGCCTTATTGCAGGGCTTAATACTTGGCAAGTCTTGGTTTCTTAGTTATCTGTACAAAGAACTTAGGGTTCCTTACAATGTGTAATATATCTTCAGCATTCCCTTCAGCATCCTTTTAATGGGGAGGGGTTGATGAATGCACCTTTTTATTGCTGCAGCTGCGATGACTTTGATATCTCCAGCAAACGTTGGCTCCCACACCACGGGAGCCTTTTGGAAACTGCAGAAAGCATTTTTGTTCGGTTTGCTGGTGACATGCTTAGAAAGCAGCTGTCAGGTAACAGAATTTAGTTGTCACATAAAAGCAGTGTTCAGTAACTCAGCTGTCACTGGTTTCTGAGCTTTTCTTAAAAATACATAGTTCAAAGTTATTTTAAGCTAACCTAGATTTCTTTTTCTTCA
The DNA here is from genome assembly GCA_013397775.1 of Eulacestoma nigropectus. Classification (NCBI taxonomy): domain Eukaryota; kingdom Metazoa; phylum Chordata; class Aves; order Passeriformes; genus Eulacestoma; species Eulacestoma nigropectus. Next base: position 27,890 of record VZTE01001955.1, read on the forward strand.
CAATGATATGTTACATTTTTAATCAAGGTAGTATGACAATGACAAAAATTTCTTAAGCCATCACAAGATACAGCGTAAAACTGGATTTTTACATAGCATGAAACATTTGTGTCTAAAGACAATATTAATCGAGGAGTATGCTTGTTGCTTTAGCAATGTTTTAATTGGCTTTTCAGTATTAGAGGAAACCCTCCTTGCAGGAGGACTGCTGGGCTGGTGTTGAAGTTTTATTCCCTGTATAAGACACTAGCACAAGGCTTTCAGAAGCAACATTTGTTCTGTAGTTTAGCATTCTGTTCCCATCCATCCTTCGTTTTGTTTTAATACTTGGGTGTTTCCATCCCTTCTAGAAATGGAGAATTTTGATTATCAGGTGAACAGTTTAGATTGATGTTACCCCAGAGCAGTACCTGAAAAGGCAGAAATGGGGTGCCAGGTGTGTATGGAAAACAGAGCATTGTTTACGTTTGGAGAAGGCAGCTGTAGACGGAGAAAGGAGGCTCCTTGTCTTTGAAGGGAGCTTTGGTCTCTTATGCAGAAAAATTTATGGGAGAAGGTGACTGGGACAAGAGTGAGAGACTCATCATAAACCCCTGGAAATCAGGAGACCTTTGTACACCTTTAGTTCATCCTGTGTCCTTATACTTAGAATTTCTCAGTCAACAAAATGATCAATCTCTTGAAACCCAGTTTGTTTTAGTCATATATCTGATGTATATAAAGTACAGTAATACTTCTCAAATATGGATTCACTTCATTCATAGTGGTGTTTTAATTGAATTTTTATTGATTTTTAAAGCATAAATCTTAACATTTAAAAAAGCACACTTGAACTTGCTTTTATGGTTTTAATGCATTTTTATTTTTTTTTCTAGATAAGAAGCCCAGCATAAGTCTCAGACTGCTGTAGTACAATCTCCAAACTTTGACATCTTTCCTAGTGAATGTTGTTATGCTCTAGAAAAGTGAGTGTACTTAATAAAAACTTGCTTAATGGTGCATTGTCTTAAACTTTATCACTTTTTGTCAGCAGAAGATGAATAGAGAACCCTCTTTGTGTTTACTGATCTCTGTAGATGTGTTGTCTGAAAGTGTGGTTTTTATTAGATGTGTTTGTATAATCATTTCTGTAACGTGGTTTGTGTTGTGGTTTTTGCTCGTTCAGTATTCAAAGTAATGAGTTGTCCTTGATTATTTTCTGATTTAAAAGACCTAGATTGCTTATCATGAGCTTTTTTTGCGCTGCAGAGATATTCATACCTCTGTCTATAAACTGATCGTTAGATCTTGGCTTTTTTGCTCAGCTGAGGTTGAGCCATGGCAAGATTTTTCAATGTGCTTTTGTCTTTTAAGTCAGTCTGTTTAAAATTCTGGTTTGTAACTTGGGAAAAAAATAACCGGTAGTGATGGTTGCATATTAATTCTCAACAGTGGTTTTTTTTCCCCCTGCTTCTGATGCAATAAACTTCTAATCTTGCTGAGAGCATGTATGGATTTGTGCCCTGTGGTTACTGGACACTGCTTTGCCCATGCAGTGCTGCAGTTGGGAGAATGGGCCCACAGTGACTCTGTGATTTACGCAGGGAGTCTGTGATCCGTGAGCAGCCTCCACAGCCCGGTCACAGGCACACCCCAAAGCCCCAGCCCGCCTCTGGTTCGTTCAGTTACGCAGCCCTGACAGCTGGGCCAGTCTCCAAACCCTTTGCAGTTATCACTAATTTGGGAGGGCTGAGATTGAGCTGAACAGAACATGCAGATCCTTAACTCCTCAGGTCAGCTGGCTTGTGGGAGATAAAAGCTCTAAGGCTGAATTCTTTTATCATTTCCATTGTCTCTGTGATCAAATCGCTGAGAAATGACACAGCCTAATCAGTGCTTCGAGGTAGACTGGTGAAAACTCTCCCACAAGTTGTGTCTAGAGTAACTCGCTGTGCTGAGGCTGGTTATTACCTTTCTGAAATATATCCAGGCTGTGTCCATGTGTTCCTTGTCAGCCCCTGATGTCCCCTCCAAATGCTGTACTGCCTGTGCACCAGGTTGTGGGATTCTCAATTTTAATAATAATAATTTGGGTTTATTAAAGTGGAGAGAATGATTTGTCATGAATACAAAAAGTAGGAGTAGTGGAATTGGCCTGTAGCACATTTTTTCATATGGATTCAAGCCTTGAGCTGGCAGTTTCTGTGGTGGTCTTGAGTTCCATTGAAACAAATGTTTTGGAACTTCAGCTGTAACTGGAAGAATTCTCTTCATGCATTTGCCTTTGTTGCTGCTTTATAGTTAGTATTTACAAACCTGAGTAAATCACAAGGCTCAGCCTTGTGCCATTACTTGTAATTCGCTAATGCTGAGTGAAGCTCAGGGCTGTAGTAGCTACTTCTGGTGTAAGTACTCAGGAGCAGCAGCACTGAAGTGAGAGGTGGGAGAACCCTTTTATTCTGTAGCATCATGTATTACAACTTTCATAACCAGTTTTCTCCTGTTAGGGAGCTGCTGTCTTACTCCTCAGAGCTTTGTTTAGTTCTTGCTGTGGCATTTTATTGAAATCTGACCCCTTTCTATCTCGTAGGAGGTCTAGAACCAGGCAACTCTGTTGTGTGTTCCTAATTATGTTGAGAATTCCTCTTCCCTGTGTTGCTTGTTCAGCAAGGAAGTAGCCTGTTGTGGCTTAGTTTTAATGTGCTTGTACAACACATGTTCATTGCAGTGTTTTTCAACTGTTCTTTCTGCAGTCTGGCTGCTTTTAGAGGCATCTGAGAATGCTGGCATAGCCTGATGGAAAATGCTCTTTTAAACATTTGAACAGTGTGAATAAATGTACAGTGAAAAGGAGCCCCTTCTTCAGTACTTTAAAGTGAAACTCTCTGGTTCAAACTGGTGCTGAAGGGTCAGTTTGAACTTGAAAACTCTTCCTAAAGAAAAAACCGCAAACCTGTAACCAAAAAATAATTTGCCCTTTGACTGTTTTCTCTAGGAAACAGAAATAAAAACATAATAAAAAAGGGAACAGTCATAGTTGGATGAGTGGAGAATCTTTTTCCTCTTCCAAAACTTTGGTGCCAGTCAGTCAAAATTAGGCTTTTTAGAAGAGAGTGCTTGCTTCCATGCCTGCACTGAATCAGGCTTTGGATTGGTGATACGGATTTGTAAGGTATAAGTTGTATTTGTGGAGTTATTTTTTTCTCACTTCTGTTCAATATGTATTTTTCTCTTCTTGATCCTTGTTGGGAAAGAATGGTTCAACAAGTTCCAGAAAACATAAATTTTCCAAATGAGGAAGAGAAGATACTGACGCTCTGGAAAAACCTTAATTGTTTCAAGGAATGCCTAAAGCAATCAAAGAACAAACCTAGGTAAGAATCTCTTAAAAGCAGCAGCAACTGTGTGTGGCAGTGCAGGGTTGGCTTGGCTGTAATTACTCTTTGTTTTTCCTTGGTTCTGTAAACAGCAGCTGCTCCCTTTGCCAGCAGCAGGCCTGGCTTGTGCTGCTGTCCCTTTATATTTCACTTGGTGAAGAATCAGCAGTGTTCAAACAGTAGCAATAAACCTGTAATTTCCTGCTTGGTGTGTTTGTAAGAGAAATGGGGAGGTAAGCAAGGAACTCTTCCCATTGTGCCCGCTGTGGGGCACCGTGCTGGGGTCTCCGTAGGAATCCTGGTAGAACTGGCAGTGGCAGGAACTGAACAAGCTGGAATGTTCCCTTTAGTCCCACTGCCAGCGTGGCACCTGTGCTGACTGACCATGGAAGAGGAAGGAATGGATATTTTCCTAGTAAAACATAAGTAGTATAAGCATACAGATAGAATCGCCCTGTCTGGAGCCCTGCTGCTCAGTTTTTGCTTTAATGAGGAATGTTTTGTGTTGTAGGTTTAACTTCTACGATGGCCCCCCGTTTGCCACTGGGCTCCCCCACTATGGCCATATTCTTGCAGGAACCATCAAAGACATAGTAACCAGATTTGCTCATCAGAGTGGTTTTCATGTTGACAGAAGGTTTGGCTGGGATTGCCATGGCTTACCTGTGGTATGTGTCAAGAATTTACCTACAGATACTTCTGTTGGTTCCTCCTTCCCTGTTTTTCCCTGCTTATCACTCATGTTTCTGTTGCTTTTGTACCTGGCATTGTTGCTAAAAGAGAAATGGAAGTTCCTTGTCCAGTGTGTTGCTCTGCTTTTGTGTGTGGTGAGTTCAGGAGCTTCCCACTGGTCACCTGCACTCTATTCATTGCTATGAACCTGTATTTATTTGGTACGTATTTCAGAAACTGGTGTTTTGTTTATTTCTCTAAAGATAATAAAGAAACAGTCATGCCAGGGTGAGCCTTTGAAATCCCTGCCTAGTTCAGGTGTAACTCTCATGAAATCTCAAAAGGTTAAAGGAGGCCCCTGAGCCTTATTAGCCTGCATAGGACATGAATAAACTCTGCAGGGAAATCCTGAAAGCTTTTGATAACAGGATGTTTTGTTTGGTTGTTTTCCATGCTCCCAGGAATATGAGATTGACAAGACTTTAGGCATTAAAGGGCCAGAGGATGTGGCAAAGATGGGGATTGAAGCTTACAACAAGGAGTGCAGGGGGATTGTGATGAGATACGCCAAGGAGTGGGAGGTAAGTGAAGGCTCAGTCCATGTTCTGCTGAGCATTTCTAAATGTAGTTATGCAGAAGTGTTTCAGGTAGGGTGAACTTCATCCTTTTGTCTGATGATGTGCATAAATCTCATGTCTTTAAGTTACTATGTTCGCTCCTGTGATCCTGAAAGGGGAACAAAACCAGCACCATTGTGGCTCAGAACAGAGACTGCTGTGCTGTCAAGAGGAGGTTACTTGCAGGTTACCTGGAGCTCAAAGTGTCTAATGAGATACACTGAACACATAATAGATATGTTGAGCATTGTCTCTTCCTTTGTGTCATCTCTTGTATAGAAAATTGAAAGATCTGTCTTTGGTTTTCAAATGGAGCCATTAAAGAAAATTAACATTAACCTCACTGCTTTTCTGCTCCTCCTTACCCACAGTCTTTTCATTGCCAGAGTGCAGGGCAGTAGCTTGTATTTTTGGAAGAACTGAAATTCTCACATCTGGTTTTGTCACAAGAGGTGCGAGTAAACCCTCAGTCTTCCCAGAGAATATTGGTGTCAGCTTTGCATCCCCGGAATACAGGGAGAGTTGGTGTGTGCAAGTTTGAAGAATGGTAGTTCTATAAAATGATTTCCAATAAAGCTTTGTCTTAACCATCATTTTTATTCATAGACAGAACAGTCCTAAGTATTTTAATTTTTCCTCGTGCAAAAGCTGTTCTACTTCATCACACTGCTCTGCATGTTCTCTAGTCCTGCTGTATTTCTTTTCATGGAAATAGCAATTTCTTATTTGAGTATCACCTGCCTCTTGCCCTTGGGAGCATTTTGAAGTTATGGCCAGTGTCTGAAGAAACCAGAGCTGCCTTGGGTAGAGTAGCTGTGGCCTGAACCTCAGTGAGTGGATGGATGAAAAGCAGACAGTTTGTTTTTTTCAGATGTGCACTCATTCATCTACACTCTGAAACGTTGTGTTTCAAACCCATCATCAACACTTCTTTGTCGCTTTTAGAAATAAAAATAGCAAGATTCATTCTGGTTTGTTGTGGTGGTTTAACCCCAGCTGGCAGCCAAGTACCAATGAGTGGAGATAAGAACAGTTTAATTGAAACAAAATAAAATATTATAATGATGCTAATGATAATAGTAGTAAAAGAGGAGAGAGAGGGAGGAATAAAAGCCAGGAAAACCGAGTGATTCCCAGCCTGTCTCTGCACAGTGATTCCCAGCTCCTGGCCAAGTCCCCCCAGTTTCTCTGCTGGGCACGATGTTCTGTGCTATGGAATGTCCCTCTGGCCAGTTGGGGTCAGCTGTCCTGGCTGTTCTCCCACCCAGCTCCTTGTGCAGCTCCCTGCTGGCACAGCATGGGAAACCGAGAACTCCTTGCTTAGGGTAAGCACTACTCAGCAGCAGCTCAGCCAGCAGTGGGTTAACAACATGATTCCCGTACTAAATCCAGAACACAGCACTGCACCACCTATGAAGAAGAAAATGAGCTCTATCCCAGCCAAACCTAGAACATTTTGTTTCATTTTCCATACCTTTTAACTTGCTGTGCTTCAGGAACTGGTGTTTTTGCAGTGCTGGTTAGTCCAAGCACTTGCTCTTATGGATGGTGAATGGATTTGTATTTTGTTTTGTTCATAAACTTGGGCACGCTTGTGTGTATTTTAGATGATAAATAAAAATAATAAAATTTGTTAAAATATATTTTGACTTGTAATAAATTCAAATATTTTGGAATAGGGCTAGGAGAGGAATTACCAAGATTCCTGTTAGACAGAGTGTTTATTTTCTGCCTGGAGTGGTTAGTAAATATTTGAGCCTTAAGAAAAAATGTAAAAGGTTCCTTGGCTGTGTGAGATCTTACAATGCTGAGACCAAACATAATGCTCCACCCTTGTGGATCCTTGTGCTAATCAGCCCCCAGGCTAGGGATCTTTTTAGTGGAATGTCAGAGTGGCTTAAAGGTCAGGATGAAAACTGATTTGTGTCAGGAGCTCAGGTATTGTATGAAAACGTAGAGGTGACAGAATGAATGTGCTTTGTGTTCACTTTGCTGGTTTGACATTCAGTGAGGGCTGTGTCTCACACTCTCAGGACAGGTGTCCCTGGCTTGGCTGTCTGCAGAGCTGGGGGTTTGGATGGCTGTGAAATCCCACTTGTCCCAGTGAATCCCATGGCTGGCTCATTCCTCACTAGTGTCTGCCTGCTGGGCCATGGATGTGACCATGATCTCTCCTGAGAGAGGGGCTAGCACCTGTCACTCCTGGGGCTTTCGCAGCTCTCTCATGGCTTTGGGAAGTCAGAGAAGGCAGTTGGCCCTGGAATAGTTTGATAACTTGTCACGTATCAGTTTCTTTCAGCATTTCTTTATCTTCAAGTTACATCATGTTTTCATGAAACTGAAAGCTGATAGACTATGTCTTCTGAGTTTTCACTGTCTCTGCAACAAGCAGTCATAAAAATAGAAGTAAGACCACTGTAATGAAAAGCAATTTTCAGGCATTTGAACCTTGGCTGAACCTTGAGTGATCCACCGTTTCTATCTGATGAATGATCCAAGTGATCTACCATTTCTGCTATGTTGAACACGTTTGCCTGTTGTGTGACCTTGGTTCTAAATAACCGTGGTCATGGTTTCATTCCTTCCTTATTTTTGCCTGTTTAATACACTGTTTGGAACTATTATCAGGCTAAAATATTTTATGGATGTATTTCATTGATAATGGGACAAACACTGCTCTTAAAAACCCATCTGATTTTTATTTTACAGCATAAATATTAGTAATGTGTTGTGGTGATACATTGTTAAGATGCCTTTCAATCTCTGTGTTTGTGTCTTAACAGTTCAGTGTTACCAGATTAGGACGTTGGATTGACTTTGAAAATGACTATAAAACTCTTTACCCCGAGTTCATGGAGTCTGTGTGGTAAGTGAACGTGCATTGCTTTGTGGATTTGAAATGTGAAAAAGGCTTCAGTCATTGCAAACCTGTGTTGGTCCATGTATCACTAGCACTGTTCTGAAAATGGCAAATGCAGATAAAACATCAGGCAGAGTAATTAAAATGATGTGAAATCTCTCGATGTCCAAGTGACAGAATTAATTGTCCCATTTTTCCCTTCTTCAGGATAGCAGGGCTTTGCAAAATAAAGTGCATCAATACTGCCTTTAGTGAGCCCTGAAATCTTACTGCTCCACGTCAACTTAGAAGCAGTTCTGAAGATCTATTAATATGTTCCTTGCTTGGTGTAGGAAATTACATTATATCTCTGCATTCTTGATGTTCTTCACACTGTCAGCTGTAAATGGGCAAACTGTCCAAGCTCAGTTTAGCTCCAAACCTCTTCTTCAAACCTCAATTTAGAGGCTGTGAATCTGCTTTTTTCTTGGCAGCATAGTTTGACAACTGTCTTGGGCTCCTGGTGCAGAGCTAAGTAAAGTTTGGGTGTTTTGGCAATGTATTCAGGGAGCCTTTTGGGATTTCAAAAGACAAGACAACCTTATAGGTTAAGAGGATAATCAGATTGGTTTAACACAGTGAAGAAATGGCAGCTTTGGGTCTTTTGGGTGACAGAATGACAAGGTGAATTGCAGGGAGAGAGGTTCACCAGAGTATATGCTGACAAAAAGCCATTGAAAAGCAAATTATGTGCATATTAAAGTATTACTGAATGTTCATTAATATTAGTTTTATTAATCAGCTTAGTTGTATAGTTAGTTTCATAAAGGTATGATAATGGATTGACAGACCTTTTAGGTGTCCCTGAAGCCACTGCAGAGGGCTGAAGTGCCAGTGAGATTTCAGTGAGCATTGGAAAGATGGTGGGAAGGCAGCAGATGTTTAACTAACTCGATGAAGAAACCCTGCATAATTATAAAGCCAAAACTGACAAGAAACCTTCATTTTGTAAATTACAAAAATACTTAGTGGCACCTCAAATCCTGTTTAACTGGCAGCTTAAAAACCAAACCTGACTTGAGCTAGCTGCAGGGTCTTGCTCAGCAGCCCAAACATTTTTTTGGTTGTTTGTTTCTCCCACCACCTCTTTAAAAGGCAGTTTCTGGTCTTTCACCTGTGCCACAGGGATCACCTCCTCTAATGCTTGCTTTGATACAGACTCTAACATAGAAACTTTGGTTCTGAAAACTCAGTGAGATTTGAGGAAGTATGTAGGCAGACAACCTCTCAATTTTGTATTTTTTTTTGCTTCCTGATACTGTAAAGTTTCTGTTAAATCGTGTAATGAGATACATTTTCTGTTTTTAAAAATTGGGGGTTTTTATTGAAAGTCTCCTAGGGCTGTCTCAGGGCTGAGGGAGATAATACTTAAAGAGAGCCCTGTCACTGCAGTTAGAGTGGTGCTTTTGACAGGGTAATGCACAATTTCCTAAAAATAAAATAAATTGCATGGCTACCCGGGCAATCACCAGACCCTAAAGGTGCTACTGAAGTTAATCTTCATGTCCATCAGGAGTGTTAATTTGAGCTGTAGGTTCTATAGTTCTCTCACAATTGATTTTATTTTTTATGAGCTCCTTCTGAAATTCTTTAAAGTTTTCAAATTTAGTCTCCAGCCATGTATGAAAGAGGAACTGCAGATTAATTTCTGCCTTGGCCTGTCCAGTGGTTTTACCTTGTTGTTGTTCTGTCTGTGGGAGACCAATGCTGCTTTTAGGCCCAGGGGAAAAAAAAAAACTGATTATGGAAATGGTAGTGGGCATGGTAACTGTAGGTTTTGTGGTTAAAATATGGTAAGGAGTTTGTCTTTAGTCTTATAATCAGCTAAACCAGTCTGTTTAGGTTATTTTTTTTTCTGGTCTGTAGCTATTCCTGAGGGTTGCAGCTCTGGCGTGGCCTCAGCTGGAATTTCTTTGTGACATGTGGCATTTTCTTCCATGTTTCTGTTGAGTTCAGTGAGATAATGTAATACTTGTGATAAATGTTGTTTTCAGTGGTGGCTGATTTGATCAAAATTAGCTAGATTGGAAATAATTTAGGACTCACACACCAAATACATCTTTTGTCTAGTATCTCTACAAAACAATATTAATAAGCTCAGAATGCTAGAGAGCATTTCTTTCTTATTTTTACAGTTGTTCTGGTGGCAGTGACTACTTTGTTGGCACTTTGATGCTATGTCATATGATGACTGACTGAACTGAATTTTCAGCCTGCTAAATTTTGACTTACAACAAAACGTGCATTGGTAGAATTGTGGTATCCTGGCAGAATTTTTCAGGGGAGGATTGAAAATTGGTGTCAGTAAGAGGTGATACTGCACTGGTTTTGCATGTTAAGGTACAGTCAACTCTGCACATATTAGATAACTTAAATAGAACTTTTAAGTTCTAATTCTGTAGAGTTTGTCCTGCAGCCAGCTTGGATCTCAATTTAAAAGTGCCCTTCACTGGAACAGTGCAGTGAGAGTGATCTCGAGCTGGCACGGCACAAACGTGCAATATTGTCCTTGCCTTTTTTTGTACGGTCGCGAGACACATCCAGTGGAGTGGAGAGGAGTTTGATGGGAGCTGAAACTTCTCACTGAGGTTGTCTGAAAGGAACCTTTGGGAGTTGGAATAACTATAAGTGATTGTCTTCAGTGCAGGCTTGTTGCACGGGTGTGGGGCTGGATGTGAGTTTGCCCCTGGGGCGCAGCTCTCCCTGGGCTCCGGGGAGGCAGCCTGTGGGGTGCCGGGCTGAGGGGATGGCTCTGCGGTTCCCGGGGTGATGCCCAGGCCTTGGCCTCTCCTCCTGCTCCTCTGAAGGGGTTGCTTGAGCAGATTCCTGTCACCATCTAGTGCCCAAATGAGCAACTGCGGGCTGAGCCCGGTTCCGCGTTAGGGACAGTCCTGAGCTCCCCTTGGTGACAGAGCTCTGGGAGGAGGTGCCAGGGAGTGCTGGGCTCACACCCGACCTGCCCTGAGACAGGCCCGGCACTCAGCACTAAACCAGAATGCTCTCAGAACAACACATCTCTGGTCCTGATGGAAATCGCTATTGCATTCTGTGTATTCCATGACTAAAGATTCTCTAGAGAGATACTGGTCATAAGAAATCTGATTTTTCAGTTTTTCTGTGAGCAGCCTATATTTTTTTCCTCATTCTTGTATTTCTTTTGTGCATTAAGTTCTCTAGTCCCCTTGTTGTTACCTTCTCACCATTCCAGTTCTTGTATCTCCTTACTTGTACTTTGAAGGAGGAATACACTCCACTCCCATGCATGATCTTTGGGATAAGTCTAGCACCCATTTTAGATATTCATATTTTCTGTTATACAGGTATTTTGCATTTCTGGCTTGATCCAGAATCTCTCAACAAACACACTGTTCCAAAGATTACAGCTTGGAGGGTAGACGTGGAGCAGGATGATCTCTGTATGCCAGGATTTTAAAGCTCTCACTGGTAGTTGAACATAAATTTTGACAACATAAATTTGTAGTAATTGTCTACTTAACAATTCCTAGGCCCTGGAACAAATAAATACTGCTCCTGACTTTCTTAAGAAGGTGTCTTTCCAAGATACTATTCTAAAGACAGGCTGTGTTTGTTATTGGAATTCATGTTCTGGTTAGGTTTATGCTTTTTTGATTCATGTCCAGTGTTTTTCAAGTACTTTTTTGGGGTTTTTTTTTTGTCACTAAGCATCTGTTTTTGATTGTTGCTTTCTTTTTGATTTTACCTTGTCTTTCAAGTGTTGTGTATGAGTCCCAGGAAAACCTTTTCCTCAGAAGCTCTGCTTCCCATGGTGCTGTTAGGATGCAGTGTTTGCTGAACTTTTAAACGACAGGGCTTCTTGCATAGCAAGGTGTTTGTGCCTGGATTTGTTTGATAGGCCTACAGAGGCTATAAAATTGTTATTTTGTCTTGATACGAACTGATTTGAGGTCACACAGCAATAATTTTGTCCATTTACCTAAAGTACCATGGATACGTTGAAATCATAGACCTCTAAATCCTGCTGTCCTAATGCCCAGAGAACTGTTTACAGTTCCTGGTGTTTTTTTCTTTAAAGAGAAAAAAAAGGGGAAAAGCACTTTAAATGTGTTTGAAAATAAATCTCACTGTTAGTTATGAGGTAGTTTTCTGGAAAGGTTGGAGTTCTCAAACCCTTAGGAAACCCTTAGATACTGATCATTGCAAACAGAGCCCTTTGATCCCCCAAAGGAATGGCATTAACTTGGGAAGCTCCAAGATCAGATCCTTCTCTTTGATGTGAACTGGATGTATGTGTTTGAGAAATGCAACTTGCTTCTGCATCTTCTGGGGATAGTGAGAGATGCTGGATTTTGTGTGGGATGCCAGGGGTGTTTGGAGTGCTGCATTGACTGATTCAGTATCTTTTGGAAGTAAAATCTGCCTTTGCAGGAGTTTGATTATATCCATGTGGTGTTTGTGTGCTGTGTGTGTGACTTGGATGAACAAATATTGCAGCAAGGTTCTGGTTTCTTGGGAGTTCTGGAGAGAACAAGGCTCTGTTATTGACTGGGCTTGAACCAGCAGTGTTATCCCCTCATGACACTTCAGGAACAACGAACTGGTATCACTCTGAAAGTTAAACATTCCTTGCACCTTTAGGGACCAGATTCTCTCTTAACAAGAAGCTGAAATACGCATCTTGAATTTCACCTTTTCCCAAACTGCATTTTTCTTCAGTAAAGGTCTGCGTGCTGCTCCCACAGCCAAGAGGATGCAACTAAATGTATTCATGTTTGAGGAGAAATGTAGCAGAATTAGAGAGCAGGGTTTGATTTCTCACTTTTGTGAGTAAATGTTTTGTTTGTCACTAGAAAGGAGCTCTGTGGTTTCCTTAGGTTATTTTGTTTTTCAGATGGCACTGCAGTTTCAATTTTGGCTTGCAAACCTGGGGCCCCTTTCTTGCACAGTGTCAGCATTTTTCAAACATAAGGGTTAAACGATGTTTTGTGAGGTTATTGTCTAAAACATTGTGATGACTTTTAAGCAAAACATGATCTCCACCTGCAAGTGACTCTTACTGTTAGAAGCAGGCTCAACTTTGGCAGGTGCTGTGTTTCAGGTGGGCACTGCTGCAGGGAGCTCTTTGGGAATCATCTCTGCAGGTCTGCTGGTCACACACCAGCAGCTCTCAGAAGCTTTTTTGTTAAGGAAACCATTTAGGTATTTTTTGAGATAACAAAAGAGCTTTTGTAGTGGTAATGAGAGCTATGGCATCAAACAGCAGTCTTGACTCAATTATAATTCTCTTTATTCCGTGTGAATGGCTGTGTGAGAGGACAGGTTGTGATAAACTCCCAGGTGAGTGCCCGTTGTGGCCTGTGAGGAGCTCAGGAGAGGGATGTGGTGTGGAAGCCCATCCCTGCTCTGCAGTGCACAGCTGGAGCCCGGGCTGTGCAATGGGATGGGATTGCCACAGGAGGGAGATGCCGGCCTGGATTGGGAGCTTGGCAGCTCTGTAGTGCTCACCTTTCCTGAGCAGCTCCCTGAGTTTACAGTTATATTTACAGCTGAATTAAATATTCAGTGTTTCTCTGAGTAGTTTTTGTGTGCTCTTAGTAGGCAGTGTTCTATAGAAAGTAAAGTGGAGCCTTTTTCTATAGGTATTTTAGTTACTGGTTTTGAAAGGCAAATAGAACACCTTCAGCAGGAATGCTGTCACTTGTCACAGGCTGCATTCATTATGCTCTGAGGGGGTAAGCATACATTTAAAGTTATTTTAACTCCCACAAAAACTTGTGCAGTTAGCCAGCTCAAATTTATATGCTGAAAGCTGGTGAAACTGTATTCAGGGATCATTTTTATAAAAGACTGATCTAGATTTATACAAGTCCAAGTTGATAAACTTAAAATCTCCATTGTAAAATAGTCACTCACTGCTTTGTTTCAGATTTGGGTTGGGGGCCAGGCAGTCACATTTTGCCTGTGGGTGACATTTTGTAGTTGAACAAGGTTTCTTTGGAGTTGTGTGTAAGGTAAGGCACCTTTGTAGGAATGCACAGCTCTGAGAGACTCCTGGGTTTGGCTCCTCTGTGGCAGAATTTGAAGCTGCTGAGGGTCTTTGAGGATTTTTCCATCTCAGACTTTGTATTATGTAATTTTTCTGATGTTAGTGACCACTCATAGGAGAGTTTTTGACTTTTACTGGAGGCTCATGGATGAATCTGAGTGGACTGCACGTCTTTTCCATGTGACATTCTGTATTTTCTCCAGCTGCCTAATCTCCAGCGTAATAATTATTCTGATTAAGGCACCATAGGACTTCCATGTCAGCAAGACAGGGCATGTCTTTTGATATTCTTATTTTGGGCTACAGATAAAATCAGTGCAATAGTCTACTTGTGGTTTTTGTTGAAGATTATGGTAATTTCAAGCATAGGAGACAAGACACTGACTGAAATACAGGTCCAGATTCTCAAGCACAAAATGACAGCCTGCAGAAAAATGTGCTGCTTGCCAGGATGGGGTTGGTTGCTTAGCAATGAGCTATTTATCTGCAGAGGGACCCAGAAAAGGGATCAGGATGGTTTGAAAACATAGTTTGGATAAAGGAGCTTTTAAAGTCGGCAGAGTTTAACAGTTTTTACGTGAAATTCGAAATGACGAGGCTGTGCAGCAGCTCTGATTTGTGAGTTAGCACAAGCTGGCAGGATTATTTAAGGCTTGCCCTCTCCTGCCTTACAGCCTGCGGGCTGTGCCACTGAGTGTGCAAGTCAGTGAGACATGAGAAGCTGATAAATGTTGATGATCCTTGAGGAAACCCTGGAGAATTCAGGGTTTGTCCATCACATGGACACTTTGAGTTGCTGTGTGAAGTGTTTCTCTTCCAGCTTTCATTCATCTTGAGCATTGGCTTCATTTGTCACTTGTAATATTAAGCACTGTCTTGATTATTTCAAGAAAACATAAGGATCCAGCTGTGCCGCAGGCTGTATTGATGATTTCATAAGCAGAGTTAAGGCTTGGTGTGAGACGGTGATCTTGGAGAGGATCTGAGTTCAAAGGAGAACATTAAATTGTGGCACCATAAAACTGAGTTCATCATTTTTCATGGTTTACTGTGCCCCCCTGTGAAAAATGCTCACAGATTATCAGGATTTACTTGGGGTGGGTTGCACGTGGCTCTGACCTGTATCTGTGTCTCTGCTGTAGCACTGGTTGCTGCAGTAGAAACTTAAGATCATGTGAGAAGTGAGCAGCCATGTCACTGCATGTCTCTTCTCTAAATTATAACTGATACCAGCCTTGTTAACTGTTCAGATTTCAAGTGATCTTTGTATTCAGGGAATCTGAGAAGGTATTTAGATGGAACACAAATCTGTATTGCTGATTAATCTATGTGCTATGCAGCCAGTCCATGGAATACCAAGCTGCTAGAACCAGCTAAAGCTAAAAATCTGCCAGAAATGCAGTTGCAAGCAAGTATCTCTTTGCCTTTTGGCTTGCAAATACTGTCTTTAGTTGAGGATGGATTTTTTAAAAAAAGGCGTAATTCAGAAAGAAACTCCAGCTAGAGCAGAACGCCCATTTTGCAGTTTATTTACTAAATGTGAAACACCAAGTTATTCCTTGTGCATTGTGTACTTCCAGGTGGGTTTTCAAGCAGCTCTATGACAAAGGACTGGTGTATAGAGGGGTTAAGGTCATGCCTTTTTCAACTGCATGCAACACCCCACTGTCCAACTTTGAGTCCCATCAGAACTACAAGGTAAGTTGCAATCAGATTTCTCTATTCTATTCTACTTGGATTTGAAAAGCTTTAGTACTTTTTGCTTGGTGGTACCTAAGCATGTCATTACACTCAAAATTGGTAGTAAAAATCTAGGTAAATGGGTTAATTTTTTATCATATTGTGCTGTATTTGTTTGGATCACTTGATCTTAGACTTCTTCCTTGGTTACTACTTAGAGATGTTTAAAGTACACACTTTGTTTTATTGGGGTAAATTTCTCCCTCTCTGGGCCCTCAAGGTGATACTGCAGTGGTGGATTTTTATGCTGAATTTTTAGAGGAGGGCTGCAGTTGTCCCTGTCTGTGCACCTCTGAAAAGAAGAGAGTCTTTGGCAGGGTTTGAATCTTCTGTGAGGGGATTCATAAGGAATGTCAAAGACTCTGTAGCAGTAGGATAATGGCTCTTCTAAGAATCATTAACTTAGATTGGGATACACCAGAAAATGTTTTCCCTTATATAATGCATGGTTTACTGTGGTTTATAAAATGTCCCTTTAAAAATGAATGACAAGATAAAGCAAGTGCAGCTTCTCACTTGCAACGAACTCATGTTCATGGATGTGAAGGCAGAACTTGCGTCCCAGTTTTCCAAATTCCACGTTAGTTTGTGGGTAGAGGTTTTGTATCCTTTCCAATCCTGACCCAGGCCTCCATATCATTATATTGTAAATCTTTCACTTGCATTGTGAGAGCAGAGCGCTAGCACAGATTGTACATCTGGTCTCTACATCTTGCCTAAAAAAGGCCAGTTTTCTGGCCAAAAATAGTGGTTTTAAAATGAATGTTTAAATAGACTTGTAGTACAATGCAGCCCACAGATCCCAGAGCTTTCTGTATTGCTGAGGGGTATTTATACTGAAGAAAAAACGGTTTGTGATTTATGAAAGAGAGATTTGCAAAGATATCTTGATATTTGTGACTGTCTGACAACTGAAATAATTACTTTTCTTGTCCTTATTAAGTGACATTTCACACAGGCTCAGATTCATGAGCTTTCTTCAGAACAAAGACTATTTTGGAGGGTTTGTGTGTGTGTGTTCTCTTTTTCCATAAAGCCAAAGCTCTTTTCTCTTCTTGAGTCTTGATGAAATATTTAGATGCTGTTTCTCACTCTAGAACCAGAGGTGTGTGTGGGTGGGATGCTGCTCTGCCACCCCATGCAAAAATGATCTTATCTGCTAGAAGTGTTTGGAGGGTGTGGGTCTGTGAGCTGACAGGATTTATTCTTGGTGAGCACAGTCACTTCTGGGTGTGAGGCAGCTGTTGCCTTTCTCACAGTGGAAAGCTGCTGTTTATTGATCATCTGAGAGTTGGGACACAGATCAGGAGCAATAGGACACAAGAAGCATGTTCAGAACCAGAGCTGGGTGTTTAATGCATGGTTGATAACACAGCTGGTGTTGCGTTAAACTGAAGAAGTGGCGTCTGCAGGTGAAATTTTAACAGTAAAACACTACCCAATGCCATTACCTGTCAGGCTGGATGGTATTTTTTATCCTTTGCCCGTTGTTTTTATCTACCTGGTGAGCTGAGTGCTTCAGAAAGCAAAGTGAGTAGCCTGCAGTGCTGCCTTGCACTCGGTACAGGCAGAACCGGGAGCTCGATCTCTGCCTGGTATTGAGCGCAGGCCATGGGTTATGTAATATTTATGTTTTACTGTTGACTGCACCAGATGTTCACAGAAAATTCCCTCTGGAGCAGCCCTCAGCTCAGACATAAATAGCTGCCTGTCCCATGATGCCATTAAGTGTTCCATGATGCTGGATGGAAACCAGAGCGCCTCGCACGAGACGTGCCGAGGCCACAGGACCTATTTCTGTGCTTAGGGTTGGGGTGCCCGGCACCCTCTGAGTTGGCATTTAGAATTTCATAGTGAAAATTTCACGTTTGCAGGATTAGACTTGCTTTTACAAGCAGCTTTTCATCCTATGTGAAATGTGAAGTGACTGAATAGGGTTGTACTTGGCTGAAAGAAAAACTTGTTTTCGGGGGATTTTTTGGACTCGTTTGAAGGTGAAGTTTTACAGAGTAGCTGACAAAGGTCTCCTTCCCTGAGGTTGATTTTACTCTTAAATGTTGACATGCTCTTGTTTTTAAGTACCCAAATGTTTTTTCCCCCCTTGTTAACAACAGTTTTTTAATTAGAGATTAATCATTTTATGTGATGGCTGTTCTTCCTAATCCCTGGCTGTAGAAGAGAATGTGGAAAAGGCTTTGTTTAGCAGTATCTGAGAAACTGCTGATTTTCCTGACGCTTGAGATTGGTTCTAAACCTTGAAAATGGGGTTATAAGAGGTACCTAAAGGAACTGCACTTGTCTTTCTTTGGTGTTTTGGCAGCAAATTCCCCAGATCTCCCTGCTAGTGGGAGATTTGAACTCTGTGGCCTTGTTGGACTGACAGAGTGCACTGGTGTAATGAGGAACTCTTGTGACTGGTGCTCTAGTTTGACTTCAGTGCTGCCACTTCACCTTTTACATTACAGATTACAGTGATGAGCTAGGCCAGTTGCAAGACAGGTTTGGGTGCATGGCAGTGAGAGTTCCTGCATCTTAGATTTCCATTTTCTCACTAACACAGGCAGTAAAGCTCTTTTTACCCTTGGACTTTATCTTGTTTTTCAGGATGTTCAGGATCCTTCAGTGACCGTGAGCTTCCCACTGGAAGAAGATCCCAGTGTGTCTCTTGTTGCCTGGACCACGACTCCCTGGACCTTGCCCAGCAATCTGGCCCTTTGTGTTAACCCAGAATTGCAATATGTAAAACTGAGAGGCAAGTGTTAACTGCAGGTTACACACAATGAGCACCTCTTCCTTCAGTGCCTGTGAATATGTACTTAAGTTTTGTATTTTAGACTGGTTTATGTTAAATTTACAGAACTTTTCTGGGGTTGAACCAGTGTTAGTTTGAAGGATGAGATTCACTTTGGATGTGGCTGATTATTTCCAACTGCTGTGCTCATTAGCTTACATGGTTTGTGAGGACTGTACCTTAAAAATATTAATAGATGGAATAAAGAATTAAAAAAAAAGGGGTGAGGTGTTTGTAGTCTTTAATTATACCTTCATCTACAAGCACCCCCCTTAAAAAAAAAAAATTTAACAGAGTATTAAGTAGGAATTTCCAGTTCCAACACAACCACGTGAATCTGTTGTGTGCCTAAAGTGATGTTAAACGTGAAGTTGTGCAGGCCTTTGCAGGGAACTCCACGTGCTTGGGCTTTCCTTCTTTTAAGAGAGCTAAGTATGTTTCAGTTTTCAAAAGTTTTAACATAAATTTGGTCATCTTAAAAACAAATACTGGGTACTTTCCGAAATAACACCTCACTTGCCTGAGGGGCTGAGTTGGGTTTGGATGTCTTTGGCTTGCAGCTGTGGGACACTGACCCTGACTGAGTTGGCAGGGTAGCAGCCTGAATAAAATTTGTCATTGAAGTTAGGAAATCAGGGTGGTTTGGGGTAGAAAATGAGTTTTCTTTGTAACATTTCACTTTTTTTTGGTGTTAACTTCCTTTGTTGGTATATACTTCTTTTCTGAAGAAATCCAAGCAGGTAATTGAAATAGCAAATCTCAGGAAGGCTGCATAAAGTGCAATCATTACCTTAAAACTTAATAATATTGATTTTTTGTAGTAATTGTCCATCTTGCAATTGTTTCCCTCTGTTTCAGTAGCATTTACTGAAACTTCTCAGTTGCTTTTTTATTTGGCTCAGCAATAACAGACAAGATAAGGTATTTCTGCCTCTGCAACAACAAAACACACTGAAAATCAGTGGACTGGGTTTCATCCTGTGGTTTCTGTTTAAACTTAGCCTTTGGAAAGTGTTCCTTAACTGGCTGTGTGGGGAAGAAGTAGCTGGAAAGTAGTAAAGGATTATTCTGGGCAGCTACAGTGATACCATCTTGCACATACTGAAAGATTTCATAACGGTGCAAATGAGGGGGTTAAACTGAGATTTGTGAAACTCCTGTTTTCTTTTGTATTCTAGATAAGGCCACAGGGAAGATTTACATTTTGATGGAGTCCAGGCTGGTGGCACTGTACAAATCTGACAGTGAATATCAGATACTTGACAGGCAAGTACATAAATTACTACACTTGCTAACTTACAGTGTTTTTCTAGATCAGAAGTTAAATGTTTTCAAGAAGATGGATTTCCCTGCGTGTGTGTTTGTATTGCAAAAGTCTGTAAAAGGAATTGAAATTTGCTGGAACAAATTTGTCTTGTATGTGAAGCTACAAGTAGAAGAAAGTTTGATTGGGTCCTTGCATTGTGGTGAGGAAAAAAGGTTCCATAGTCCACCCCTTTCCTGTGTGTTTACATGAATGTAAAAGTTGGAGAAAATGCTGGAGCTGGTCCAAATGCCTTCTTCTACACCTTCTGTAAATGTTTAAAGGGAAATGGGCATAACAATCCCATTGTTTTTAGCAAATAAATATTACTTCTGTAGTTAGTGGCAGTCATTGCTTTCTGCAGGGTGCTTATTCATCTTGGTTAGGTGGAAAAATAGGAATTATTTCAGAAGTCAGACTGGGCAGGGGGTGCAGGTATTAAATTCTGTAGCTCTTTTAGACCAAATATGTGTTTTGGCTTCTCTTAAACCTCTTGTATAAACCAGCAGCCTGTTAAAGAGGCCAAATACAACAAATATTTGTTTGCTCACTTATTCAAACAAACCAACCAAAAAACCCAATAAAACCCTACATAACACAACCACAATAAAAACAATAAAGACTAGAAATGTTTTTGAGAATAACACCCTTTCTTAACTGGCATCAGTAATTTCTATTTTTGGCTTTTTATCAAGCAGTTGAAACTTTAAATTGAAAAGGTGGAGGATGTTTCAGCTAAGCAGTTGCATGTAGTCATTAAATTAGGGAAATACAGAGCTGGCATGTTTAAGATGTTTCCTATTCTGATGGCTCAAACTGTGACAGTTGAATAATTTCATATTTCTGCGTTGATTTCCCTCCTTCCCCCCTCTATGAGAATGCTCTTCATCTGTCACTTGGTCTGTATCAATTCAAGCTGGTGTTCAGTTTCTAAAGATGATGTTCAGTGCTCTCATTCTTCAGGGTTGGCTGAACTTCCGATCTCTGTAGTTTTTTACTCCCCTCTGAGTCATCAGTGAAACCACTGAACAGTGTCAGTGTTAGGATGGTCCTGCCAGGATACCACTGGGAATTTTCTTTCAGTCTGAGACTGAATTAACAACAACTTTTTCTCTTGAAATGGTGGTGTATCCACCACGTCAGGTATTTGTGTGTGTTGGAATGATAAAGTGTCAAAACTCTCAATAATATTAAGACCTAAATTTGATCTGCTTGCTTGCTATCCAGGCTGGTTAGTTTGCCCCAAAAGATGTGGCTTTGTGTGGCTTATTCTTGACAAATTCACATTGTATGTTCTTCAGCACTTCACCTACTAAAAAGTCTCAATCAGTTAAAGTTGAATCAGGTTGTTAGACCTGTCTCAGTGGTTTGTAGGTCTATCAGTGCTTCAGTTCTCTCAGGAAATACAGATACTCTGTTCCTTTTTGGTCTTTTGAAACCTGTTCAGTGTGTCTAAAAACTAAGCCTTCTATCAAAACCACTTTATTTTCTTAAATATTTTTTAATATATTTACCTTAGGCTTAAAAAAGAAGCAAGTTAGCCCCTATATTACATATGTTGATCTGTTATCTTTCACTTCCAAATTGTTCTTTTAATGCATTACTACAAATTTAGCTTCAGTGTGATTGCAGTCATTTGATATCCAGGAATGCACAGAACATTTTGGCCTTTTTTTGATGTCGTGTCTTAATCAGAAATGTGAAGAGCCTGCTCTTCATGTTTCAGTCATACACATTTCAGAGGTTGTATTTATGTCCCTGACTAATGGTATTTCTAACACCACCACTCAGCCCCCAATCTCTGATTATTTTTTAAAAATTTCCATTTTTTTTTAACCTCTGCCTATCCATAAGGCTGGTAGCAAATCTCTTTGCAGAGCAGTATATTTTAATTCTTTTTGTATTAGTGTTACAGTCCCTTTTCAAGCTGATTTATTTTCTGGTTTTGGTTGTGCTCCAGTTTTTCTGTTATGTAATAATTAATCCTCTCAAATGTGAAATGTGAGACAAAAGGTAGCTGGTAGTTGAATGGATCTTTAAAAGGTTTAGATCTGTAAGTTCATGGAAATGAACTTTCCCACTTTGGCCCTTAACTTTTTTCTTCCTTTAGCTCACTTTTAAATTCTCAAGCAGTCAGGCCCTTGAGGGAGAAATTGATGCAGCTTAATCTATACCAGGCATCAGGCTGAGGTCAGGGAATGGTCTGATTGAAAATGTTCAGTGTCTGAAGTCCCCTGAACTGGCTGCTTTGCACTTAGGAATTGCTCTGGGTGTATTACCCCAGTTCTGGCCACTGTGTGGCTTCTTGTTTTATTTAGCAGTGGTAGATTGGATTGTTGAGCATTTTCCTCCCCTTGTGTTACATTTCAGCCCTTTGGCATATTAAACATTTAATTTTACACTGGTTTCCCTTGTTGCCTCTTTTTGGATTCTAAAGAATCCAGACCAGAGATTCCTGATCTCCTGAGAGTGAAGGATTGCTGCAGTGATTTTAAATGATTCTTATTATTATAACTTAGGTCACAAGAAGGCACCACTGTATAAATTTTCAGCCTGAAGTTCAGGACTTTGACAAAGTATTTCAGATCCCAAAATGAAAATCAGGAATGTGATCCACAACCTTTACCTTTCTCTAACTTACGTTAAATAAGAATGTAACCATTTTTTTTTTTTTAAAGCCAATTCTGGTGCTTCACGTTCTGCATCTGAGCATTCCCATATCTATGTGGCTGAGCACTGGGATGCTTTTCTCTCATCTGATCCTGATTAAGCACCTCAAACGTTCCTGAGGCTGCTTGTAATATAAAAACATATAAACCATCTGCAAAGCTGTGGCTTAAAATAGAAATCTCCCCTTTTCCTAGAGGATATTGTGTGTGCAGAGCTGAGGAGTTGTGCTCTTGAACTTGGCAGTAAATGCTGCTCCAGGTCCTTTCTGTGCAGTGAAACAGCTTTGAAGAGTCCCTCACTTTGAAGGAGTCAAGTGTTTTATGGTTTGACCATTGTTTGGAAGTTGTAGATCAAGAGGAGTGTAGGGAGAGACCACAGCTGTGACACAGTCAGAGAGCCAGCCCATCTATTAGATTAAGTTATGTTTTAGCTGGATTTTTTTCCCCTGAAATTGGACGATTTAAGCACTTTCAGGAGAGTTCTGAGCTGCAAATCCCAACCTAATCACTGTCTTTGTCAGCTGCTGTCAGAAGCCTGAAGGGAGCCAGACCTACAGGCTCCATCTCTGCCTTACATTTCTTGTCTGGCTCAGCTGGTTCCTCAGCCAGTCCTGTCTGTGTTGGATCATTCCCTGAGATGCCTGTGGAGAGTTTGGATGCCCAGTTTTAGAATAAGGAATGAGGCATCTGAGCTTTAAAGGCTGCAATATTCTGTGTCACAATCTTCTGTACATAAAACTTCAGGTGTTTTGGATCATTACTTAGTTCTCTTGGACATGCTGAGCTTTAGAGCTTTGTGGTTATGAATATTGTGTTTTATCCAGAAGATTCCTGCCCAGCTTTACCATAAAGAGCTTGTCATTAATGCTTAATTCCTCTCTTAATTTACATTACTTGTTTGATTGAAAGTCCATCAGGTACAAGGTGTTGACTGGTAGCTGAGATGCATTAAGAGACATTGGTTTTTTTCTCCATGTCCAAATTAACCACAGAGGTGGGAAACAAACTTAAGGGAATACTTTTCATCTTCTGAAATCAAATTCTGTCAGGGAGGTGGAGAAGCAAATAGGGAAAAACCAGCAATTTTCAAGTTGTTAATTTATGTTCTTGTAAATCTTTCTCCTCAGGTTTCCTGGCATTACTCTTAAAGGCAAGAAATACAAACCACTCTTTGAATATTTTATTCAGGTAATATGAACAGGTTTGGTGTTTGATACACGATATAGAGACAAAAATAAAACCCATTTTGAGTATTCCTTGTTTATATTATGAAAAGCTCTTATGTTCTAATAACAAACTCCAGGTTGTTAAGGTATTAAAGTACCTTAAAATCCTAGTGAAAAGTTGAAAAACAGTGTTGATTTTTTATTTAATTTTTTTCCTTTAAGTTTTAAATATACTCAGATTAAAATTGGGTGATAAATAGAAGTTTGATTTCAGATTGCAGAGCAACTTCAACACACATTAATAAATAGGCAGTATTCTCTCATTTTGTCATCTGGTGTGTGTCTGTTGTCTGCCTCCTAAGTCCAGAAGCTTTGTCTTCACAAGGGAATGACTCTGACTCTGGATAACAGTCACAGACATGTCATGTCTTCCACTGAAGAGTTAAAAGCCTTTGTTAAAAACCTGCTGATATATCAGATATCTGGATGTCCTGTGCAGCTTTTAAGCACTGCATTAGGTCTGGCATCCCAGATGATAAAAGAATGTGTAGCAATAGGAGAGGGCATAGAAAATTTTTCTATTTTTTTAAAAAAATGTGATTAAAAATGGATTACATTTTTCAAAGAGGAGAAGTACAGCACTGCTGGCCAGGCAGCTGTGAACTCCTGTAAGGGATTTGGTCACTTGTGACACCTTCTGTTCTGAAATATCTGCAGGAGTCAGCAAAGGTGGGAAAACCTCTGTAGGGAGCAGTGTCTGATATTTCTAGAGGAAAGTCAAACACAGCTGAATCTGGAAAATTGGACTGTGCATCTGAGGTTTGGAATGGATAAATTTTGTGAGTCTTGCTGTACTTGTAAGGAGCAGATGGGGCATCTACAATTTTTTGTTTTTTATATGGAATGGAGGTCTTATCTCGAAATACCTCCCTTCTGAACAAGCCAAACCTAATATTTCATAACATATTTGGTTCAGCTGTGACTGCAGTAATTTTTTTTTTTTACTATTTTTGTTTTAAGGAATAGTAAATAACCCTTCATTTTTCATTATCTGTGTACTGAAGACACTGAAAATTATCATATCTTTTCTTAGCAGTTTTTTTCTGGATTTTCTCTCCCCTTTGTTTTTGGTTGGTATTTACCATGCTCTTATTTTCTGGAGGAAATAAGGAAAATGTGTGACTATAAAAGCAAACTTTTTTATATGAAGATGTAAAGGGGACATAAAAAATGCAGGGAAACTTCTGTACCTTTCCTGGTTGTGTCCTCACATTCAGGACTGTATTGATTTGCAGTCTGTTAAGCACAGAACTGTGTGAAGATCTGTGGCTTGAAGAGTAATTGACTTGGAGGCCTTCTGGAGAGGTGTGAGATTTAATCACATTTGGCACTCTTTAAATGAAGCACACAGGTGTCTGGGCTATGGGAAGTCATTAAGTCATGTTAGGGATGTCACATTTTACTGTGTCACTGATTTTCAATGCAGTTCTTCCCTTTTTTGTGTGGCTCGTGGCTCTGCCAGGTTCTTGAAAATTCTGGTTTGCTGTATGGGTGTAAATATATATCTGTATGTAACCCCCCCATATTTTTGTGTGTTACAGTGCAAAGAAAAAGGTGCCTTTACTGTGGTAGTGGATGGTTATGTGAAGGAGGAGGAAGGCACAGGAGTTGTCCATCAGGCTCCCTACTTTGGTGCTGTAAGTGTGAACGACACATTGATAATGTTAATTTTGTCCAGCACACGGTTGTTTGGCTTTCCAGCTCCCGGGGACTCTCTCAGGGTGATTGATGTTAAACAATCTTCCCATTTGCTGCTTGAAAATGTAAGAATATCCCCTAACTTTGGATTCTAATGAGCTCTTCCACTTAGTGCCGGTGCTAGACTGGAGATTTTTGTGTCCCTCGCTTTGGTTTGTGTTGTGGTGTGTGAGCTCAGCTCACCACTGTATCTTCTCAGTGTCACTGATCTCAGCTTTTCTCAGAGTCTGATGCTAGAGCTTTGAGCTGATCTGTGGCACTGGCAGTGAAAACTGGCTGTGCTAAGTGATAATTTTGGTTGGGAACAGCAGTTCTGCTCAGCAGACTGCCCCTCTTCAGTGTTTCAATTTCATTACTCTCTAGGCTTTTAGAGAATGAGAAAATGCTTTCACTTGCTTTTGTCCTGAGACTTTATCCCTTGGTGTGAAAGGATTTTGTTGCACTCCATTCTTTTTTTTCTGTCTTTATTGTCCCTTCCCTCAGTCTCTTCTTTTTTAAGGCTAAGAGGAATAATTTGTCATGGATTTAATCATTTCACTTTATAGACACTTGAATTAAATGCACTAGTTTAGGCTCATTGTCCTTTTTGTAGAGTGTCCTGTCTTCAGCCATTATCCAAAGATGCCCTCAAAAAACTTGCAGTGCCTAGCAATTAGCAATCCCTGGACCACGAGCTCTGTCATAATTTCCAGAAACTTGGCATTACCAGCAGGCCTCTTTGTATTCATGTGAGATAGCCCATCCTCTTCCGTCCTTTTTTCCCTGCATTTTTCTGAAGGGTACATCCATTGTGGTGGTGTTTCCCTTGTCAGGATGAATGTTGATATGAAAAGATGTTCCAGCTTAATATAGCTCTGAATAAAGAAGATTAGAGTGGGCTGTGCTAGCAGTTAATAAAGAAAATGGTGGTGGCTGGTCAAGTGTCCTGAGGAGCATAAATCCTGTCACACTTCTGCTCCTCAGACTCTCTTGGAGCTGAGTCTTGGATGTGCCAGAGGGGTGAGAATTGGTTTAGAGTCAGAAGCTCTTGCTGTGGGAGATGGAGGGAAGGAAAGGAAGAGGCTGCCGGTAGGGAAGCAGCTCTGGAAGAAGCTTTTCCTTGGCTGCTCTAAGAGTGGTTTGTGTATTTGCACAGTCCAGTTAAACTTGTTGGAAGCAGCTTGTTGGAAATGTTGACTGGCCACTTAGAGCAAGGATTATCTGCCTTCTTTTATTCAATTTTTTTTAATAAGCCCGCTGAGTTTTGTAAACACAGAGGAAAAATTTTTCTCTCTCTCTCCTGGGAAATCAGCAATTACTTGTAAAACATTTTTTTTTAGGAATAAACCTGAAAGTAACAGTTAAATGCTTCACAAAGAAAAAAAATACATAAAACATTATGTGAGGAAAAAGTGCACAGACATCACAAACAAAACTTTGCACTCGTCAGCTAAGGAGAGGTTTGAGTAGATAATGCTTGGTACAGGGGCCTGAGTCAATGGGCTGTGCTGCCTTCAGAAGGAAAGTGCACAGTGTATGTTGCATTTAATGCTGATGCATTCTTTTTAGGGTGCCTGTAGTTCAGTTTTGACAGCCCTTAGATTATTTCTGTTCAGAAAAGCTCACAAAGGTCCTGGTTTAAGTTCAGGATTTCATCATTAGACAGTAGGCTCTGTGTAGAATACTGTTGGTATTGCATGTTGGCCTTTAGACAGGCTTAGATGAAAGAAGAGAGATAGTTCATGGTGGCAGACAGGATTGTTTTTCTGGTTAATTGCCTCCTCTCCACCTTCCTGTTGTGTTGAAGGTGGATAGAAAAGGGATAAGTGGACCAAGAGGGTCAGAGGAGAAGAAACAGAGCACAGTCCTTCACAGCAAGCCTCGAGTCTTGTCTCTGTTCCTTCCCATCAATATGAGTCCCTTTGATAAACAAAGTTAGAAAGTCACGGGTTTATTTATTTATTTTTAAAAAATCATACTTACTGATACATGTTCTGTATTGCTAATAGCTTAGAAATGTATCCTTCTCCAACAAAATTGAAAGTAAAAATTCACCTTCATTTAGTTCCAGGATAATTAGTTTCATTGTCTTGTGCGATGCGTTTGCCAAATACAAGCTGCCACACCATTTCAGAGCGCTCTGTTATTTCAGTTCAAAAGACATAAAAATTAAAGCTCACAGAACAAGACAAACCTGTATTAAAAACGCTGTGAATTCATTGTACCTCCAGATTAACATGACACTAAAATTCAGCTGCTCCGGCATTTCATTCTATGTAGATGTACCTGCAGTCAACTTAAAAAGCTTTAGTAACACTTGAATTTGCATACGAATTTTTAATTTGCAATACTTCTAGTGCCTGCTCAGACTGTGACACACAAGTTTCATAGATCTGTTACTGATGTACTATTTTTTCAGCACTTTGCAAAAGTGTTGTTGGTTTTTGCTAAGAGGTGCTGCTGGTGAACCTTTGACTTCATGTTTCTGTTGTTTTGTTTAAATTTCAGGTAAAATTTTGATTTCTTATAAATGAGCTGTTTACTAGTTTCTACTTATTAATTTTGTGTATTACAACTGCTGTGTGTAATCTTTTGAAGGATTTTGTGGTACAAAAGTGTCCACTGTAACTCCTATCCTGGAAAAAACTGATGTTTGTCGTAGCTTTTATTTGAGCTTAACACCTGTGGATTCCTTGCATGAGCCTGAATATATTCTTGCCTTGTGGTTACTGAAGGAAATCTTCATTAAATCAAATGGCAGGTCAGTCTGGAGTGCTTCCATTCGACTTCAAGTTGTTCAAAAGCAGGGAGCTGCCTGCAGAAAGGCAGAGCAGCAAAGCCCTTTGTGTATCCTTGGCTGCAGCAGTGCTGCAAGTGGAGCTGGAGCACCTCTTGACCGAGGTGCTGCCAAGGAGAAGGTTTGTTGTGATGTCTTAGCAGGGTTCAGGCTTTGTAGTCTGTGCTGGCTGCTGCTTCAAAGCCTTTAACAACTTGCTGCCAAATCAGGGCTGACATCAGCTCTGTCATCTGGCCCATGTTTTAAACCCCACAGCCTGCTCCCAGTCCCTCAGCAGTAACAGCTGAGGAAGGGCCAGCAGAGAAGGGGCTTATCTCAGTCATCTCCTGACTGAAGGAGCTGGGTGACCAAGTGCAGGGTGAATAATTGTGTGATGGCTTTCTGCAGCTGCTGGACAGGGGGAAGAGGCTGAGCTCTGGAGGAAGGGAGTGCTGGAGCTGAAGGGATTTGTTCTTTCTGTATGTAAGGCCTTGATCCATGAAGCAGCCAAGTTCCCTGTCTGTGGATGAGTTTCATCCTTGTAAAGTACAACAGGTCTGGCGTGGGGGAGCTGGGAGCCACAGGGGTGGTGGGGAGAGCTGAAGGTACAGGAGGAGGACACAAAGGACCTGGAAGCCCTGCCCTGGCACTCCGGAGCTGGCTCTCCTGTGTTGGTTAGGGCCAGGGAAGGAGAGTTCAGGGAGCTGTGGAGCACTGGCCTGTGGAATGTGTATTTACACACTGGCTTTGGTGTGGTGTCCTTGGTCAGGCTGAGAGGGTGCTTTAGATGCAGCTCCTGTGAAACAGCTGCTGTGTATCCTGCGAGCAGTCGCTGTAACTGGATAAGAAACAGATTTACTGTGACTTCAGACTTGAAGTTAAAATCTGAACTTTACTATCCCTCTACTAATTTTGTTTTAATCTTTTCTCCGATTCCCATTTTTGTTCAGTCATGTTCAAGAAAGTCTGAAGCAACTCTTTTTTTTGCTGCCTTTTTTTTTTTTTTTGCTTCTTCTAACTGCTACCGGAAATTAAAAATTTAAGTGCAGACTGGCCAGGAAGAAAACCTATGATGTTGTCCATGTGTGGTTCTTGGTCAGTAGCATTGCCTATGGGCCAAAAAAGATTGGGAAATACAGGTTTAAAGGCTTTGGATCGTTAAGACATTCAGAAAATGGGATTGCTTATGTGAAATGCCAGAATTAGATTGATTAAAACAACCTGCCTTCTGAAAAATGCCGTGTTGGCTGGAGAGCTGGGCAGATCCAGGCTCTGGCTGGGACAGGAGCAGGATGGAGTGGCTGACAGTTCCTCTGCCATGCAGTGGGAGCCTGAAGCTGTTCCCTACATGAGTGTGCGTGTACTCAGACACATAAAATACATGTGTGTGTTTGTGCATTGATGTGCATAGAAAAACATGCACATATCCCCTCTACTAGGTGAGAGTCTGAAGAAATCATAATTTTCTGCATGAATAAAACTACAATCCTGTAAAACAGGACTTTCTCATAAGTATTTGGGATTAGTGAAGGCTGAGTATTTTGCTGTTCTTGTCCAGTCATCACATTTTCTATTTCATATTTAATTTCTGTTTCGAGGGATGGGTATTTTCCCCAGTATTTTGTGTTCTTACAGCTTGGTGCTTGTCTCTTTTGCAGGATGATTACAGAGTCTGCATGGATTTTAATATCATTCAGAAGGACTCTGTGCCTGTGTGTCCTGTTGATGCATCAGGCTGCTTCACAGCAGAAGTGGCTGACTTTGCTGGGCAGTATGTGAAGGTCAGTGGGCCTGGAGACACTAAATGACTACATTATTCAAGATACATTTTATATATGGTAGAAGCTTTCTTTTCTTTCTCTAAATTTGTCTTCAATGTGTGTCTGTTATCTGGATAAATTCAAATGTGGTTTAACATTTGCAACAAGGTTGGAATTGTTTATTACAGCAGCTGAGAAATGAAGAAGTTGAAATGCAAGTAATGTTGTGTATCTGTAGTGAAAGGGCAAAGGAGTATCCTGTTTGCAGCTACTCCAGAGTCTCACTCTTTGCTTTTTCCTCATGGAAGTGTCACGTCCAGAGTCTCCAGGCACGTGTGCAGGGCCTCCCTCGCCTCTGGATGACTCTGAATTCCCAGATGCCATCGTTAAGTTTCTCCCAGGCAGTTCATGTAATGTGACCCATTAGAAGGGAGAAATCCAGTCATTTTCCCCACTTGTGGGCTGTGTTGCAGTGGGAATTTACTTGCCAGTAGATGCAAGAGAATCCCTGGAAAAGGAACCCACAGAATTCCAGATTGCTACAGATACAAATCCCTAGTAGGGAGTGCCTCTTAAATTCTGTGTCCTGAGAAAACAGATTGATTTTAGCCCTGCTGCTACAGTTTGATAGCAAAGCATGTTCCTGTCAACAAATGCAATACAAGATTTTTAAGTCTTTTTCAATTAAGTTGAGAATTCAATCAGCTATCTTTCTATCCTGCTTTATGCATTAAGGCAAATAAGAGGACACTGAAGGCTCCATGTTTAGCTTCTTGCTGGTAGAAGTCTGAATTTAAGGCTCTTGGAAAAATCTCTTACGATGCTGAATTTTTCACTCACAGATATTTGTATATTTTTTTCCTTAATGTCATATTGACACTTGTATGTTCAGTAGATTGTCTTACATTATCAATATACAGCTTTCACTTCCAGCTTAGCATGTAAATCCCAGTTAGTTAGGGAGGTATTGTGAAATATGCTTCAAAATCTGAAATTCAGTCACTTTAGAGGAATGTGGTGTCAGGAAGTTTAAATATTAGGTAAAAAGCACTATGTGATTTCCTACCACAAAATTAGAAGACTCAGTCATTAAGATACGAAATAATGTGGTTTCTGGCTTTTATTGGTGCTTCAGAAAATTTGAATTTTATACACAGTTGTGTGTATGTGGAAAGAGAGTTAAGGGTAAAAAAGGACTGATGCTTTAATTTATACATTTTAATTTATCCAGATAGCAGAGACACATTGAAGACACTGTAGATAAACAGGGCTTAGAGAGCAAGTAACTTTGCAAATTCAGTGTTTTACAGTGCCCCTGCAGGAAATGCATAAATTTGGTAGAAGCTTTTTGTGCGTGTATGTAAACACTGGGTTATTCATAGATTTTTTTTTTTTTTTTAATTAATTTGAGTATCTGAGACAAATCCTGTAGTAGCTGACTGAGTGAAACCTGTATTCCAAGGAAAATCTGCTGTGTTTTTAGGATGCAGATAAGCACATCATCAGATGGCTGAAGGAGAGGGGCCGGCTGATCCACAGCACAACCTTCCAGCACAGCTACCCCTTCTGCTGGAGGTAAGCACAGACCTGCACCTGCCTTAGACTGGAGGTTTCTAACAGAGAAGTTCTTCAGGTTTCTCCCATTTTCCCCCCTTCCCTTGCTTAATTTTCCTCACAAAACTAAAAGTAGCACAAACTGAGATTATTAATTTAGGAGAGCTCCAGTTTTAGTTTACTCGTCAAGTTGGTTTTTTTTTTGTAGTTTGTGTTGCTCATTTTTTTGGTGTAGAACTCGTAACTAACCACCTCTTGTAAAAAAGATTATTTTCTAAGCAGCTGAGTGATGGGAAAGGATTTTTTTGATACCCTTTGAATTGTATCCAAATAAATGTATCACGGAAGGTATTTAGATGTTTATGTTAAAATGATAAATGATAGTTAAATGACAGTTCTTTTTAACCTTGTAAAATTACTTATTTGAAATAAGACCAGTTGCTTATTATGTGGAAACATCCCTAGGTGAATATCTTTGTGGGAATTCTCCATGTGGAATTCTCCGTGGGCCTTCAGTATCGGTGAACAAACAAGTTTTGGTCAGGAGGTATGCAGGCTAGACAGATTTAATTTAAAAATGAAGCTGGTTTTTATTAGTGTCCTCTCTGGTTTGAAATTTCCACAATTGCTGTTGTGAAAAATCACCGAACAATGTCAAATGAAAAAAAAAGAATCTTCAGTAATCTTTTAGTAGAGTATTAAATTTTTATTATGAGCAAAGACACGCTTAAAATAAATATCTAATTTAATTATCTGAAATGGCTTGAAGATTTTAAGTCATATCTGATGTATACAGCACCTGTACTGAAATAACTGTGATAAAAGCTCATCCCTCTGTCTGGCTCTGACTCTGCCAGGTGAAGTGTTCTAGCAGAGTACATTTATCTTTAATTTACAGCAAAAATAACCTTTATTTGCTCTTGAACAGCAGGATTGGTTTGTTTGTAGCAGCTGCCTAGAGAAGAAGGGGAATTGCTCTTCAAGTGTTACGTCCTTGATGATTTGGGACAGTTTTTGAAAAATGGCAGCCCCAAAATCAAGCAGCGCTTGTGTTTTTCTAGTGGAGCAACTCAAATATCCAGTCATGGCCTTCTGAGACAAAGCAGGGATGTAGAAGTGCTGATTCTGTAGGAGAGCCTTAATCCTGCCACTCTGTTGACATTTTTGTTGATTGATGATAAGTTGCAGGCAGCACCTAGCAGCAAATTATCTGGTGGGAAGAACCGAACAATGGATTCTACTTGAAAAGCTCATTTCACTGCCATCACAAATCAAACCATAATTGGAATATGCTAAAAGTAGAAGAGTAGTTCTTAACTTTGAACATAGTTATAAGTTATTTTGATTAATGTAAGAAAACTTTGAGATCACACTCTTCTTAATGTACTACTGCTTTTCCCTGAAACCAGGCAGTTGTTGAATCCTTGGTATGTTGAGAAATTTGCCTTCTTTTTTTGCATATCATGAAATTAGGGTCCTTCTCTGTGTAGTAATTTTCTGTCAACTGAACTTTAAAATATGAAAGAGAAAAACAAAACAGCTTGGTAAGGACTCAGTTTTCAGTTAGAATTTGTCTATATTGGAACTGCTGAAAATGGAGGACATTGGTCAAAACTGCTCTGTGCACATGTGAGATCTTGAGAGTCTGTGTGGTGTGGGCAGCAGTTCAGCAGCTGTTGAATGTGACAGCTGGAGTGTCCCTCACAGCTCCTGCCTGCCTTTCCTTTGGGAACAGTCTTGGGAAGCTGTTCCACTGGCAGATGTGGAGCTTTGTCTTTTCCAAGCCAGTGAAGGCAAAGCCAAAGAAGCATCTTTGTAGCACGTGCTCAGTTATTGATCATTTGAGGAATAAGATCACAATTAATGTGATTTGATTCTTCTGATGTGTTTCTAAAGGATCTGTCTGTAAGGGGAACAAAACTTTGATCAGTTGAGACAGAGAGGAATGGTTAGGCAGGAACTTTGTAAGCATCAGACTTTGATTTTAGGTCTGTCTGGGTGGTTTTCCCCTTGTGTTGATGGAAAAAACCCAGCAAGGGGTATTTCTTATTTGATTCTACAGTAAAATCCAGTTGAATGTGGATTCCTCAACCTTCTCACCAGTCATGAGGGGCAGAAATGTGTGAGGTGTCACTGCTTGGGCAGATTTTAGTGTTTGTTCTCTGCAGTCTCCCGCTGAGGCGTTGCTTGGCAGTACAGCCAGAAGAAAAATATTCAGGGAAACTGTGTCCTCTCCCCTTTTTTGTTGCCCTCATGTAGGTGGAACAGAGCCCTGTGGGTGCTTGGAGTGGTTATGAGCTGTTATAACCTCAGTGTGAGGTTGAAAGCCTGGGAAATGGTTCCTGTGCCTGGTCCTCTGTCATGGATCCTTCCTGCCTGAAGCCACCCCGTGCTGCAGGGCCTGTCTGCAGCCAGCCCCACCTGTCAGCTGCTCTCTCCTCACAGAGCTGGGGTGCCACTATTGTCCCAGCCTTCCTTTTCCAATACGTTAAGACCGTGTGAGAAATTTTTAATATCAGTTTTTATTCTCCTTTTTTCCAGTTACTCAAGACCTTGCGATGGCAGTTCATCATTCTTTAGCACATCTGAAACAAGATACTCAGTGAAATCAAAACACTTTGTAGCTTGGGAATGCTTTCTTTTTTACTGGGATCTTGCTGCTGTGTGAGGAGTGAACTGAACTGTTCCTTTTTTAGTTGTTAGGACTTAAATTTGAGTAGCAAACCATCAGTAGGTTTGCATTTAATAGCTAGGACACAACTACATTATTAATACTTCGAGCTGTCACCATTTCCTTTCAGGTTATAGGTACTTTAATACTTAAGCACATTGAAACATACTGGTTATAGTTAAAATGAAATATCTTTTGAAATACAGTGTTAAAAGAAGCAACATGGTTTTTATTATTGGGCTTTATGCACTGTGAGTTCAGCTTTTAAGGTCTGAACAACCTTTGCTGTGGGTTTTCTTTCTTTTGTGGGTCAGGCAGGTGCCCCTTTAGCAAGTGCTGGCACAGTAGCAATTTTAATTTGCATCATAATCTGCAGTAGTTTGTGGATTTCAAATGTGTTTCTCCTGTGGATATAAGTAAAAGGAATTAAGCTTTGGTTGGTTGTAGTGATGACTGCACATGGGAGATAACAGAAGTTTCTCAGGGTCTTTGCTGGTGAATTTTTTTGTATTGCCAAGTTCTGGACCAAAGTGATTTAAACAAAAGTAATGTTTCCAAGTAACATTTTGTGGGGTGGATTGATGCTAAAGGAGAATGAGCTTCTCGTCTCAGAGTTGTTGCTGCTCCTCTGTACCCATAGACGGATCCTACCCCCTAGGGCTCTTCTCCCTATTCAAGTTGGAATCATGGGATGGACGTGAAGGATTAGAAATGTCTGAACTCCTTCTAGTGACTTGTGCCCACTGTTGGATTCCAGGATCCTTTAGAAGGATGTGTGATACCGGAACAGTCAATCAAGACCTTAAGCAGTTGTTATGGAACTGATAAATCAGAGACTGGGCTGGGACACTGCAGTCAGATGCTTGGAGATACTGATTTTGCCAAGTAATTTAGGGAATTGCTCAGTCTGTGTGCTCTGGCCAATTGTGTTTCCATATCTAAGCAATCCCAAGTTGTGAAACTGCTCTCCTCCCATATGGATTTTCTTTTATTGCTTACTGAAGTAAGGAATATGTTAAGATATATTCAAAACTTCTTTTATATGCTTATCTGGATCTCTTGCTTTCTTTCTCCTGGAATGGAACTTTCTTCTAGTTAACCCTGGGTGCTGTTACTTCTTTATGATTTGTGATTATTATTTTAAATGCAGATAGTAAAAACATAGCATCATGTTTCTTGGCTTTTCAGGCGTATAGACACATAAAAAAAGATGCAGAATGAGCTCATGTGGAAGACTGAAATATGACTCATTTTAATAGTTACTGAATTTCATAATGTTGTACTATGTAGGAGCACAAATTTCAAATTCATGTATCATTTGAACATTCTCATGATTGCTCTTGCTATACAAATTCCTTGAATTATTGGGTTTGAAGGCTGTAAAAGTTTTTTTCAGGACTTGATTTCAAAATAGTAGCTCACATAAGTGTAACAGTTTATGTAAGTTAACAAACCAAACAGACCCCAACCTTTAACTGTGATAATACTTCAGCAACAGTGAACTCAATCTGTGGAAAGGAGACTGTCATGTGCAAAAAAAAAAAAAAAAAAATTGAAGAGCACTTTATAAATAATGTAGCGCTTAAAAATGTTTTTGCTTGTTTTATTCCCTTCCCTGTACAGGTCAGATACTCCGCTGATCTACAAAGCTGTGCCGAGCTGGTTTGTCAGGGTGGAGCACATGGTGGAGAAGCTGCTGGAGAATAATGCCCAGTGCTACTGGTAATGTCTCCTGCATAAATCTGTTTTATTCCTTTTCCTGGAGTTGGGGGTGTAGGGGAATATCTCTCTTGAGAGAAGAACATAGGCAGCTTAATGCTGCCTATATATTGTGCCAAATTGAACTAATTTTTAGACAAGTTGTGGGTTTTTTCATCTAGTTATTACAGATAAGGTTGATTACTTCATCATAGGTGCATTTAAAGAAAAACCCACACCCACCCTCCCCTCAAACACCCACAAAAAGCTCAACTCAGCTGCCCTAATTGTTGTAGGTAAACTCAGTTACACAGGTTTAAAGAAAAAAATCCTGCTAATGCCAAAAATTAAATTTTTACATGTATCTAGGGAATGTGAAAAATACTTGTGTGAAACTTGTGTAGAAAATAGCAGAGGAGTTTTAGATAACTTAAATGCATTATTAAGTGCAGTAAAAGGGAACTGTCGGTGCTGGTGGCCATTCAGGGAGTCAGTCCTGGGTTTGTGGTGTGTTAGTAACAAAAGGACCTTATCTTCTGCACCTTCACCAGCTGTGTTTTTATTTCCCTTCCTCTCTTCAATCACTTGTGCCTGGGAGGCTGAGACTTCCCAGCGAGTGGGGAAAACTTGGAGATTACAACCTCCTTCAGTCTTTCCATGTGAGGACTGTAGGGAGAGCTGGGATTCCACCCCTCTTCCAGCGCAGTTGCCTCTTGTCAGCAGCTCAGACGCTGTTAAAGAAGGTGACTCAACCTTCAGTGAGCAATTACAGCTCGTGCTGCCTTTTTTCATGGACAGTAGCTGGCAATTAAATTCTCCATGAGCAGCTTTTGCATAACTGCTGACGTGGTACAGGCACTGGGATCTGTGGGAAAAGGCAGTGATCCATAATAGAGCCTGCCCAGAAATGCTGCAGCCTGGCTTTGCCAAGCAGCACATGCCCAGTCTGGCTGTGTCAGGAGAGTTTAGAGATTACTAAGTGTTGCTTTCTGTTTTCCATAGCAGAACATACTGTGATCCTCCTTTGGGGGAAAAATAAGCTGGAGAGGGGGTGAAAGTGTTTGTTCTTAGCTTTAATTAGCTTTCTCAAGATGCTTTCACTGTTGGGATGACAGTAGACCTGCATACTTAATTTTCACATGAACAGAAGAAAAAATATAATGATCCTATTAAGGAAGTGCTTGAATGGATGGGATGGGTTTGCTTTTCCAAAAGCAGAGCTTCAGGAGGAAGCTGCTAAGTGACCTCCATTCATCCAGGAGACACTAATTAGTTAGAATTACTGATCAGTCTGAACCCTGCCTCATGCACATCTTTGGGGTTTCAGTGGTGCTTTTTGTGAGTGCTGAGTAGTGGGGATACAAGTGGAAGCAAATTTTGGAGCTGCTCTTGCAAAGGTTGGATGTGAACAGCGGGCAATGGCATCATTTGGCAATATTCAAAATGCTTGGAATTAAAGGAACCATTTGTCCTTTAGGCAATTCCTGAGTCTAAACACAGTTCCATAACTGAACATAAAACTGATTCCTCAGGACTCCTCTTAAAACCATGTGGTCTTAGGGGTTGTGAGAAGCTTTGTCATGGGAATATGGCTACAAGTAGAGATGTATTATCATAGATTTATTAATAAATAATTAATATTTCCAGTATGTGATTTCATAGTAATTTGAATACTGGGTAATCTTTGTTACTTAAAGTTGGCTTTTCAAATCCAGCTTTTTAAAAGCACAAGGGAGTGTTTTTGAGGTTTTCTTCATGTGTTCTCCATTGATGCCAGTTTTGTTTGGCATTGAGACTGCTGGCCTTCTGCAGTATTCATTTATTTAAATTTTTGGAACTCCATCCTTCCCAAAACCTACTTTTTCTGCTTTTGAAGAGACTTGATCTCTGAAAGTGTCACAGGAATAATATGTAGCTTTTTAAAAATTTATTTTTGGACTCTCTGGGGCTTCAGCATGTCCTGAAAATGAGAAAATTTGGGATAAATGCTTTTCAGAGTATATTAACCTTTACAAAATGGGTTTGACTGCATTGCTTTTTTTATTCCTATAAATGACTGATAGGTATATTGTCCCTTAAGAATAGCTGCCCTCTTGATAGATATCCTTTCTGATGAAATAGATTAAACATACTTGGACAAACTTTGCAACCTGATTGCATTTCTAATTAGTTTTTTAGTGAATTACCCAACTTACAAGGCCACAGTCATTCAAAATTTATTAAAACTACCAACTCTATTTTCATTTTTCAAAATGAATTTAACTATCACTTCCAATAATGGCTCCATGAGTAATGTGCCAGCGTTTTTATAAAACCAGAAGCCAAAAAAACCTCTCCACTCTGTCCCATCGTTATTTCAATCAGACTGGGAATTGGCTTGTGTTGGATGTTGATGAAAATGCACAATTGGAACAGGATTTAGAGGGCTGTGGTTCAGCCTTTAATTCAAGTTCCCTCACTGAATGTTCTTTACTGTGTAAGTAAGATTATTTAAAAGAAAATTTAAATTAAAAAGGTTATCTTCTGTTTGGCATTCAGGCACCCACTACTGCCATATATAAGATGAAGAGGGGCAGATTTGGCTGCTGTAAAATCCAGGCCTGTCAGAGCTTGGCTTTATATTCTCTTGATGAGGAGAGTTGGATGCAACACCAAGGTGCTGTCTGGATTTCAGCCTTAATTGTTGTCACCATCATTTTCTCAGATGGTTTGTTGAAAGAGCGTTCTCTATGTACCCACAGACTAAACCAGGCACCTTGCATTATAATTACAACATAGGACTAATTCCTGTCATCAGTGTTCAAAGCTGGTATAAATTGAAAATTTATAAATTGCTGTAACCAATAAATCAGTAGAATTTATAATGAGGATTCCAAACTGTTGTAGCTCATCCTTCTGGCAGTGGATGTAATATTTCTATTCTTGCAGACTGATAGAAAAGACTCTGTATTTGTATTTAAATATCAGCTTTGAACTCTTTTTTTTTTTTTCTTCTTCTTTCTTTTAAGCCTCCCTCACTTAAAGTTCTCCTTCAGTAACTCCTGAAACATTTATCTCTAACTGTTGCCAAGTTTCTAAAGTTAAAGACATTGTGCAGTTCTGACATTGTTTGCATAAGATGTGCAGCACTTGAGAGTAGTGGAAAAATGAGCATCAGTGGAAGGAAAGCAGTGATGGGAAACAGGGACTTCAGAGAAGCCAAACCTTTTGTTCTGGCATCTTCTCACCATTGAAGAATTCAAGTGTTGTAATAAAGAGCTTGATGTATGGTTGAAGGTATTCTTTCCCTGACTTTCATCACTTAAGCTGTTCTTGCTGGAAGTGCCACCCACAACACATTTCTGTGAGTGAAGTTAAAGTGTGAGTTTTGCACACACTCCCTGCAGCTCCTGTGTGAGCCCAGCTGTCTTCTCCTGTGTCAGAGCACATCAGGCTTTGGAGAAGCTTTTGATCCTGGTCATTTTGGTCTTTGACCACAAAACTGTCTCCCACGTGTGGAAAGGTGAGATGTGATCAGGAATGATGCCTGTTTCTGTCAGAAACCCTGAGGCTGTGCAGGGGATGGGCTGTGGAGCCCATCCACAATAGAAAGCAAATATTCATTTTACTAAATGTGTCATTTTTGCTCAGATGAGGAATCTGAGTCTGTAGCAGGACAACAGAATTTTAAATCCCAACAGAACTGTAGAGCAGTGGAAGAAAATCAGTGAGTCCTTTTTCCTTTCTTTTGCTGTTTATTTTTTTTTAGAAAGTCTCATAGGACATTTTCTCTCTTAGTTTGTTAATATTAATACATTTCATCTGAGCAGTTTTAAATGCATAGTATGTGTAGATTTTTTTTCACTTTTTTTCTTTTCTTTAGTATCACCATGCAGTTGTAACTCTTCTTTCTGAGTCATCAGTCACACTTTTCTTACTGGGGAATCGTGAATACAAATGAGATCCTCCCTCTAGTAGCAATTGTGATGTGTACAGCAACGTGGAGTCACTAGATGGCAACATTTCCCGAAGAAAAATCCAAATTAGTGGCATTGCCTACAGCAGGAGGTGAAAAAAAATTGCTGCAGGGTTAGCCTTGTGTTTGTCTAATTGAGAGAAGGTTTTATTACTGTCTGTTATCAGACATGGGTGAGGATTAGAAGTGAATTTGGAGGCTTGTTCACTGGATTTTGATGGCTTGTGTTCTGCTGCGCCTTAATTTTGCTGTTTCCTCTCTGAGCCTCTCGTGCAGAGATTGCTGGTGATGCCATGAATGCAGAGATACCTTTTCAGTCCCACTGAAGGGTCACCAAAAGCTTATTTTTTGCTTCAAGGAAAAGCTTAGGAAATAACCCCCCCTCAAATGCCAGTTTGCCAAGCAACTCCAGCACGATTTTCTCGGGCAGCTGATAAATCTGTGACGTGAGCAGTGTGTTGAATGTTTGCCACTGTCACAGGAATGCAAATGTCTTTATATATGTGGATTGAAACGGATCCTGAGTGCTGATGCCCTACAAAAGTACTTTGTGACAGCAAATGTTAGAATATGCCCAAGGAAACTGTGCGGAGAGAAGAA
The DNA here is from genome assembly GCA_013397775.1 of Eulacestoma nigropectus. Lineage (NCBI taxonomy): Eukaryota > Metazoa > Chordata > Aves > Passeriformes > Eulacestoma > Eulacestoma nigropectus. The sequence continues at coordinate 67,879 of VZTE01001955.1, forward strand.
AAGTGGAAGCTTCACTTCTCCCTGGCTTCGGGCTGCAGGGATTGTTGATAAGATAAGGAATTTTAACAGCAATTAGCAGGGTGCCTGGGTCCTACAAGGGAGATAGAGCAGGGTTTTTGTGGGAGTGTGTGCCAGAATTGGAGGTCAGGGCTGCGCCGCCGTGTCCGGGAGCAGCGGTGACGGGGATGCGTCTGCAGCAGCATTGCAGTCACACCACAACGTGGTGGTTGCCATGGGAACCAGGAGAAAAGAGGGAAGAGAAACATTGGGAGATCAAAATGATTGAAAGCACTGTTCATTTAGCCCCTGGAAGCTGCACATAAACAGAAAATGCAGCGGTGGAAGGAACCCAGGCTCGTGTGGGGTGTGTGGGGTTGCACCACTCCAGCAGCTTTCCCAGGCTGAGGAGCAGAGGCTGCTGCAGTGGAAATTCTGCCTGGCACACACTGACCTTTCCTCCCTTCCCCTCTCCTCCCTCCCGCCTCCCCCCATGTTTAATTAGGTCCATGATATAGATTGGCGCTAATTAAAGTGTCAAAAGGGCATGAATAGTTGCTTATTTTATCTCCTTGAATTAAAAACCATTAAAAATCAATTTGAGGGCATGTTGAAGGAGGCTTGTTATTAGAGTAAATTAACATAATGGAATTTAAGCCTTTGTCTTCTAAGGGTTGGTTAATGTTTAAAAAGAAAGCCAAATTCTACACCTAAAATAAACCCCCCAGTTAGTATGCTAGGAATTTAAATAAATCTGTACATACTTAGTTAGATGACATAGCATAACTACTTTATTACCTTTGGTGGTGTTGATAACAACTCAGCTATCTTCTGGAAGAGTTGACTTTCTCTTTTCCAGACTTAAAACTGATTCCTGATTTCAGGTGGCACTTAAGAAGTTACCAGCTTGCCAAGGGACAGGACAGATCTGGGACCATCCTCTCAGAACCAAAGCTGTATTAGAGTTCTTAATCTGGTATTAGGTCCCCTGCATCACACTACTTACGGTAGTGTTTTGTTTATCAACTTTATAGTCTTAACTCCTTTAATTAGCAATTATGAAGTAAATCTTACCCAATACATAAAGGTGCTGTGGTTTTAGAGAGAATATCATGAATAAAATTAGCTGGTGAGAAGAACGATGAAGAGTGAGAAAGGATTAGTCTGTCTTTATGTAATATCTTAAACAGCTTTTAGTGTTGAACTGATGGTAAAACACGAGGCTTGTGCAGGGGCAGTGTTTTATTTTGGCAGTTGTTTGTGTTTACAGAAAAGAGGGATGGTGCTGCTTTGAAGAGTTCCTGCACCCCGTGACTGGGGCACGGTGAGCCAGCTCAGAGCACATCAGATGGAATAATAAGCTGAATTCAGTATTGGCAGTTGTGTTATGAGCACAAGAAAGATGCTTCAAAATATATATACAGAAAAGGAACAGATGTCTTAATCCTTTTAATAAGTTTCCTTCTGGATTATGTAATAATTTAGAGTATTTTTTTATTTGCATCCTGTACATTTTTCCTCTGGAGACAAGAGTCAGAAAGCAGATTTATTTATTTATTTTAATTGATGCCGTTTCTTGCGTATTTATTGGTGCTAGGCTCAGCCCATGGTAGCTCGCTGTCAGCAGACCCAATCCTGCTCTGGGATTGAAGGTGGTCACTAATTGCTATTTTCAAATCCATGCCCACATTGCTTGTGTGACTTGGGTGCTGAGTGGTGCATAGACTTAGAAGGCAAAGAGGATGATTCCTGTTGTAATAAGTTAATAAAAGTTGTTAAAAGACTGGGTTTTGCTTTGCTCTTCATGGGGCTTTTTGGCTTGTCAAATGGAATTTTTGTTTAAGACACTGAGAAAATGAGTAGCTACCAAGAAAGGATGTGGGAGTTGACTGTGCAGAGGACTTAGCAACGCATGAATTTAGCAAAACCCCACATCTGCTTCAAAAATAGGAACAACCAGTCAAAAATGGACACGGAAATTTGCAGCAAATTAATAATTTTCATTATCTCTAATTTGTATGATAGAGTTTTGATGTTGGGAAAGTTAGATAGACATGAGCATTCAGACAGGTTGGAACTGATGTACTTTGATTCAAAATCTTCCTAATGTGTGATTTGGCAAAGCAATATTTATTCCTTTTTGTTGTGAAGTTCAGTTCCCTGAGCTTTCCAACTGCTGCAGTGTCTGCATCCTGAAGTTTATTTAGTGCCCTGTCCTGGGTGCCAGGAGGAGAAATTGCAATTGTCCCACGCTGTTCCACACCCATGAATCAAGAGCTCCCTGACCTGCTGAGACAGCAGTCTCCTTAACCTTGCTAAATGTCAGAGAAAGAAGTATGAAATCTTATCTGTGTCATTTTGCAGAGAAATTTGAAGGTCAAACACGTTGTAGGCCAGCTGGGAAATAAAAAAACCTGTTTCTCACAGCTCAGTTTGAGGAGCTGCAGCACGATGGCTTCAGCAGAGATGTGGCTGCTTTGATTTTTCATTTGCATTTCCAACATGGAACTGTTGGGAGCTGGGGCTTGATCCTGTCTGAGATGTGAAGGTGTCCAGTGCCAGTCCAGGGGGCTCTGAACAGGTAGAACTGGGCACCTTCTGGTCACACCCAACTGCAAACTCAGTGGTAACTCAGCAGGAACCTGAAATTTGTGCTTTCAAGCTGAAGGGGGCTCATGATAGGTGTGGGATTAAACATGAAAAACATTGCACTGGCATATTGGGAGAGGGCTTTTCATTTATCTTCTGGCTGCTTTGTGTAGATGGAAGAGTAAAAAACGTTTCCTCAACTAATACATGCCTGTGGCAAGATGGCGTCTTTATGAAAATTTAACAGAACTATAACAAGAAAATACCTAAGAGTAGGATTAAAAGAAACTGAAAAAACTCTATAAGAACAGTAACCTGGAATTGCTGTAAATGAAGATCAGGTGTTAGTAACAGCATCATTGAGAATACTCTTTTTTCACAGCCTAATCAAATATTTAAGTAGAAGGTGCCTCTGATTTTATTTTTTCCCCTTATGATATGTAGGTAAATGTTAAACTGAGATATATGGAGCTAAATCGAGTGAGAATAAGTAAAAGAAATGGGCTCCAGACTTGAAGGACTGTGCCTGGCATGGCTGTTCCTGCTGTAGATCCCTCTTCCAGCTTGATCCCAGCTGGCAGCACCCATGGGCAGCATCTCTGCAGTGGCAAAACCCAACTGCTTTAAGTAACATTTCCTTTGAGTGATGGGCTCAGAATGTGTGTGAGACACAGGCTCTTTCTAGTTGATTTGATGGCTGTGCCAGTGTTATTCCTGCATTGTACCTCTTCAGAGCCATAGATCAGTGTTGCAAATGTGGTTCGTAGGAGATGAAGTGGTTCGTGTTTTATGTTCCACTGAAAACTGGCAGCAGGGTCAGACAATTTTACCAGAAGAGGTAAATTATATGCTTTCATAGCTCAGAGAGGGATCACACCACATACATTTTTGTGGTTAATGTCCACTTTGGGGATAAAATTAATTTTTCATGCATGTTTGGAGGAGGCAGAGTTGAAACTCTTAGCATTTTAATGTCATTGGGGGATTGTCTCAGCCTCTAGCTATGTTAAATGGGACTAATAATTTCAGCTAATCAGTATCTAACAACTTCTGAAAAATGGAAACTAGTTTAGGAGTGATGTAAAGAGAAGTTTTCCACATTAGTGGAATGTTGGGCAAATGCTAATGAACTTTGTACAGTTTCCACTTGTGTTTGGACAGAGGGTCTCCTAAGGTCGCCACAGAAAGTTAATAGTAATGAGTCCCACGCTGATCCAAATTGGGAAAGCCTGTATACGTTTCTAAATTTCAAAGCAGGGCTACAGATGTCATGTGAAACATGAGTCACTGAGTTTGTTTAAAATTTTTTTATATTAGATTTTTGCTCAAGAAGTGTTACGGGAGACAACTTTGCAGCTGAAAGTAACTCCAGAAGTAGCGAGGGAAGCTGTGGAACTTCAGGCTGATATTTAGTGAGGCTTTTAAGGGTAGTTTTTATCCCCTTGAGACAACACTGGCATCAAGAAGCCTTTAGATCTCCACATGGCTTCATCATGGGTAAAACTTTTAAAAGCGAGTAGCTTTTATTTTCATCAATAGTTTGTTTTTTTTTGTTCACACTTATTTCATAAATCTCCTGCTGCTGGGCCAAATCCTACCTCAATGTGTCATGTGAATCCATTCTTTTAATTTTTCCTCTAAAGCAACCTTTCATCTTTTTTACTCTTGGGACTGATCTGTGATTAAAAATTTTCTTCAAAAAGAAATACTTGACAAGAGGACCAGGAGCTTCAGAAAGAAAAGTGGAAGAGACTCTGTGTGCTTTGTAGCTTGGCTGCTCCCACTTGAGAAACTGTGGCCCTCCTAATCCAGCTCAGATTTTGGGAAGGGCCTTTCTAGTTACACTGGAAAAACAAACCCAGCAAAACTTGCCATGGTTTGCTCAATAACTCAGCTCCAGAGCTACTTCATTGTTGTGAGCTGCTCATTCACAGCTTCTGTGTGTCTGACACTGTCTTAAGGTTGCTCTTTCTGTGAGTTTCATTTGAGTTTGGTCTTTTTAAATGCACCTTTAGGCATGAAGGGAGCATGTTATTGACCATAAAACCCATTGCTTTTCTTCATCTGCACATAATCATTGGATAAATAGTTAATTGTTTGTTTATATCCTGAGAGAAAACTAATGGTTCTAATCAATCCACCAGGCCACTTAGCACAACCAGGAACCTTGCAGGGCATCGGGTTCTGGCGTTAACCTTTGAGCTCCAAGACACTTTCATACAATGAAAATTTGTCTTCATCATCCCTCAGTGCCCACTAGTGCTCAAAGTGAGGTTTTAGCAAGCACTGATTGGGTTCTGTGGTTGGGGGGTGTGTTTTGCTTCTTAATTGGGTAATTCGAAGTGAGATGATCAACAGCTTGGAAAGGATTTTTTGTATGATCTGTCAACCTGAGTAATGTGCATGTACCTGGATGCCCACCCATAATCCAAGGTGCCTTTTGATGCTATTGCTCCAGGCTTTTCGCTGTTGGGAATTTCATTCAACCCTAAAATCAGTGGTGGTTCCTTTTTCTGTATGTAATATAAGCAGTAGTGTTGTGATCACCCTTAGCCATAATCCTCCACTGCTGGACTGTGCTGAGGACTTCTGGCCTTTGTTTCATCCCTAATGAATCTCTTCTATGTTGCACACGTTTTCCTGAGTTACTTTATAGTAAAATAAGCGTGGTGGTTTTCACTTCTGTAGCTTATGTGGGATCAGAAGAAGGCACTGCTGTGTTTTTTGGCAGCACCTCCATAGGCCTTGCAGCAGCCAGTGCTGTGACACTGCTCCAAGTCAAAAAGAACTGAACTTTTTTGATGGATGAAATCGAATATAACCGATTCTTACCAGCTTTCTTTTAAGTGGAACGTAGTGATATATTAATCCTTTTGTTATTTCTGGCACAGGGTTCCAGATTTCGTGAGGGAGAAGCGCTTTGGGAACTGGCTGAAGGATGCCCGTGACTGGGCCATCTCTCGGAACCGCTACTGGGGGACCCCCATCCCTCTGTGGGTCAGCGAGGATTTGGAAGAGGTGAGTGAGGAAATGAAAGGTTCCAGTTGCCAGAAAAGCCCTTCTGTACTTGTTGTTTGCTTATTTTGGTGTATCTTTGGCTGCTGCAGTCTGAAGTTCTATTAACATATTTTAGCAGCAAATCTGTATAACCCATCTATATGTGTATAATAGGTGATAGATCTGTGCATATTTATGGGTGCATTTGTGTGCCTGTACAGGTTTGCTTTGCTTTTGCTTGAGAACTGCAAGCAATTTTTCTTGGTTTTTACATTAAAATTAATCTTGTCTTTCCCCAGAAGAATTTGCAGTGATGGCAAATCTAAAGGAAATAATAAATGCAGTGAGAAAATGGCAAGAAGGAGATTTTTTTGTTGTTGTTGTTTTTTTGTAACTCCTGTAAGTCTGTTTTTGAAACTCTTGTGGTTGGTTACTTCAGGCCAAATGAGTTGCTGAAGGCATAAAAGCAAGTCCACCATGGCTGAACAGTGAAGATACATATTTGTAGTGCCACAAATGTGAATGTAGGAGACTGTAAAAACATAAATCTAGGGGAATGATGAAAATGTATAATGGGAGTGCTAAAAATGAGCTTTGTCAGGTTGTAAGGTACCATAATGCAGAGGGCATGAGTGAACACTTTACACAATTTTGGTGGTTTTAGAACTCTTTCTGAAGGTAAAAAGTGTTTGGGGTTTTTTGTGTGTTGTTTTCCTTCGTTATTTCTATTTTTTTTTACCTTGGGTTAGTTCCATTAGACAGATGTGATAAGCCTTCCTCATGCTGGAAGTAGGAAATGCTAATCAGTGTCAGGACGTCCACAGAAGGTAAATACTGATGGTGGCATCCCAAGCCTTTATTTTTATCTCTCTTGATTTGAAAAAGTTTTACTCTTCATTTTAGACCTGAAAGACCTCGAGTAGGAAAACATCTGCTAGAGAAGTATTTTATGGTCTTAAACTTGCTATTGCTTAGATGTGCACCATAAAGCATTTTTTATTTCCTTTTCACTGGGAATCTTGGTAGGCAGGGAGATACTCCTGCAATTAGGATTTAAGTATCTAAGAAAGCCTTGGCATTTGGATTCTATTTATGCTGAGTGTGTGTTTGTAAATTACTGACAAACCAAGTGCTTCTGTCTCTCATAGAACAGTTAAAATTTAGTTGGAAGACTGACAATTTATACACGCTTTTTTCACATTCATCCAACATTTCTAAGTCCCTTGTTTGCTATAACAATTTTTTTTTTAGGTAATAAAAAGGCTTTCAGTTTTGTGCCTGGGTATTTCATTCTACAGCTGAAAAAGATTGTGTAGAGGTTTCATTACTTCCACTCCTTGCATCTAATAATATTTCATTTTCTGTCCAGTCTCTCCATATCTGTATTCCTGTGTGTACAGATTTTTTTTGTTTTGCTTTTCTAGGTTTGATTTGTTAGTTTTTAATAACAAAATGATGTCTAACTTGGAAGATTGACCTTTCCTTTGAAACGAGCTGCAAATATTCCTCAGGGCTCGGTGTTCTGAATAATGATGGAAATACCAACAGGTCTATTATTTCTATCCATAGATGTTACACATTTCTGTTTGCTCCAGAGTCTGAATATTGTGCTTTAATAGCTCACTACAGCTTCTGAACCAAGATAAATTTAATAAAGATAACCAAGTTAGGGTTTTTTTTTAATATTCACTCTCTTTTTATGTGTGTGAGATACGGCTTGAAAAACAAATACCACTGGAACTGATGTGGAACTTAAAGCCTAGGTGATATCTGCTCTCCCAGTAGTGATATTCCCTCAGAATTCCCTGACTCCAGTGTTACTGCAGCCTGGTACTGTGTGGGATTGCAGAGCAGCCTCTTCATGTCTCACTCTCAGAAGAAAAGAACACTTTGTTGCACACAATTATGCTTTGCATATTAAATCCTGGAGAAGTAATAACAATTCTTTATTTAATATACAGTAAGGTGAATTAATTGGTACTAAAGTGAATTTTATTACAAATCAATAACTGGTTTCGCACAGTTTTATTTTAGTTTTCTTTTAGCATAATTATCAGGTAGAGACACATAATGCAAGTTAAGTTTTGAAGCTTGTGTTTATTGCCACATTTTTGCAGACAGTTTATCATTTTAAGCTTTCAAATTCCAACGATTTCCTCAGTGGAGGAACACATCTCATTTGGATTAGATAATAAAATTTTTTAATATAACACCCAAGTTGGTAAAGCAGACGTGGGCTCATTTTGTAGGACTTGCATGCAAATTATAGTGCTCACTATTCAGTGATGTTGTGGAAGTTCTCTGGTTGTTTCCTGGCTTGTCGCTCATGGTAACCCTGCCCTAGGCTGGCTGCCCTCAGCCTTGCCCAGCAGAACGAGAGGGCTCTGGCTCTGCTCTCCTGAGGGTGAGGGAACCTCTCCAGGCGCATTTCTGGGCTGCTTTGAGGCTGCATTAGGGCCACTTCTGGCTGACTGTAGCAGTCATTTCTTCTCCTATTTAATATTCCTGAGATGCTTTCTGGAGATGCCAGGATGTCTTGCTGACATGCCATACAGGCTTCTTCCTTTCTGTGGGCACTCCTTGCTCCTCAGCTGTGGTACTGGACAGAGCAGAAATGGCAAACCCACAAAAACAAGCATTTTTATTTAGTAGGGATTGCAGGGCTGTGCCACAGGAACATGAGTTCCAGGAATGCTGCTGGATGGCTTTATCCTCCTCTTGACATGAATAATCCTGGAGCTGATGTTCATTTTGTTAGCAGTGGTTAACCCTGACCTCTGGTTTCATGTTAGGTCTTGGAGGTGCTGAAACAGGGTTGAACAGCCCCCAGTCCCAGCCTACTTCTTGCAGTCTTTGCTGCTGTTAAATGTTGGTGGAGCTGGTTTTGTAGCTGATGTGAACAATAACATGGAAGAGGAGCTAATGCCTGGTAGGGAGAGGGCCCAGGCTGTTGGAGCAGCCATGGCTCCTGAAGGGATGGATCCAGAGCAGAAGCTTTAATTGGAGAGCACAAGCCTGTGTGTGTTCCTTGCAGAAACGAGTGGGTGTGGCCTAATGAGGGGTGGAATTTGATTAGCATCTGTTTGCTGCATTCTCCCCTTGCCTTTCAGTATCTAATGAGGTCCCCATGGTACAGAGGAGCTCCTTCCTTCTGCCTTGGACAGAGACAGTCTTACTCAGTGGGGAGATATCTGTGTTCCTCTGGGGGTTGGTGGATTTTTCATGTGAACTCAGGTTTATTTCTTCCACGAGTGATTTCTGGATGCAGTTCTGCATCAATATTCACAATTTTACTTCAGCATTGAAGTGCTTGTTCAAAAAGCACCAGATAATGAGCAACTTTTCTCCCAGAGCTTAGTGTGAAAGTATATTCAAATATAAAGGTTAGTGAAGGTGAAGTAATTGATGTATCCAAGGGCATTTTTTCCCCATTTCTCTATTAATACCTTTTCTTCCTCCAGCAGTGCTGAACTAAGCACCTGCTGCTGCTCACTTGAGCCTGTGTGTTTGCTTATGGGGCCACACGAATGAAGAACAGATCTGGGTTAAAAATAGTTTGTTGATGAAGATGTATTTTTACCTGGGATCAATCCCCTGGTGTAGTTTGTGTGCATTCTGCAGGCTGTTGTACCTGGCTGGTGAAATCATTGTCCTGCCTCTCTTCCTTACAGAAAAAAAAAACCCAGACAGAAAAGTAATGAAAAAATTACATTTCCAAAGTACTTTAACAATAGAAGATGGTGATTAGTAGTGCAGATCAGCAGTTGAATCAGACTGGGAAAATCATGTCTTAAAACCCAAATCAGACTGAGTTTCTGTCTTCTCTGTAATTCATGACAGTTTTTTGGAATTAAATACACCAAAACCTTTTAGCTAGTCACAATTTCCATGTGTATACATATGCATATGTTTAAGACTAGCTATAGGAAATGAGCACTGCTCTGATTTTTTGTATCTTAAGAGCAACTTACAAAGTTATTTCGTGTGAAAAACGTCTGGCCTATTTACAGCTCCATTACGGTGCTACATTTAACTCCTTCCTTGTCAGGATCTGTCAAACCCTGGGGTTTTTCCATGGCAATTCTAAATGGGGCTGATGGCATGTGGGACAGCATCTCCAGAATCCAGGCTTGTACTGCAGCTTGTGGCTTGTGAGTTCTGCCAGATAAGAGAGGCCACAGGGCTCTGGGAGGGCTCAAATTGACTAAAACCTAAAGCAAAGAAAGCTTGGCTTTTCTGCTTCTCTCATGCAGTTTTTCAGAATCATTGTTTCATGATGTCAGTGCAAGTTTGGTGTGGAAATCTGCGCTTTTCTTCATAGTGTGTTGATGCAAGAAAACCAAGACAAGTTTTTCTTAGCAACCCCTGTGGTAGCTGTGACACTTTCTTCACTCTAAATAAAAAATCTTTAACACGTACAGTTTAGTCTACCTGGGATGGAACACGTAAGGAAAAGAGCTGCTTACTTTAGGGAGGGAACCTGGGATCTGAAACTCCTATTTGTGTAAAAGTCATTGAATTTTCAGAGGTTGTAGGTTGTGGCTTGTTTGGAGAAGCCCCTCTGCCCCAAAATCCCACATTTTTTGATAACCTGCCAAGATGCTGCTGCTTCCAAGTCTCCAGTTCTTGTAACATGAATTGTATTAAATCAGGGCAGTGGTCTCTAACATAATTTGATTTCTGTTAAATTTAGGAAGGAGTACAAAATTTTGCACAAAATCTTGTACAAAATTTTTATTGTTTTTTTTCAGCTCTATCAGCTACTACCAGAGATTCTGACTGACCTATAAGTCTTCTGTCTGATGTCAGAAAAAAATTGCTATTGTGTGCAAATAACTGGCTAAAGTTCCTGAATTTCTCCTACAGGTGGTTTGTGTTGGTTCCATGGCAGAACTGGAAGAGCTGACTGGAGTGAAAGTCACTGATCTGCATCGAGAAAGGTGGGTCAGAGACTCTTCACTGATTAGCAGACATAAAAAAAAATAATTGGGTTTTTTTGCCCAAACAGATTTAGGGAAAATAGAAAAGTTGTAACAGGACTCGTGATTAAGACATATAAATTTCATTTTTTTCTGTCTTGAGCACCATTAATACAAAAATTACAGAGATTGTCAAAGGAAATGCTGAGCTTTTTGAAGAGTCATTAAAATGAAAGCCAAAACTGCTGTCATCCTAAGACACCAGCATTACCTTAACCTCTCCTAACTGCAGGTTTTGTTTGGGGTTCCTGGGTGTTTCTGTCCCCACAGCATCGACCAGCTGAGCATCCCCTCGCGCTGTGGGAAGGGCTCCCTGCGCCGCGTGCCCGAGGTGTTTGACTGCTGGTTTGAGAGTGGCAGCATGCCCTATGCCCAGGTGCACTACCCCTTTGAGAACAAAAGGGAGCTCGAGGATGCTTTCCCTGCTGACTTCATCGCCGAGGGCATCGACCAGACACGAGGATGGTAATTTTCTGCCACTTTATTATGTGAGGTTATTGCCCTGTGTCTTAACACTTCAATGCTTAAATATACTTTAATAATTAATATATTTATCTAAAAGCATTTTGTAATAGTTACTGCCTTCACTTCAATACTTTTATATCTTTAACGCTGTACAGGTAAGTGTATAATTAGTTTTTTAAACTAAAGCACAAGGTAGTCTGAAGCTTGGTGACAAAAAAGTTGTAGAAATACAGTGTTAGCAAGAAATCTTCCCAGCTCTTGTGGAATACATCATTAGGTAATGGGGCACATCTTTGGCCTGGTAAAGGAAAAATCTCAGCAGCTGAATTATCACAGAACTTGAGTTATCTACTAGAGACAGAGCTGCAGTTGAGTCAGTTGAAATGGAGGTCGGTGTTTTGAGGATTTCAAGCCAATGTATAGCCTGGTAATTTTTACCCCAAGATTAAATCTGAATTTTGGGTTTATATGAGTGCAGAAAAAAATGAAATCAAACATTACATTGTTAAGATCATATAGTTCACAAAAAAATCAAAGTTTTTAGCTGTAAACTACATTTGCTTCTTTCACTTTGGATAAATCCTTTATAATCATTGGTGAAAATGTTTCTCTGATTTCCTGTGGTTAATGTTCTCATACATACTTGTATGCCTACATACAGTTTTAGTTTTATAATTTTAGAGTGTTTAGTCCATGTTTGAAGTTTGAGGTTGACTGTGAAAATGGACAGATTAAGAAGAATTTTTGTGTTTTCTGGATTAGTGAGTTTGACTGTGTCCAAGCAGAACTTTTCCATCCAGTAACTTGAGGTATTAGAGCTAAATAAATTCCTCTGGAATATAGTTGGCACTTCCCTTTGCCCACTCCTCTACTCCCCCAACAAACCAAGCAACCAAAGCAGGCAGGGTGCCAAATACAAGTAAATTTCATGATTGTAGAGAAATGTCTTCACTTTTCAACCCCTTAATTGTGATGCAAAAAATTATCTAATACCTTAGTATACAATCAGATACTGTTGGGTAGCAAAAGGAGAATTAAAAACTTAGTTTTCCCTCTTTATTCTTTTTATCTGGAAGAAAATTAGAAAATAGTGCTTTTTTTCTTTTTTAATGGAAGAACTCAGGATAAGGACATTTGGTGTGAGCCCTCAGACTTGTGTGCCATAGTCAGGGTGCAAGAGGAGGCTTTCCCTTTGCAGTCTGGGGCAGATTCCTTTTTGTTCTTAACATCAGCATAAGAGTTCTGGGAGTATTACCCAGAGCCAGGTGTGTTTCACCTGTTTGTGGTGGGAAATCAAAACACCTGCCTCAGTTCCTGCTGCTCCCACCTTTCCCAGGTGCTCCTGGCTGTTCATGAGCTGGGGCTTTGCTACCAGCAAGTGTTGGGTGGTTTGGAGTAGAGCACTTCTGATTTGTGAGAGACAGAAGGAATTAATGTGTGAGGTCTAAGAGAACAACAAGGAGGTGAGTTCTGAAGTGCTGAGAGCACAGGATGTGATTTGTACTTGGCACATCTTGTATAAAGTGTGAAGATTGAGAATGGAGATTGGTTTTGTGTCAGGTCAGAGACTGCAGCTGTCATGAAGTGAGGACTGGGAGGTAGGGAAAGGCTCAGGAGATGGAGCTCTGGTGGCTTCTGGTTCACTCCACAGAGGAGGAGAAAAAATCAAGGGAGACAAGGGGAAAATTAATGTGACAAAGGTGATTGTCCGGGAAACTGATATTATTGATGACTTTCTGCATGGAGAGAGAAACAGCTGAATTATATTTGTTAAAGCCACAGGACAAAACCTTAGAGTACCTGGGTTGCAAGACTGGCAGTCCAGGCAGAGTGGTAGAAAAGACTCTGTATGGGGAAATGCAGCAAGATTTACGGTCATGGTCAGAATGTGGTGGCCCACAGGGAATTCACAGCTGGAGGGTTTTGGTATGAACCACAGGATCATGGATTTACCCACAGTTGTTCATGAAAAAAGGGAGAAAAGATTCCCTCCCTGTTTTCTCCTAAGTGGAAAGTAGAGCAAAGGAGTGAATTTCTGTCCCTGTTATGGCTTTTTTACTATTGTTTGACTGACAGCTGTTTATCTGCAAGGACATACCTAGAAACAGACGGAGATTTGGTGAATGGAAGGTGAAGCAGCAGAGAAATTGAGGAAGTTTTCAGGAAACAAATGAGTCTCTGGACAAGATATTTCTAAAAAAAGGTGCAGAAAGACACAACTTTAAAATATTCAGAGTGAATGAGGTGAATTTTAGAAGCACAGCCTGAGGAAGGGTCAGAAGAGTTCCATCAGAATATGTGGATCACAGGTTCTCGGAGACAGTCTTGTAGCTGTCATCAACTAAGGCACCTCATGCTGAGGCTCTTTGGGTTTGACAATTTGAACATAAAATTTGTGCTGTGTCCTTAGTTGCATTTTTTCAGTGCCCACAATCTGCCTGGACAATTTTCCTAATACAGGGAATTAGGAGTTCCTAAACAGTTTTGAAATCTGTCCTAGCTGGTTCTGCTTTGTGCTTTTTACCTGCAAATTCGGGTGCTCTAATATGAGAATTTGTGATCAGTTTTCAGGAAGTGCTGGGAGTTTGTCAATGAGGAACTTCTTAGGAAGTACTAAGAAGAACTGCTGTGTTTGTAATGAGCTGTCAACCCTGTAGGCCTTGAGGTGTCACTCATCTGAGTAAATACTCAGATATTTGTGTTTAGGGGTTTTCTTAAGAAAGTTAAAAATCAAGACAGGGATTTTGAGTGCAAATGTTTGTGTGCAGGTGGAGGAGTATTGGTTAAAATTCATGAAATTAAACTGCAGTTTAATAAAGAGAATTTGTATCCTGCAGTGTGAGTTGAGGTGATTTTGAGAGTTAAGGGCCTATCTGAGATAAGCATCAGAATTGTCACTGAAGTCACTGAATAAATGCACACGGCAACCTCTGCAGAGGGCCCTCAAATGTCAGAATAAAGCTTTTGCAATTAACGGCTGCTTTTTGATAAAAACGACTTTGGAACATACAGATGGATTTTTTTTCCCCCACTGTAGTGTTTCTCCACTAAATCTTCATGCAAATATGTAGTTCTGAGACATAACCTCCTGTGCCTTATTACAGCTTTTTTATAATCACCTTCTCTTTGTAGGTTGCTAAGCAGTTGTCAGTGTGATGCCTGTTTTGAACCAGGAAAGCTGTGGCCCACCCTCCAGTTACTTTCTTAAAAGTAATTACCAGCAGTGCAGTTCCAGCAGCTCACACATCCCTCCTTTGGTGAAGGCTCTGGCTCCTGAGTGTGAAATTATCACATCATCCTGCACTTCCACTTAATTTCCCAGATATAATCATATATCAGCCTTGTGAACAATATGTGCCTGTGCTTCCTCCAGCACTGATTTCCAAGGTGTCCCAGTTTATAGTGATTGTAACATATCAGATAGAATGGGGAGGAACCACTGCTGCCCTTTGTTGTGGGAACATTCCCTTGTTTCTTAGTGATGGCTGATTTAAGCAGGGAACCACAACCTCCTTCTGATCAAACCTTGGGCTGGACTGGAAAGAGGCTCCTCCCCTTTTTGATAACTTACTTTTATACTTTTATACTGTGTTCCATTGTCTGTCAGGCTGAAGAACACACAATTAACACATACACAGAAAAGTGTGCTGGTCCTGAGTGCTGTGTTTGGTCCTGACCTATCCCGTGCTCACAGTGAGCAAACAGGAAACTTGTTCAGGGGCAGAATTCCCTTTTTTGTACTAAAGAGGAAAAATGCTGCAATTTTCTTCCTCATGATCTTCCTAATGCTTCCTATTAGAACTCTTCTGCCTTCCTGGACTAGTAGATCCCAGCTGAGCAAACAGCGTGATATTCGTACAAATAGGAAGATCTACTTTCAACGAGCTCCTCTTCTGACTCTTTGCCACATAAATGTTCCCCAGACTTCAAATTTATCTTTTCTGGAGGATAGCAGCATAATGAAACATCTATTTTTTAGTGAAGACATGCAGGCTTCAGCTTGGTGTATTTATAAAGTCACGTTTATATTGTCTCTTGTTTCAGGTTCTACACTTTGCTGGTGCTGTCCACTGCTCTTTTTGGGAGGCCTCCTTTCAAGAATGTCATTGTGAATGGCCTTGTCCTTGCCAGGTTGGTGTCAGTCAGCTCCTTCCTGAGCAGGTTTTTAGTCAAAGAATGTTTCAGATTAAGTCCTGCAAATTGTAAATGGAATGTGAAATGGACTTTGGAGCTGTTAAGACTTGCCAGGGTGATATCAGTGCTGCAGGAGATAAGAGGCACCTGAGAGTGAGAGGCTCACACATCCCAGCTGCCTGCTGCACTGGGTTCTTTCCAGCAAGATTAGTCCTGTCTTGAGAGAGAAAATGGATAATAAGAATAGGAAAGAAATTATACCTGTTATGCAGAGTAAAGGGGATGATAAATGTAGCTTTAGATGTAATTTTAAGTTAATTATATTTGTTTTTCTTTATTTTCGAATGAAGCTTTGCCAGTGGGCTGGAGGGATTGATTCAAAACAAGTGCATCTTCCCTCAGCTTTGGTAGGAAGGACAGATTTCCTCCATAGATTTGAAACTTGGGAGCCTCTTGGGTTGGGTTTTGGTTTTTTTCAGTTTCTTTTGTGGGTTCAACCCTCCTACAGAAACGATGTGCCAATATGTAGATGTATATAATTGTGTCTGTGCCACCAGGAACATACGAGGAGAGAAAAATTGAGCTGAATTTGAAGGGCCTTTTTTTCTTTATCCATGTTTTACAAGAGTTCTGGGAATTGATGCCTACATTCTGATGTTTTCTAGTGATGGCCAAAAAATGAGCAAAAGGAAGAAGAATTACCCTGATCCGATGCACATTGTGAACAGTTACGGAGCTGATGCACTCAGGTGGGATTCCTTTGGTGGATGTTCAGTGGCTCCCTGCTCATGGCAGATCCATACCAAGAGGCTGCCTGTGGGGTTTTGACAATTAGCAGCAAGAAGAAAGTTAACTTTAGAAGCTTCTAGACCACTGTGGCGGCCAAGTAGTGTGAATAAAATATTTGATAACAATACTGCAAGGTCAGTGGTAAATCATTGTCTTAGAGAAGGGTCTCTGCATAATGCACAAAACATTTGTTTGCACTATGCATTTTCTAGAGGGAAAGTGCTTTGTTTTTGTTGATGTAAGTATGTAATTTGCACCTAATAGTAGTGGCACCAGAAGAGCAGAAGTGGAACGGCCTAATGTGTGTAGATGAATTGTCCTGGTCGAACAGAGGATTAAACACAGTTCAAGTGGTTCATTAAAATTACAGGAACATATAAAGTAATTACACAGTCACTTGGTGCTCTGGCTTGGTGCACTGACTACATGCATCAAGTGGTACCTTGAGGTAAAGGTGCTATAAAGACATTTTAATAGCTGCAAGAATGCACTATTTGGGCATTTCTCTAGAGCCCTGTAATTCTTGTGTGTATAAGAAAACCTTCAGCTACCACACATTGTGTATGTTACAGCTACACTCAGAACTGATGGGCTGAATGGAAGCTGAATGTTTATTTGGGGAAGATGGTTGTTGCTTCTAGATAATTTCAAAAAAATCAATGTGAAGTTCCTAATTGTTTCAAGCTTTAGCATTTAAAAGACCTAGCACATGTTGGGTGGAGTTCTTAAATTTAATCAAGATTGCTCTTTACAAATAAACAAGGTGTGTTAGCAGGGTAGCAGTGAGGTGGTAGCTGCAATAATATGAGTGAAAAGGGTTGGAGTTACTCATACTGGAGATTTTTAAATCACAGGTGATGTTTCTGTTGAAAAAAAAACAAAAACCCCTGCATTTTTTATAAACAAACCAAAAAAAATCTCAAACACCAGAAGCTACACTTCCATTATTCATGTCTTTTTTTTCTAAATTTCTAAGAAGCTAATTCATTTTTCTGCCAGTGTACTCATTCTTTAATGTCACATTTATTTATACCTACACCCACACAGAGAGTAAAAAGCATTGCAGCCTGGGCTCATTTCTGGAAGGAGCTCTGCAATTCAGTTCTCTGCTTTTTCTGAGGCGCTTGATGTTCTCTGTTTATAGCAAAAGCTACAACTGAGGTTTTTTCCTTGGCACTGTTTCCCTGCAGAGTTACTTTAGCTTTTGCAGTACACAAATATATATGTATATTTTAACTCCAGCTTTGAAGTATTCTCAGCAGTAGCTTGATAAATAGATCAGCGGAAAATATAGATATAAGTTGGTGAAATGAATATGGAATTGAGTAGAAAGGGCAAACAGCAGAATAGCAGCACAGTAAATTTGACAACACAGCTTCAGACTCCATGAAATTTGAATCCTGAGTGAAATCTGTAAGAATGGCCAAACCAGTTACATTTCAGTATTGCTGAGACCTGGGCTGGAGACCTGTCCAAGCTGAGCTATGTCAGAAAGAATTTCCTGGTCCTGGTATTTCCAGGCCTTTGCTTTCCTCTGTCCTGGGGTAAGGATTGCTGTTAGAAGTGAGGAGTTACATCCTCCTCTCAACCTGGTCTTAACATGCAGAAGAAATAATGCAAAAACTGCTGGTTTAGAGGGGTGGAGAGGAGATTATTTTTGTCTCATACATTGTTAGCAAACTTTATAACACTGCCTTGTTTGGAGGAAGGTTTTATTTTCTGCACAGTGAGTAACTGAATGGCTGTAACTAAACTGATGGAACTCTTGTTTTCTTATGTGCCTTATTTTTCTTTCCATAGAATAAATGTGTCTTTGCATTGGAGTAATTGAGGAAATTACTCTTCTTTTAACATTTCCACATTGTAAGGCAGGGTAGGGCTGCTTTATTCAAAGAAACAAACAAAAAACCCAACAAACCAAAAATAACCACTACACCACCAAAACTGTATGTGGCACATAAATAATTGTGATAGAAGGAAGGTGAAGGATAGACCTAAATTCTAGTTTCATTTAAGAACTTCCTAGTTCATTGCCATTAATTTTTCTGTACTTTTGTAGATTTATAATTTGAATTCAGGTACAAATTCACTTGGGTGATCTTTGGGGTCCATTTCCACCCAAGCCATTCTATGAATCTGTGTTTAAAATGATTGGTTTTTTTAAATCCAGTACTGAGAAAGCCCTTTTCTGTGCTGCATTACTGTCTGTTTATTCTGGCAGCTCTGTTTTTATCTATTAGTTTTAATGCAAGAAGCCATCTCTCCTGAAGAATTTATGGTCTGGTATTCTTGAATGTGCTGTGTCAAACCACATTAAGATTTTAAAGCCTCCTAAAGGAAGTGCCTGTAAAGTTATATTAGTTTAGAATCATGATTTTGAAAGTTTAAAAATGTGAGAAAATGGGTTAATAAATTTGGATTGAAAAATGCCACAATGTTTAAAACGAAAAAATGTTTGGTTTGGTTTTCATATTTGGAAAATTAGATGAAGTGTTTCTAAATCAAGTTTGAATTCAAGTTTTTTTGATACCTGGGTAAGGCCTGGTTTCTCTTTGAGTTAACTTGATAGATTCCAGTTTATTTCTGAAGACAGAATGTTTATTTGGGGAAGAAGGTGGGATAAAGTATAAAGATGATTTTTTTGTGAACTCAGAGACAGCAGAGAAGCTGAGGGACATCTCTGTCCCTTGTGTAAGTAGTTTGTGTCACCTGGATCCTCTGCTTTGCTCCCTCAGAGCTGTCTCTGGAGCTGAGGCACATTTGTATTGTGGGAGGTACATCCTATGTCCCCTTTTGGGGTTTTTTTGAAAATGTTAATTCTGCTCTTTTCCTTGGATTTGCCTGGTTTTTTTTTGCTCCTTAGTTCTGTCAGAGCTTTTCATAACTGAGGAAATGAACTAGATTGAGAAGAATGATACCGGGTTGTGGTTAAGGAATTCAAAATATTACCAAGACAATAGGTGCCATCCTAAAGATGAAGGCTAATTCCGTGCAACCTCTGCTTGTTTTATACTGAGATGGCATCTCAGCATGTGTTAGCACTTCAGTTAACTTCTAGAGTAAAAAAGAAAATTTAAATTCAAATTCTGTATGCAGCATCTTAGAAAAACTCTTGTAGCAGTAACTGGTCAATGGTTTTATGCTCAGTTTGTTACGTGCCTACAATACAGTCGTCTTTGGAGTTTAGTGTGAAACCCTATCAGTATGTGCAGTTTTAAGCTTTGAACTATTGTGCTCTTATTTTGCAGGCTGTACCTGATCAATTCTCCCGTGGTAAGAGCAGAAAACCTGAGGTTTAAGGAGGAGGGAGTGAGGGATATCCTGAAGGATGTGTTCCTGCCCTGGTACAATGCCTATCGCTTCCTGGTGCAGAACGTTCAGATCCTGCAGCACAAGGTACAAATCTGGGGGGGCGGGGCTGAGTGCAAGAGATTTTCTGCTTCTGCAGGGTTAAAGGGAATCAACGTTGAAGAGAAACTGAGATTGGAAGGGAGGTCTGGACTCTGGAGGTCAACTGATCTTTAACTCCTTGTTCTAAGTTAGATCAGGTTGTATGTGATACTTGCTCTTAATTTGTTGTTTGCTGTTTGTATCATGCTTTATGAAGCTGTAAACACCTGCATCTTTCTCTTCTTGACCAAGCTTATTAAATATAGAAAGGAAGAGAGGAAGGTGGGGGACTGTCAAGACATGACAGCTCTCATTTCTCAGATTAGAGTGCTGTTGAGTCCCTTTTATTTCACATCAGTGGGATGCTACTGCATTCAGACTTGTGAAATTGGAGTCCTGGTGTTTGTGGGGTCAGGACACACTGAGAAATTACCTGCCACTCATCACCCCCTGGGAGCACCAGTTAAAGCCATGTGTGCTGGAGGGGATCCTTCTGAGATGTCCCTGCTAAACCTGGGTGGATTTTCCTGTCAGTGTTTCCAGAGCAGCTGGAGGCAGCAGGTCCCACTGATCCTGCCTTGGTGCTGCTGCTTTGTCTTTGCTGTTCCTTTGTGTGGTGTGGCCAGCACAGCTCCAGCCCAGGAGGATCTGTCCCAGGAGGATCTGTCACTTGGGCTGCAGGTTCCTCTGCACTGAGAGCAGTGCTCAGCACCACACACATTGAACATGAGCATTGCTGCAGATCAGTCAGGAAAGTTATTTGCAGTAGTGGCTGCTGTGACAGTTTCTTGAGCTAACTCATTTACTGGAACTTTAATTATGAATCTGCATTAAAATGCTCAACATGGGAATACTCAGTCCTGAATACATTAGGCACAGCAAGAAGATTGTCTTCTGTAACATGACAGTAATTTTTTTTAAAGTTATATTTAAATGCAACTTAGAAAAAAGATTCAGAAATGGAATGGAAAGAAAGGCAAATCACAAAAGCAATAATGCTTTAGACTTGTAGATTACATTTGAAGCCTGCTAAAAATGCTGGATGAGTGACAAGAGTTTCTACACTTTCAGCGTGAGAGCAAGATTAAAATTTCTTTCTTACAGTAATTTTTCATTAAAATTGAAGATTTGATGTGTATATTGTATAGTTTCTATTGAAACCAATTTTAATCTTTCAGCTGAAATTAATGACAGCAGGTTAGGGCAGGCTTTTATGGGAGAGTGGGAGCTAAATGAGAAGTCCAAACCTTGTACTACACGTGCAGTTGCAGTGGGAGTCTGGCCACTGAGGAGAGCTGCCACTTGAATCAATAAAGGCAGCTGGCTTCAGAAATCAGTACAGTAAACAGCTGACTTTAAACAATTGGTTTTATCTGTTTTAACAACCTCTTTGAGGAAGAAAGTTTGCTAACTCCAGATCCTAATATTTAACAAGTCTTTTTTTAGGATCCCTAGACAGCATTCATCAGACAAACGTAGATGTTACACCCAAACTACATTTGTTTATCCTGTGTGACCTTTGAATTGTCTAAAGTGAACTTCACAGCTTTTTGCTGTGATCCCATTAAATCTTGCAATATCAGCTCAGCTGGGGGTGGAAGACCCCAGTGGAAAATCCAGGTGCTGAAGGAGATAGTTTTGGTAATTCAGCAGATAGATTTTTTTCTTTCTAAATAGTGAAATCCTTGCTATGCACCATATTAGGCAAAAGAATGTGCTATTGGAGGTGATGATGCTTAAATTAGATTTCATGCACAGGTTTAAGCAACTTCTTCATTGTACTCTTCTTTCTGCTAGAGAGAAAGTAAAATCCCAGTGTCCTGGATCAGGTATAATAATGATTTAATGCTTCTTGTAATTCCCCCTTTAATTGTAGTTGGTTAATGACTGCTGACCCCACGCTGGGATTGCTCCTCTTCTGCATTTCTTTCCTATGAATCTTCTTTGTACTGTGAAAGTGGATCTGTAGTTTCTGGGTTGAATAATCCTAACAGATTTTTGCATCTGGACTCCGAGGGAAGAGAAAGTCTAAAGACTTTTAAAACCAGCTGTTAGATACTGTTTGTAAATCTGAGGGAAAAAACCAAAACCCGTTTCCAACCCGTTGTAAGAATGTTCAGTGGGAAAGAGACCAGGCACAGACGTGGTTTTGCTTGCAGGGCCCTGCAGAATCAGCAAAATGGTGCCATTTCTCAGATGGCTGCAAACATCAGTGCTCTGGAAAGCAGCAAAAATGCACTGTGTGCGTGTTGGATGCTAAAAATTCCACCTGTTTTTTCAGGTTGCTACGTTCATCTTTGTTTTAATGTGTTGAAATTGTCACATGTTCTTAAAAAAGTAACGGTCTTGCTTCTAGGCCTGCTCCCCAGGTAGGATCCATCTGCATAGTAAATTCCTTAGGAATGCCTCAGATCCTCCTGGGTGAAGGAGTTATGTAGAGTCAAGGATCCTGCCCTATGGCTGGAGGCTGAGGCTCACCCTGCACACAGGGAAAGGAGGACTGGCAGTGTTTTTTATCTGCTTTAACAGGCCCAGATGACTGGCCTCCTTTGCAGTTAAAAGTTGTGGTGAGGCAGCAGTGGGAGGCAGGTTTTCCATAGCTCCTTCTCTTACATACCTGTGTCTGGAATTCAACGTTTGCTGGTAGGAAACCAGTGTAACTCAGGGAAGATGCCAAAACAGTGGTGGCTGACAGCTAATTGGATATAGAGGTTTGATTATATACCCTGATGACTTGGAAATGTGTTTTGTGTTTTTATGATAGGATGAGGGAAGAGAATTCCTTTACAATGAGAACACAGTTAAGGAGAGCAATAACATCATGGATAAATGGATTCTTTCTTTCACCCAATCCCTCATCCAGTTCTTCAAAGCTGAAATGGCAGGTATGCATTTTTGCTCTGGGGGTCTGGGGGTGTTTCATGTTTCATTGCAGAACTTGCCTTTCCATCCAGAGATTCCCAAATTCCATGAAAGGCTTTGATAAAAGGAAGGAGATCTTTAACCAGCTACCATAATCTATGGAATGCTGCTTTCGTGGGTGTTAAGTCAGATTTTGCTGTGCTTGTTCATGAGATTTCAAAAAGTGATGAGGCTTTTTTTGTCACAGCTAATCCTGTGAGCTCAGTGATGGAGCTTGTTGCTGTAACAACGTCTGCTGCAATGCTTGGAGCAATTAATAATATTATAATAGTCAGTGAAAGACAGCAGTGAAAAGGAAGCCAAATAGAATTTGGAGAAGCTGTAAAAAAAGGGATAAAATGGGCAATGTTCAAGTTAGCTGAATAAAACAATTTTGAGAGGTGCATGAGCACTGGCAATAAATTTTTCCCTGGTGTAGTTCCATGGAGAGGATTTCTCTGGAATCATACTGTGGGAGTGTGTGCAGCAGTATTAGGATATGGTATTAGGATATGGCATAGCTGTATGTCCAAGAAGGTATTGTCCAGGTTTTTCTTCCTGCTTGTTGTCTTTTTCATCATCCCATACCTCTTGATGCTCACGTTACATTGGGACACTTAATTGCAAAGAGGAGATGCTGCAAGAACCCCCTGAAGTAGGATAAACTTGCAGATAAAGTCACTTTGGGATTTGAAGAGGTTTTGGTGCATTTGAGGGCGCTGGAACCCCAGATATTGGAAAGAAGGTGGCTTTGGCCATTGTCATTCCTGTTCATGAATAAACAAATAACCTCCCTCATGCTTGTGGTCTTAAGTTGCCCTCAGAAGAATTTTTAGAAGCCTTGGGCTTGGGAAGGAAGGTGTTAAGTGGGTTAGCAGATAATAAAGAGCTAAATGCCAGATGTGAGTTCATGAGGGCACAGGACAATCCTGCACTGCACTCACCTCTTGCTTTCCCCCCCTCTGACTGATGTGATGGTCACTTTCACCCAGACCAGTCTGATGAGTTTATCCTGCTGTGGTAGGTGAATCAGATCATTAGGTACAAGCAAAATTCATGTGAGCTCATCTAAGAACATTTCATTGAAGGAAGAAAGAATCCTCAAGCTACCTATCCTAGAGATAGGGTGAAAGCTGGCTCTCATGGATGAAAATATGGCTTCTTCCTGCAAGTTGTTACTCTTGAAATTTGATGGTGGTTTGTGTCGAGTTTCATGTGTTGCCAAGCAGAAATAAGCAGAGCCTGGGCAAGTTGATGTGCTGCATGTAAAGAGGAAAATTCTTTGAGGGACAGCAGAAAATTAATTTGTGCATTTGTGAACTTGGGATCTTGGGTCAGTGCATGGTTTAAACAGAAATATTTGTAGGAAGGTGAATATGGGGGTAGAAACTTGAATTCTCTGCTCTGGATTTCTGAGAGGAAGATGAAGCTGACAAAAAGGGATGTGTCAGTGACCATCTTTACAAAGTAAGAAGGTCCTTCCAAGCAGGAGAAGAGAGTTCCTGTCGGAAAATGACAGTGCAAAGGCTTCCAAGGCAGCAGTGTTGGTATGAAATGCTGTTGTCTTGTGGTAGATGGCAATAACATCATGTGCTCATCAAATGAGTGGCAGTCTCATTTGGAGGGGATTAATAAACAGAATTTTTCAATTTATTTTTCTGCATAAACTCTGGATTCAGTCAGGCAGATCTTAATGAGACGCACTGAGTTTGTGTACTATGACATGATACTCAGGTGCTAATCTCTTTTACAAACCTGTTTTGGGATTTTTTTTTTGAAAGATTTTCTGCTTCATATCAGTTCAAGTAGGAAAAATGTCAGGAAGAGACAAGGGAAGATTATAATGGTGACTGACAACATCAAATGCTCGATAAAGGAGATAAATATAAATATAAATTCCTGCAGCTGGAGGTGATGGGGTGTAAGAACACATAGGTTTGAAACTGGCAGTGCTGAGGAGACCCCACTGACCAGGGAAATGCTGCAGCTGGGCTCTGCTTCTTCTATTTCATCCAGTGTCTTCTAGAGTGGAGCTGAATTTTACACCGATCTCCTGCCTCTTAATGTTTCCATTAAGTCAAACTTATGTTAATTCTGCCCCAGTTTCTCCTGGCACTTGGAGAGGCAGCAGTGTCAGCCCGAGTGGGGTCAGTGAGGGATTGACCTCACCTGAATAGGCTGGGGGGGAAGGAGGGGGATGAACCTGTGCCCCCTCCAACTCTGGGGTGCTTGAGAGAGCCTGGAAAAACTCCAGAGAGGGGGAAGAAGCCTCTGCTGGTCCTGGCTGGGGAGAGCTTTGCCTTCCAGGAGTGTGTGCAGCTGGAGAAGAGGAGGCCCAGCCCTATTCCCAATATTCATGGAAAATGGCACAAGTTACTTGTGTTGAAGCCCGATGTGTTTCAGGGGTGTTAAAATTCTGTATTAAAAATCAATGAACCTTATTAGGCTTTTTGTTTTCTACTGAAGTGCCCAATACAAGCACTTATTTTAGCAAAACATCTTTTCTCCTGATGACTGAAGATAAAAGAAGTGTGCAGTGTCTCCATGTACATCCATGGCTTTTTCCTGGCTCAGAAAAAAGCAGATTTCACAATTTGGTTACAGCTATTGAGAACAGAAATGCATTTTTCCAGGCTAATACTGTATTTCTTGTTAAAGATACGCTGTCCCTGAAGGGTGGGATTTTTGATTACTTTAAAATTTGTTTATAACGGGTCTCCTAACTAAATAATGCACATCTAGAGGAAAGGCTGGGATTTTTTAGGAATACAAATTCCCCCATAAATAATGTCTTCCCCACCATGGTATGAATCTTCTGGGCATTTCCTTTGTAGGTCTAAATCCCAGTTCTCTGCCTTTAAAAACACTTCTGTTTTACAAAACACAGTGAAAGGTGTGGTGGAGCTTTTAAAGCCAAGATCCATTATACTCAGTAGCTGCTTGATTAATGAAACTGATTCAGAATGGAGATCCAGAAGCTCTTGGCTTTTAGAGGAGTTAAATACAAGTTTTTCCTTAGAAAATTGAGTCCTGTGTAAGGTCCATCCTCCCCTGTGCCCCCAGTTTTCTCATGAACAGCTGAAATTTGTTTCCCTGTTGCGTAGTGATGCTGGTGATGACCTTGGTGCTGGCAGCTTGCCATGATTTCAGTTA
Organism: Eulacestoma nigropectus; assembly: GCA_013397775.1. Classification (NCBI taxonomy): domain Eukaryota; kingdom Metazoa; phylum Chordata; class Aves; order Passeriformes; genus Eulacestoma; species Eulacestoma nigropectus. The sequence goes on from VZTE01001955.1 coordinate 93,273, forward strand.
CACAGAACTTGAAAATACAGCTCTGTTTATCTCTTACCTCATCAGCCTTGCTGCTACTTCGCATTTTAGCTTACCCTGTTACTTAGAAAAATAGTGAAAAACTGTAATTAATTTGGGGAGACTTGGTTGAAGTAGGTGTCTCATTTTAAATCTGCTGAGCAAAAGGAGGAAGCGTTGGCAGTAATTAGGAAAATTTTATTTTCTGGTTCTGCAGTAATTTCTGTTCAACTGGCAGTGCCTTGGCTGCGTTTGCAGCATGTGCAAATGGAGGATTTGCCCAATCCCCTGCCATTAATAGTCTCTTATCCACTATCCTCTTTACCAGTCAGATAAAAGCATAAGGCTCCCATAATGTCTGTTTCTGTGGGATTAGGGAATTGGGGGGGGGGGGGGGGGTGTTTGTTTTTTGNCAGTCAGATAAAAGCATAAGGCTCCCATAATGTCTGTTTGTGTGGGATTAGGGAATTGGGGGGGGGGGATATGTGTTTGTTTTGAGCATGAGAATGATGCTGTGCATATTCAGAACCCAGGTTTAACATGATCAATATTTTAGTCACTTTTTGGAGCTTGCTGCTGCTCCAGTGCTGTGTTTAACACCAGGACTGTAAATGATGATGTGTTTTATAGTTGAGGAGCTTGCAGAGGGCAGATTTGAACTGCAGGAACCATTTTCTCTTGCAGCTTACAGGCTGTACACGGTGGTGCCTCGGCTGGTGAAGTTTGTGGATGTTCTGACCAACTGGTACGTCAGAATGAACCGCAGGAGGCTCAAGGTAGGGATCAGCTGCTGTAGTTCTGCACTGGCAACAAAGTCCTGGCAGTCCCTGGTAATGGGATTCAGGGCAGCTCCACACAAGATCTTGGCTTTAAATGCTGTCACTTTGTGCCTGAGAGTGGCACAAAAGTTAACTGTTTTCTCTCCTCTCTGCTTTGTGGGAAAAACCAACCAAAATGCCCAATAATTCTGTTGCACTTGCTGGTTGGAATTGAGCAAAGTAATTACAGTTTGGAAAACAAATGCGTTGTATTAACACGGGAAACTTTTGATGCCTATTGAAGTGCACTTCCTGATCCTAAAATCGATTTTTTTCTTGGTAAATTCTTCATTTAGGGTGAGAATGGGACTGAGGACTGCATTATGGCCTTGGAAACCTTGTTTAGTGTCTTGTTCTCCATGTGCAGACTCATGGTAAGGGAGTTACACCCCACTCTCAATAACACTTCAGTGCAGTTAATGTAAAAGTATCTTTATGTAGCACAGTTCGTTTTCCATCTCTCCCTTTTATTTGCTTATCTGCCCCATGGTAGTAAAAAGAAGGCCTGTATCACCTGATTGATAAGGACGCATTATAATCTCTTCCCTGATTCCCAAAATAACATTTAAATATCAGGAAGGAGGTAAATAAGTAGCATGAATTCCATTATTTGTTTCAGTCTGCTTTTTGAATAACATCCCAGTTGCAGACAGTGTGCAAGCATTGTTTTTGCTGAACTGTGCTTATATAATTCATGGTATTACTGATTCATAATGTACAAGCAGTAAAGGAAAGCTGGTGATTGAATGCAACATTACAGGCACCATATACTCCATTTATCACTGAGCTGATGTACCAGAATCTGAAAACACTCATTGATCCAGCCTCGGTCCAGGAAAAGAACACTGAGAGTATCCACTACCTCATGCTCCCCCAAGTCAGGTAAGAGGCAGCTCTTAGGTGGCAAAATGGGGGTTTGGTTGTTTGTTGGGGGATCTTTGTTCATTTTTGGGGTTCAAGGGTTTGGGTTTTTTTTGATTTTGCAGAACGGTGCTCCCTCACTTGTGTTTAAAACTGCATAACAAGAAAACAAACTTCTTCAATAATGTAAATATTCCTTTGTCTCTGAAAAAACTTTAGGATGCTAGTGCATTTTCTTTTCTGTGAGCACAAGATGTTTATATTTTGATTAAAATCTGATGAATTTTAGTCTCTTTCCTGTAGGAGAGGATTTCACTTGCAGTACACATCACACTCCACCTTCAATTTTAGCTGGGAATTTTCTTTTCCCTCCATATTTAGGCAGTAGATTTGTGTTAGCTTAAAGGACTGGAGATAGGAAGGAAAGCAATTAGGAGGAATGCATGTTCCCAGTTCATAATATTTTCTTATGGTGGGCAGGAATATCCTTTTCTACTCCTCAAACTGTGTGTTGACTCAAAGCTGTGGTGCCTAACTGGGAAAGGCCCTAAAGGATCAGAGAGATCACTGGTATTGCAGTGGATTAAGTTAGTTCCTGTATTTAGTTCCTGTAGCACTGTCTCCTCTTGGTCCCTGAATACGAGAGAAAAAACTTCCCTTCAGCATTGCAGCTCAGTGTGAAAACCCTCAAGGACAGGGGACCTGACCTTGATACTTTACAGTTTAAAAATTTAAACCCTCTCTAATGGTGTATCTTTTTATGGCTGCTGCATCCTTCGAGGAGGGTGTATGGTCTTTGTGAGAGCTTTAATAGTGAGAGTTACTGCAACAGGCAGCTGGAGATTGACATAATGATGCTGCTGATTTTCTGTTCCCTGGGCAAGTGCTGTGAAGAATACGTAATCAAGGAATGCCACCCTCGTCAGGGAGCTGCCAGGAACAGGTTTGGACTCCTGGAGGAAGGGAGTAAGGGAAGGATGGGGAGTTGTTCGCAAGGACTCAGTTCAGGCATGGGCTGAGCATGAGCATTTAAAAGTGGCTTAGTCACTCTTCACTGCAGTTAGTGCTGACTTGCTACTGCATCATGCAAATGTGGGATGTATTTGAGGCTTGCACCACTTTCCTCTATTGCATTTTGTTTGGGTTTTTGTCTGTTACTAGTTTGTGGAATTTATTGGATCCCCTGTGTATCAATTTTTCCCTTGTCCCATAAAAAATGGCCTTTTCAAATCCAGGTTACTGGTGAAGTTTGAGTTTCAAAGCACATCGTTGCATTTACTTTGGAAGTTTTCTGATTCAGCATAATGACAATACTGTCAATTAATAGGAAGAGAGATTTTTGGATGCAGTTACAGAAAATACCACTTCACCAGTATGGCGAGTGCAGATAAAGCTGAAGGATTTGGCCACTTTCACAGCTGAGCTTGACTCAACACCTGTGTTAAAACCCCAGCGGGGTCATGCTTGGTTGCTCCGTGTCTGAACAGATGGGTTGCATTAAAATTTGTGGATTTGCATTCAGTCTGTGAAAAATACTGTCATGTTGTGGCTCCGCAATGTTGTTCAGTGATGACAAATAGTATTGAAATGCTGCCACACAATCCTGTATGAAGCTTTCTGGGAGCAAAATATTCCATCTTGTAATTTCCATGTTTCCAAGTTGTTGGAAGATCATCCTGAAGCACTGGCTTTTGGAAGAACAAAAGCCTCAAAATAGGTAGTACCATCTCAAAGCCCGAATGAAGCAGGTATTTCAGTTGTAAGATTTGCTTCACCAGCTCTGTTTTTCTGGCCAGTCCTTACTGGAGTTGTGGTTTTCATCCCAGTACTTTTGCTCCATAGATTACAGCAAGTATCTGTGTTCATTTCATTTTATTCATATTTGTCTTTTTAACCAAGACCTCTGCTCTCGCTTTGATACCTGAGTGGTTTTAACAGAGCTGCCCAATGAGTGCATCTACTCAACAAATCAGCAAAAACACATTATCAGAACATTTCACTGCTTGTACATTAGAAACAAGATGAAAATGTCAGCTCACTCGAAAAAAAAAAAGTCCAAAATTCAATCCCAATCCTTTCCCCACCCCACCCCCCCCAAAAAACTCCCAAAAGGCAAAAAAAACCCCAACCCTGCATTGCCTCAAAATGGAAGGGTGTTAAAATCATTGAGCCAGGAAAGATGATAAAACTCTAGAACATCAAGCTCAAGTATCTGCAATTTTTGGAAAAGATGATAAATTGAGATGTAGTGAATTGTTGTTAGAGGGAATTTATTGTTGTTATAAGCACCCTATTTACTATATCCTTCTGCATTTTCTTATGATATTATTAATGTAAATTGTACTTTTTATTGGCTTTTTTATTACTAGAATAGGTTGTATGACTCAATCCTCTCCACCTTGTGAGAGGTGCTAACAAAAGATGTAAAAATAGCTCTGCTATTTGTTTTCAGCAAGTTATTTCCTCCTCATCTTCTCCACAAAGAGCGAGGAGAAGCCTGTTTGTTCATTTCTCAAATTGCCCCAACCAGGACATAATTGAGTCTGTTGCAGGAAATGTCAGAGAAAGGGGTAAAAATGTTTTCAATCTGCTCAAAGAGACGTGATGAAAATGAAGCCATTATAATGTTTCCTTTCTAATCTAGGGAGGATCTCATCGACAAAAAAATTGAAAGTGCCGTTTCTTGTTTGCAGTCTGTGATTGAGCTGGGACGAGTGATCAGAGACAGAAAAACCATCCCAGTCAAGGTTAGAACTCCTCACATCTCCTCTCATACCTTGGGAATGTGTAACAGCTTTGTAACTTTGGGAGAAACCTGGGGAAACTGAATAGTTAAGTTTCTGTTTTGTTTTTTTATTTGTTTGGGTTTTTTTGTTTTTGGTTTTTTTTTTCCTCAGTACCCTTTGAAAGAAGTAGTGGTTATCCACCAGGATCCAGAGGCTCTGGAAAACATCAGGTCTTTAGAGAAGTACGTACTCGAGGTAAGAACATGGTGTTTTAGGTGGATTGTGTCTGTTGGTTAGCTGAACAACCATCCCTGTTGACCACATTAACATCTCACAGGTAAAATGAATTTCCAGGAGAACTGTAATGAGAGGGGATATCAGTGGGTGATGTGCCAAAGTCAGTTTAGTGTAGACAAATAATTCTACAAACGGACCCCATTGGACTCAGAGGCTGTTGGAATCTGACCATTTTGCATTCTCTGAAACCCATCTTCAAGGATCAGTGACATAAAATTCTTGTTCTGTTCCCACTAAGCCCTGGCAGTACAGGATCTGAGGGGTTTTTCCCTTGTGCAGAAATGATGTGGCCCTTATCCCATGCCTGTTCCTGGCAGGTTAAGGATTCTTTCTTCCCTTCTGTGAGGTATCTGTAGCAGCAGATCTGCTCACGTGCTTCAGATGTGCTGTCATGTTCTAGCTGAAGTTGCCATTGTCAAGGTCAGCTGCTTTAGCTTGAAAAAGAGAACAAAAATGTGCATCTTCCCAAGGAGGATCAGCTCACCTCACTTGCAACCATGTCAGTCAGGGGATTCAGGAGATGAAGCAGAAAAAGACCTCTGAAACTTCTGTTACATATAATTCTAGCAACACCAGCTTCCCCTAAGCCTAAATACACATCTATGGAAAGTCTCTAAAAATTCTGCTGGGGGAATGAGCACTGGCTCAGGAAGTCACAGCTCAGTGCACAGGACCTCTACATCAGTGCTGTGTGCTAGTTGCTCTTAGTTACTATGGGAGTTAAATGCTTAAGAATTGTTCACTAGAGGAGTTTTAATTAAAAAAATAGTAATTGATTTGCAAGTGGGACTGTAAAGCTTTTCTGTTGTGTTAACTTACTGATTATTGCTCTTAGACTTGGCAGTTATGATCCCTCGCTTCAGAGTTGCTGTTATCATTAATTATAATCATTTCAATATCTGAGTCTCTTCAACAGCAGAATTTTGTGAAATTTAGGCTAATGTGTGTCCCATTTTTTGGATCTGAAAAATGGATTTGTAGATTCTAGAGAATCCAGTTTTAAGGGAGATGAGGTTTGCTTCCTCAGATCGCTTCCAAAAGGGTAATTGCCGAAATTTGTTGTCAGCTTCTACAGCTAATGAAAGGTAACAAAAGAAGCTAACCATTTGTAAATTACTACATAATTGGATTGTAGATTAGTATGTTTTGATTTGTATTCCTTTGCTACTGCAGACAAAGGTGTCTCTTCTGGAGAGATGAGTTACAACAAACTCAGATGCCTTTGTGGAAGCACGAACACAAAGTACTGTCTATTGTCCTGGTTTTATTATGTGTCTTAAAATTCAACAAGCTGCTGCTGGAGCTTAGCGTGTGTTTTATTGTCCTGCATGGCAATCAATCCTGTTGTTTACTGCATGGTGCAGAGCTAAAGAGGTCAGTGATTACAGGCAGGCTGGGCAGCACTTCTTGGGCTGCATTTGCAGCTTTGTTCATCAACCGCCTGCCTATTCAGAGCTTTAGAACCTTCAGTGATTGCCAGGAGTAAATTTGCAGATGCCAGAGGTAATGGGTAAGGAGAATTACACCATTTAATTTCGTGTAGTTGCTGACAAAAGAATTGGAAAAATGTACTTGTCAATTCTTCAGAAATGTCATTCATCGCTTTTGCAGAAGGAGCTGTAGTCTTTGATCTGAAGTGCTGCTCTCTCATCTTCAGAACACAGCAAGTCATCTAAATAAATGGATTTTAATATTAGAACTCCCCAGATTACAGAGTTGTCATGCAAAAATAGCCAAGCTCACAAAATGAAATAAACCCAGAAGGCTTTTAGCAACTGGACACAGTTGCATTTTATTCATTTCTATTTGAGGCCTTTTACAAGCCTGGGTCAGGACTTCTCTTCCCAGCTGCTTCCAGGGAAAGGTTTTATCTGAGTAAATTTGACTTTGTGCACAGTGAGAATCCTGTTTCCATCCAGCCTTTGTATTCCCTCCAACCCCCAGCCCTGTGTAGGGCCGCTGTAAAACAGAGAAAATTGACTTCTCCATCAAACCCAGTGACTGAGCCTGTGACGGGGCTGAATTATCTGACACAGGAGCTGTGGCTGGGGGGGCCCTGCAGTGTTTCATTTCTTACACTATTACATAATGAGTACTTATTTTCCTTTTCAGGCTGCCTGCTTAGAGAGCCCAGCCCAGCTAAAGCACAGCATTTCTGACATTTCTCTGTCTCTTTTCGGAGGACTGGGCATAGCTGGGGCACGTGGCACCAGCAAAAGGCTCTTGTATGTTCAGGCATTCCATGTACAGCTCTTGCAGCTGCTCATGGAAAGGGCTGGCTGCCTCAGTGTGTCCACGTGAGACTTGAAAGATGTGTTAAGGAGCTAATTTTGAGTAATTAGGAAGATAAAATTAAGAATTATTTTAAGTCAAAGCACTGAGACTGATATAAACAGACCTAAGATACAGATTTGCCTGTTTTTCTGAGACTCATTCTGGGTTTTTAAATGGATAATGTGTACAAAAGAATGATTTCCTAATCTAATTAGTATAGAAAACTTGTCCTGATGGAGTTGGCTTCTCTGTGATTTATCTAATCAGGCCCAAAGTCATCTTTCAATTTGTGTTATTTTTTGGGTTATTATTTCTTTTCCCCCATGAGGTTGTCATTTACAACTCATGGGCTCATTTCCAGCAGCACCCCATTGAAACTGAATTTCTGAAGTGCGTAATTTTCATTAGATTTCCTGAAAGATGTATTAAATAAAATTAGATTCAGTTGTGTTCTTGGCTTCTCATGTCAGTAGGGCTTCCTAGGGAATTAGGCTGCAGCTCAGAGGTTGTATTTAAGCATTATTTCTCAATCCAAATGTTTGGCTACTTGCTAGTCCTGTCATGCTGATGCTGCCATTTACTTCTGCTTCCTAAATGCCTTGAAGCAGCTTGTTTGCCAGGCGCACCTGGTGGTGCTTTAGGATGGTGATGGGAGCTCTAACCACCATCCGGTGGACATTAAACACCAAATGCTTCAAGTATTGGCCAGCCTGGCAGCCAAAACCTGCTGGATTACAGTGAAATGTACGTGCAGGTCTGTGCCTTACGTTTTCCAACCCCAGTCATATCCCCCTTCAGCTTTCTTCTCTCCAAAGAGTTCCAGCCTTTGTCTTTCCTCATATGAAAACAACGTTGTCCTCTCAATCAGTTGCTGTGTAAAACTTCCAACAGCAGCACTATGTTCCCTTCAGATACGAGGCCAAAAACTGCACGTGTAACTCAGAAAAATGGGCACACACATTCCTGCAGTGTCTGGGGCCCTCCTGAAGTCCATGCAGCTTTTATAAAGCTGTTTTGGCTGCGGGGCACAGCCAGAAGCCTTTCGGGGCAGGGTGATTTTTCTGTGCAGTGAGGAGCTGGAATGAACAGGTAAGGAAAGAGACAAAATGAGGCCGTTTTGTACAACCTCAACCATAAAATGGTTGGTTATGGTCTCCTGGCTCGATGTGTTCTGACAGGACTGTTCCAGCAGAATTTTCCCTCCTGAGCTCTGCCAGGCCATTGGCTCCAGCCACTGCACACAGAGGGAATGGGTTGAGCTCTTGAGGCAGTTGTGAGGGGGAAATAAAAAGGGCTGTTGAGTAGGAGGCTGATTTGAGGTGAGAGCTCTCTGTTAATAACACAGAACTGCTTCCTGGAGGCTGAGGGTGGGGATGGGGTCTGCTGCTGAAGGTGGGTTCAGGGTTGGGTTCGTTTACTCTCCCAGTGTTGGCCAATGACTCGGTCCATAGAGACAGCCCCGTACAAAACTCGCACCTTTACACTTCCCTGGCACTGTGGCCCTGCTGCGTGCCCCGGCTGTTGTTCAGCTCGTGTCCTGTGTCTCTGTTCCCGCAGGAGCTGAACGTGAGGGCGGTGACGCTGTCTGCGGACAAGGGGAAGTACGGGGTGCAGCTGCGGGCCGAGCCCGAGCACACCGTGCTGGGCCGGCGCCTCAAGGGGGCCTTCAAGCCCGTCATGGCTGCCATCAAGGAGCTGAGCAGCGAGCAGCTGGAGAGATTCCAGGAGACAGGTCTGTAGTGGGACAAACCCCTCAAGGATGGCAGGATATCCTTCTGTGGGCTTAGGGGAGCTTAAGGCCTGCTTCCCTCTTATTATCCCTCTTCAGCTGTTGTGAGGAAAAAATTTGGGTTTATTATTTTTCTGACGGTAGAGTAGAAATGGCCATGCACACTGATCTCAAACTGTTCTCTTCTTAAACTGTTTCTTCCTGTCAGAGGAGGTTTAAGGGGAACATTAGGAAAAGGTTCTTCCCCCGGAGGGTATCGAGCACTGACCAGGCTCCCCAGGGAATGGTCAAGGCTGCCAGAGCTCTCAGGGATGCACAGGGTGGGATTGTTGGGGTGTCTGTGCAGTTGGACCCAGTGATCCCTCTGGGTCCCTTCCCACTCAGGATGTTCTCTGATTTTAAGTGCTGCTGTAAGGCCAAGATGAAGCAGAGAATAAGCTCTCTGTGAGACTGAATCAGATTGGAACTGAGTACTTGTGCAGTAGCTTTTATTCTAAAAGCATTCCTTCAATTCCAGAGTTACAAGTGTGAATTTCGCAGCTATCTCTGTTTAGTGAACTGCTTAAATGGAAATTTGGAGTTGGTGGAGTATACAGGTTATTTTTAAGTTTTATTCCATTCAGATGGTTCCACACAAACAGTTGCTGAAGCGCCTGGGTTTTAGTGAGCTCTGCTGCCTGGAGAAGTGCTTGTTTGAGAAATGGGAATGTGGGATAATTCACTGCTGCTTACTAGTGCTGAACTGCTGTTTGGCTGCATTGCCAGTATATGCATTGCACATGTTTGAAGTGTGATACTTGGTTAAAGCTTTCTGAATTTAAAATTGGGGTTTTACTTGGATGGTAAGAAATGCTCTCTCCATCTGCCAACCCTGCAGGCACCATTGTTGTGGAAGGACACGAACTCCATGGGGAAGATCTCCGTCTCATGTATCAGATGACAGAGGGTTCTGCCCAGTTTGAGGCACACTCCGATGCTCAGGTATTTTACTGGTTATTTCCTCTGTTGCTTTTTTATTTGATTAAGGAAAGAATTCCTCTGGAAGCAATAGGAAAACGGTGAGGTGAAAGCTGCCTTGGGTTTGTTAGTTCAGGTAGTTCAGCATGCCCCAGGAGTCTGTGAATCCTGCAGCTGTTCAGTACTCTCTCCACCATCACATTTTGTACATGAGGAGCTCTCTAAAATTATCCTGAGCCCCTGGGAATGTTACTTCCACCTTGTTTCCATTTTCTCACCTGTTCACTGGTGTTCTGTGAATGTGCTCAGGTCCTGGTGCTGCTGGATGTGACCCCAGACCAGTCCATGGTGGATGAAGGAGTTGCCCGGGAAGTGATCAATCGCATCCAGAAGCTTCGCAAGAAGGTGAGGAATCAGTGGGGTGGGATGAGGCATTTTAATTTCCTTTTCTGGGCAGTATACAGCAGAACCTGACCTTTTAAATTAAACATGAAGCCCTGTAGCATTTACTCCTCATGTATGACTTTCTGATTGGATTCCCTTGTAAGAGCTCTAAAGGATGTGTAGAGAAAATTTTTGTGGGACATGTTATTTTGGAAAAGATATCTGTGCAGTTAAGGCTGTATAAATCATAGATTCCTAGAAAAGTCTGGGTTGGAAAGGACCTTTTTTCAGCATAAGACTGAAAAAATTACAAATTTTTACCAAAATAGTTATTTTTTATATTTTATATATTTTAAAAAACTCTTTGTAGATTGTATGTTTGTATATATGCACACACCTATGTAGAATTTTTCTTTTTTAAAGATAAAATATATACACACCTATGTAGATTTATATATTTTAACTTTTTTTACATATATAAAACTTACATAGATTTATTTCTGTATAAAATACAACCAAGAAGAAATGTGGCCATGAAAACACTCCCATGTGTTACTGGATGATTTAAATTTAGTTCTGTAATGACATAAGGCCATGATTTATTTTCGCTATAATGAATATCAAAACACTTAACCTCGCCTAAACTCCCATGTTTTAAGATTCTTGGTGTTTTGACAGAAGGGTGTTTTTTCTCTAGATCTTCTGAGGAAACTTCTAACAGATGCTTGATAAATATATATATATTCTTTTAACTTAACAAGTATTCCTCTCTTGGTGTGTGATCCTGCTGTCAGTAATGGTGTGTCTGTGTGTCCTGCAGAGGAACCTGGTCCCCACGGATGAGATCACGGTGTACTACAGGGCCCTGCCCGAGGGGGAGTACCTGGACACCGTCATCCAGGAACACGCCGAGTTCATTTTTGCCACAATAAAGGCAGACCTGAAGCCTTACCCGGTGCCTACTTCGAAGGAAGTTCTCATCCAGGAAACAACCCAAGTAAGAAGGAAAAGCACTGCTTGCATAGTTCATCTGATCTGCTTTTAACCCAACAAACCGCTCCAATTAAAGAATAATTGTGTCAATATTTATTTGTGGGATAGAGCAGATACTGTTTTCTATTTATAACTTTCTGTATTTGTCTTTTTTGATTTATAAAAGAAAATAGTTGGGTTCTGTATGCATGGTGTTTTTGAAAATCAAGCTGCTTGGATACCAAAGTAAATAAATGAGGCAGTTGTTTGTGTAAACTTAATACACAGTTATTTGTACTTGGATTAGTGCATTGTTTAAACAGCCAAAATATTGTTGCTCTGATTTTAGATTGATAGACTAATACTTTTGTATTAGAACTGTCCTTGGAGGCTAAATTTGGCTTAAGACCAACTTGTTTAATATTTGAGGATGTTTTTTCCTCTGCCCTGTGTTGCTGAAGTTGTCTGTTGTAAAAACGTAGGTTCACAGAGTTCAAATCAGCAGCAATTTCTGTTGTTTTCTTTGTTTGCTTTTTCTGACATATTTGATGATAGTTTTGCCATGTATTTATTGAAACTTACTCTATTCAGAAGACATTCCTAGCAGAACTGTGAATGAACTATTCTTCAATGTAAATGTCCTGCTGGACCACAAAGATTAATTTACACAAGTGTAGGATCTATCGAACTTGAAATTTGATTTACAGAATGGCTGGAAGGAAGTAGCTGAATGGAAAGGGCACATTTCATCTATCTTACTAGTGTGTGTAAAGGAAATGTTTTATAGTTATTAGTGGCACTTCTGAAGTTGTACAGATTTGAAACAAAGCCCTGTTTGGCCTTTTTCAAAACTATCAGTTTAATCTAGTGATAAATGTGGGGAAAACACTAAATGTTGTGGTTGAGAAATCACTGAAAATCTTTAAGTTTCTTCTAAGTACTAATTTGGTACTTCTGATGGACAATTTGATGTAAAGTCAGCATCAAATCTGACCTGGAATGTAAAAGCAGCTGGAAATAACAGTGCTGGGAAACACCTCTGTGGTTGCCTGCCTCAGATCATCTGATACCTGAGCTTTAGTGCTGGTCACTGTGGCTTTCCATGAAAGGTTTCATGCCTGTGCAAGGTATGGTTCCCCACACTCTTAGTTTACTCTTACCTAAATCCTAATTTAGTATATTTTAGTGAAGAAAACCGTTGTGGAAAGATGAGTGTGTTGGTTTAATTGTAAATAATGCTGTGTGTGTAGAGATGAAATCCTGCCCTGACAGCAGGCACAGGTTTTTATGGATAGAGCTGATGGCTGTTGTCTGGATGTCAGCAAAAACCAGGCATCCTTTCAGTTGTGGAGATGATGAGCTGGTGTGTGACCCTGAGAGAGGTTTGTAGGTCAGGCCATGCATTTGCACAAGTGTTGGATTTCAGAGAGCATCTACAGAAATCTTCCCTAAGTAGCACTGTTCTGCCAGCCAGTTCTGTGGGGCTGTTGATAGCTCAGGTTAGACAAATGTGGCAGTCTCATCATGGGCATCCAGCTGAGAGGGCCTCCTGCCGCCTTGAAACCTTGGCAGGGAGGGTGTTTCAAACAAAACCATGAGCAGGGACTTGGGGTATGCAGCCTGGAGAGGAGAAGGCTCCAGGGAGACTTTAGAGCCCCTTCCAGGGCCTAAAGGGGCTCCAGCAGAGCTGGAGAGGGACTTGGGGCAAGGGTTGGAGGGACAGGACACAGGGAATGGCTTCCCACTGCCAGAGGGCAGGGTTAGATGAGACTGGGAAGAAAATCCCTGTGAGGATGGGGAGGCCCTGGCACAGGGTGCCCAGAGAAGCTGTGACTGCCCCATCCCTGGAAGTGTCCAAGGCCAGGTTGGACGGGGCTTGGAGCACCCTGGGCTAGTGGAAGGTGTCCCTGCCCATGGCAGGAGGAGTGGAACAAGATGGTCACTAAGGTAAAGTACCTCCCAACCAAGCCACTCCAGGATTCCATGAGATGCTGCAAGTCCTGTGTGCTGAGGGGATGCAGTCTGCGTGTGGGAAATGGAGGCACAGAACAGAAGTAATGCACTTGTTCATTCTTATTTTATTTTAAGGAGTCTGAATTAGAGAATTGTAGAGTGGGTTGGGTTTGGGAGGGGACCTTGAAGAGCATAAATTCCACCCTCTGCCACGGGCAGGGACAGTCACCCCAGAGAACCTCCTTGTGGAGGTGCTCTGTGCCTGCTGCAGCTCGGTTTCTGTGCTTATGGGCTTGATGTGCCTCTGAACTGGTGGTCACACACTTAGACTTTGAAGTAGAAGTTGCAGAGAGAAACAGATGACTGAGATTTCAGTGCAACTGTCGAGTGCTCCTCGAAATCTCTCTTGCTGGGCCTGCAGAGATGGATTGCTCAGGGCAGATGCTTGACTGTGTCCTGCTGCAACTCCTTTGTCACATCGAGAACAGTGACATCAGAAAGCCCTTCCTGAGAAATCCTTTCACGTGAGCGTGAGTTAAGTCAACTGTGGCAGGATCATTGCACCAAATTTCTGGAAGTTATTCAGAGGAATAACAGGAGTCTGCTTGATATATGTGAGGACTGGAACAAAAATAAAATGCATTCTATGCTTTCTGCATTTATTGTGATTACATTCAAATCGTTAATTCTGGGAAATTATCCTGGATCAATTTTTGATACAAGGCTTTAATTCTGAGCTCCTTTCCCAAAGACTTGCTCCAAGCCACACCAAAAAAAATAAGCAGTTTCTTAGAAACTGTTGGGGCAGAAAAGCAGGTACTTGAAAAATGAATTCTGAATTGTTGGCAGAATGCATAAACACAGAATGGCATTTGTTGCTGCGTAAGTGTTTTTCCCTACTTTGTAATGGGAGTTCAGTAAAGAATGACACTGCCAGATTTGTCTGTCACCCTTTGGACTGTGTCTCTTGCCAAAGACCATCTCTAAATTTACAAAACAAAATGGCTTAAATGGCCTTTTAGTACCAGCTGTTCATATGAGTGATTTCTGGATCTTTTTTGGAAGATCCATGTTGGATTTCCTGGAGTGGCTCCAGGGTCACTGGTACCTCCTGGGGAGATACTCAAAGGCTGGTAGTACCGAGGCAGCTGTGACCCAAGGGGTTCTCAGTGGCCCCCCAGGGATAGTGGAGGCTTCTCCAGGCAGTGACTGAGAGCAGGGCCCTGCTCAATATTCTGATTTTCTCTGGAAGAATGTTCCTCTCAGACAGATTTACTTTGGGATTATATTTTGGGAGAGTGTTATCACTGCTCATCACTTGTGAAAATCAGGCTGTTGATTCCCTGCTTTCCTGACATCTGGTACAGGCAGATTCCTGTCTGAAGCACTGTCATTGAAGGAAGATGTGGGAAAAATCCCTATTTTATGGTAAATCACATTTAGTGTAACAAGGCAAGATCTTAATGTTGTTTATTGGAGGAAAATATTTTGCCTGTGTTTAATAAAGCAATATTGAAATAATGATAATCTCTCTCTTTCCCCAGCTGAAGGGATCAGAGCTGGAAATCACACTGGTCAGAGGGGGAGTGTGCCAGTCTGTTGGCCCAGCCTGTGCCTACGTCAACCTCAAAATTTGTGTCAATGGCACAGAGCAAGGTAGGAATGAATATCCCCAGCTTGATTTGTCAGGGGTGGTGTAAGGGAGAGTTTGGAAAAGCTGTGGTAAATGCTGGAGCCTGAATTCCTCTGAAAGATGGTCCAGCTTCCCTTCCAACAGGAGCTTTAAATAATTCTTGGAAGTAAGTTTATTCAAAGCAAAACCACGCCTGTCCGTGATTTCTTCTGAGGAAAACACTCAGGTGTGCTCAGGAGTTGTTACTCCTGCTCCAGGGAGAGTTTGTGTGTGAGCATCTCTGTGGGGGGTGCACTCTCTGGATTTGGGGGTGTGCTTGAGAATTTGTAATTGCTGCTGTAGCGCTGTGCTGTGGGTGAGGCCTGCTTGTGGAGGAGATGGTTTGAAAAGCTCAGATATGAAGTACAGAGATTAAAAGAATACTTAAAACTAGAGAATAGCTTGACTGTGTATTGGGCAATGGACATGAGTGCAGTGATGTTGTTACAAGGGTGAGTTATATATTAGAAAGAGAGAAAACTAAATGCACTTAGGGAAGTTTTTTCCTTTGTGTGCTGACAGTTTATATATGGAGGTAAGTGTGCCTTGTTGAATGTGGTCACAGAGCTGCTCCCTGAGTGAGAATGAATCCAGCTAGAAAAGCTGGTGAGCATCTCAGAGGGTGCAGTCTGGCAGCTTTTAGCCAATACAATGCTGGGTTATACTTCAGTGACGTAAAAATGGGACTTACTTGTTCATAAAAGCAAATAAAAGTTCTGCACTGTAAATCTGAAGTACACATCAGTCCATTTCTCTGCTTTCTTTCCCCTTTCCCACTAAAAAAATTTGGGTAGATGCAGTGTTGCCGGTTTGAAATTGGCTTAGAAACTCACTGGAAGTAATTAGCATCATTAGAAAATCATTAGAACTTAGATATTGCTTCCAAACTGCATTTTAATTTCTTAATTTTGGTTTTAGATGGTGTGTTGCTGCTGGAAAATCCAAAAGGAGATAATACCTTGAACTTCACTGGACTTGTAGATGCTGTCTCCTGCATTTTTGGTCTTAAAAATTCCAAACTGACAGTTTTCAATGGAAACACAGGTAAGTGGAGTATGACAAGGAAAATTGAAAGTCCTTCTAGCACCAGCTAGGAGTCATTTACTATATAATTATTTACTGTGTAATTTATATCTATCTAGCTAGCTATAGAAAATTGACAAGAAAATGGGTAAGGAAATGTTCCATTTTCTAGTGCTTAGCTTGTGAGGCTGTGTTTATAGTCACATCAACATGCTTCCAAAAGCTGCTGCTAAATGGTGCTCATCTGTTATCTTGCTTCCATTGCAGTTCTCATCAGGACAAAATGTGATTTATTGCAGTGTTTCCACTGGGCCCGGGCTATGCTGGATCTTGATGGCGAGCTGCCATCAGCCTTTCCATGCTTTCTTTTCCCTGATGCCTCAGTAGGAAGGGTGAGCACTTAGGCTGAATGCAAACTGCTCTGTAGAAGAAAAGTGTTGCCTTTCCACCCCGGAGAACCTTGAGGATCTCTGCATTTCTTCTTTTTAGAAAAACCTATTGAATATTTTTACAGCTTGAACTTTGTTAAGGCACAAGAATGTAAAAAAAAAAACCCAGAACACTATAAAAATGGTAATTAGATGGCTACAGAAACTTTTATTAGTGTTTTTTTCATAGAAATATTACTGAAGCACATCTCAAGGGGAGGTGCTTGAATTGGCTGATTTGGGGTGCTCCCAGGGCTGCTGAGGATCACCAGTTCATGTCCAGCAATGACATCCATAGGGGAATAGTCTATATGTCACTGTTGCCATCTCAGTCCTTAGTTTCCTTGCTGGTGCTCTCCTGAGAGTATTTCTAGGAGGGTGTTTTAGGGGTTTCCCATCTGGTGTCATCCCTTAGCAAACTGTGATAAATCTTCCAGGTCATGCTCAGCTCAGCTGAACAGTCCTGTCATACAAAAGGATTAATCTTTGCTTTCAGTTATAGGGGATTTAGAGGAAATCCTTCAGTATCTTCGTCAAGTTCCAGTTGTGTTTTGAAGGAGGAAATGGTTTTCCTTGAAATCCTCTTCCAAGTAGGAGGGATACAGTTCCTAGCAGTGTGGTCTGTGCCTGCAGAGGGGGGTGGGGACTGGTGGTGTTCATTGTCACCACAGATAGTAAGAGATGACCTGCAAAAGGCCCAGAAGAGGTGGGAAACTCCCATCTCATTAAGTTTATAAGTAGCTCGACTCCATATTTGAGGTTTTTCCTGCCATTTATAGGACAAAAACATGCAGCACAAATCCATTAATGCCAAAGTCCTAAAGGAAGTGGTAGAGAAAATCAAAACCTTCCCTCTTCTGCTGCTGTAGTAACAAAGGCTTTATTCCTTTCCTTTCCATGTCACTTTTGCTTCTTAGGAATCATTTTGGGACTTCCCATCTTGGCATGCTGATTTTCACCTTTCACTATGTGTCAGTGGTCTGGGCAGAGCAGGGTATTTTTCCTGCCCAGTCATTAACTGTATGGAAATTCCCTTGGAAAGATCAGATGATCAAATTGGCTTTTGTTGCAGTTTGTCAGAGATCTCAAACAAGTATTGGTCAGCAGAAGATGCTGCTCTGTGGGGAGTCAGAGTTCAAGGCATGTGCAAGGAAAATAGTCCTGAAAGGTGTCAGAGAATAGAACCAGAATTCCAGTGTTTGCTTTGGATACGATCCATCTGCTTTATCTGCCCAGCTTTGGCGTGGGTAAGCTCAGGTGAGGCCTCATGGTGATTCCAGGGCCTCTATAGGTGAGCAGGGGCTGGAATCAGCTGCTGTGTCCAAGAGGAATTGCAGAGAAAGGTCATGCACTCCACACAAGTAATTTCTGAATCGTTCCCACGTGTGTTAATAAAATTGGGACCCAGTAAAACTGTATTTCTGGCTCCTCATTCTGTTCCTGTGGTTTCTAGGGCTGTCCACTTTACTTGCAGTAATTTATTATCTTGTCCTCTAATTGTAATGAAGATTTCCTTAGGGTTGTGCAGTGGCACAGGGTCGGGCAGTTCTCCTATTAAGGGAGGCTCAGATGTGTCCTGTCCCTGCTTTTCAGTGCAGCATTGGAATAATGGGATAAACATTTCCTCCCCAGCAGCGTGTCGAGGTATTTTGAGGAACTGCACAATCCCCAAACAAGGCTCTGGGACTTGCACTGACCTTCAGAATCTGAAAATAGAATTTGTCTCTTTCTACATGAAAAAAAAAAAAAAGTAACTAAAAGGGAAGAAGCTGGGCTCAAGTCAGATGGTAAAAAAAGTTGTTGTCTGTGACTTTTTTTCCTCTAGATTGTTGGAAACTCTAAACTTGTTGTTGGGGATGCTTGTAGACTTGCACTCAGCTCTCATGGAAGTAGCCCATATTGAAAAAACCTTTTAAAAACAATTTCAGTATGTTTTTGGGAAGAAATGCATCTGTAAATCATGTAGGGCTTAAAAAAAAGGAGGAGAAAGAAAGGTGGGGCAAAAATCCCCCTAACAAACTTCTTGATCCTTGTCTTATTTCATCTTTATGATTTTCAGATGGCTGATTGTTTAATCTTTAATTTTTAAAAGGCTGTGGGGTTGTGAGGTACCTTAGGAGAGCATTACCACTTAAACCCCAGCTGCAGGGAGAACTGACTTTTAAAGTGATTCTGATGAACATTTGTAATACCTGCTTGCCTTCAAGCCTGTTGATATATATGAAAAAATGATCCACTTTTTTCTTGCTCTTTTGAGAGGGTTCTGTGAACAGGCTCCTCTGACAGGACTGTGCCTGAGCTCTTCCCTGGGAAAATGTCAGCAGTCCTGGAATGCCAAGTGCTAATTTGTTAATTGTCCAAACCCCCATTACTGCAGCTCGTGCTCCCTTGCCCTGCACGGATCCACAGGGATGCTGCCAGCTGGGGAATGGCAAACTGGGAGTTACTGGGCCAAGCGTTTCCAGCTCCGTGACCCCCTGCTCCCCAGTGCTCTCTCTTCCCATGGCCTGAAATTGTGCTGGTTTAGGGCTGTTCTGGGAAAAACCTACCCCTGGCTTCTTTCCATTGGATGAAATCTTGGTAATTCCTCTCCACATGTTAATTCAAGTTGTTTTCTTGCTTTTCTGGAAATAAAAGCAAATTCCCTCCCTGTGTCTGAGCACGTGCTTGGCACCTCAGACAGGCCGGAGCAGTTTTTGGCTTTTGGTTTCTTTTTTCTTTAAACTGCTATAAATTTATAGACAAATATATAAAAATTGATATTTAAAATACACATTTTAGAATCTTAAGTGCAGCCTGAGGTCTTTGTGCTTCCTTGAGCAATCTTGTAAACGCTCCCCAGTGCATCCCACTCTGTTCTGTGGTACTTGGCAGCATTTTGAGAGCTTGTGCTTGTGATTACTCTTCACTTTTGGGGGGGGTTAGGTTTTTTGAGGGTTTAGGGTGTTTTTTGGGAGCTGGGTGGTCGGTTTAGGGTTTTTTTTTTATTTATAAGTTTATAAATTTACAAAATGTATAAATGATTCCCCTTGAGATTCTTTCAGGTGAACTGATAGAAAATGAGCTTTGTACAGCTTAGGCTCCGTGACATGTGACAGGGCTGCTATGGAATGAAAACCTGTTGGCTGGAGCTGACAGGTGTGCATGTTCCATATGTACAGGAACACACAGTTCTGACAAGAAGTGAAATGCATCAGTTCTCCCTGCCTGTGATCTCTGGAGCTCTTTGCAGCAGAGAGTGCTGCTGTTCCTGTGTGTCTTTAATGCTGTGCCCATCAGCGGCTGTGTTTGACCTCAAGGCTCAGGCAGTGCTGCAGAATTCATTTTCGTCACAGAAACCTCATCAGCTTCTCATTCCAGGGATTGCTTCTGATGTCCTTGGAGAAAGGGCTCCTGGTTTGGGTCTGGTCTTGCCCCATTCTCTCCATCTGCCTGGCTGGAGTCATGTGCTGGATCACGAGGTGTTGGTGGCATTACACACAGATACTCGTGTAGGGGGCTTTATTCATGAGCCATGACTTTAGTTTTTTTGGTTTGTTTTTTCCTGGAGTTTAATGTAATGTTGCATAGGAACACATTCCCAGTGCTCTTTTGGCCAGGGGATTTTGGGTGCAAGCAAAGATCACAGCTCTTCATGTAATGAGATAGGAATGGTTGGCTTGGGTGAATAATTTCTTGCTTGTTTGAAGTTTGCTAACTATTTTTATTGCATAAGTCATTGTGTGCATCATAAATGTTACATAGGAGCTGATTTCCACAGCAAACAAAGCACCCCCTTTGTGCTATTATGAAAACCAAATATTTCTGCACAAATCCCATTTTTCCAACAGAGAAGCTTTTTCTTGAGGATGGGATTGTGAAAGGGGAGACATTGCTGCAGTGGGGTCAGGAGTGAGACAGCCTCACTGTCAGCTCATGGCTCCTGGGATGGCCTGACTGGTGTCACTTTCTCTTGCAGAGCTGATAAACCAGACAGACCTGCTGGGCCTCAGTGGGAAAACTCTGCACGTGACAGCAGGGTCAGCCCCTGCCCTGCCCAGCTCCCCCGGTGCCCTGCTCTGCCAGTACATCAACTTGCAGCTGATCAATGCAAAGCCACAAGGTACGTGGGCTGCTGGGCTCCTGCTTCACAGCCTGAGCTTGCTGTCATGCAAGTTCTGGCCCTCTTCACTTGCTGGTGCACAGAAGTACATAGGTTTTCATTGGAACATGGTGATTTTGTTTTATTTTTTCCTAGTATTTGCTTTCTGATAAAAACAATGTTTATACTTAGCTTTTCTCCTTCTTCTCCTAAGAGAAAAAGGAGAGCCAGTTTGAGATAAGGGGCAGCAGTTAAACATGAGCCCCTGGGCATTGTTTCCCTGTTTGTGACCATCAGCTCACCTGTGCAGCTTACTGTAAAAGGCTGAGCCTAAAACAGACCAAACTTGACTGAAGAGCCAGCCCTTTGCCAGGACACTGGAAACAGCCTGTGAAACATTTTTTAGTGCAATTTAATAGCTAAATGAATTGTATTATTCACCTGGTCTGGGGTATAGATATGTGTGTGTGTAATTCTGTTTCTCAGCTGCTAAATCTGGCACTCTCAAAGCTCTTGTGGGAGCAAGTGAGTTGTTTCAGTAACTTGCTCTTACTCTGTGCCCTCGTATAAGCCCTTTCTGACACTACTGAGAGCTTGCAGGAGCCAAAAATGTGTTTTTTTCCTAGGGATTTGATCATCAGGAGGTGCTTGGTGAGCTTCTGCACGTAGTGGTTTCTATGGCCTGTTGAAATATTTCATGTTTCCCAGACTCTTTTATCATTTGACTCATGTAAGGAATTCTGCAGAGTTTTCTTCTGTTGGCCAAGCTGTCAGTCATCACTTAGACTTGTGGTTCTATGCTTCATGAAGTTATTAGTGAGTATCTGTAGGTTGGTATTGCTAATTTCTCAGTACCATGGAGAAACAGAGATGAAATGGAAGAAGAAATCCTAAATTTCAATTTACCCAGATAAGTGAAATAATTTCATTTCTTACCAATAGTGACTCAGCTGTTTTATCTTGTCCAGAATGCCAGAAGGGAACAGTGGGAACTCTCCTAATGGAAAACCCGGTTGGTCAGAATGGATTAACGTACAAAGGTCTTCTGCATGAGACAGCAAAGGTTTTTGGGCTCAGAAGCAGGAGGCTAAAGTTGTTCCTGGATGAAGCACTAACTCATGGTAAGCACAAACCTTTGGTTTGGTCGTCTGAGGATCCTTTGAATTTGTTGTTGAGGAGCAGCTCATGTAACTTGAGATCCAGTTCAATTACTGCATCCACACTGTTAACACACTGGTTTGTAATTTTGCCCAGTGATTCAATATTAGCATAATAAAATCCTTTAAGCAAACGTTTAGATTTAGAAGTTCAAAGCTGGAATGCAGTGCCTTCATGAAATGGCCAAGCCAGGTTGTGTGAAAGCTTTTTCCTTCTGCAGTAAAGGTCAGTCAGCAGTGGGACTGGCAGTGCCCTGCTGAGTGGCTGAGCAGTGCATCTCCACCTGGAAGTTAGTGGGTCTACAGTAGGAATATTTTAAGAACCTGTTCAAATTGTTCTTTTAACATTCATATTGTTGTGTTGTCTTGGACAATTGGAGTGGGTGGAAAAGGGTGTTGGATGTCTGTTAGAGCAGTGTGGGTAGGTTGGACTCGGAAGGGCACAGCTGTTTGGGATACCTGGGAAGCAGGAAGCTTCAGCACACACTCAAAAGGTCTGAAATGCTAAAGAACCCCCCAGAACCACTGACAGATGGGAAACAAAAATCTCTGATTCATGAGGAAGGTGTGACTGAAGCTGTAGCCACCTGTGGTGCTGAAAAATTGGACCAGAGTGATTTGGGACTTCATATGACAGAGAGAATGGATTGGAAACTACACGGTAAAAACCCCAACAACTCAAAACAGGGATTCCTGTATTCAGGAGAATTCAGCTCTTGGAATGAAATGATGCCAAGGGTTCTGTCTGCAGTGTCACAATGATGTGGTTTACAAGCTGTTTGAGGGGGATCCATGACATTTATTGGCTTATCACGTTACCTGCCCAGAAGTTGGGCATCCTGCTCAAACTGGCCGTCTTAGAGTGGTCTGAGCTTCCTCAGGAGGGGCTGTCAGTGGGGAGGGCAGGAGGGGTCAGCTCTAGTGCAGCTGCTGAGAACTGGGGTCACTCAGCTGTCCATGAAGATTCAGGTGGGATAGGTTGGAATCGGAGCAAGGAGGGGTGGGGAGTTTTTGTTGTGGATTTTTGGCTGTTTCGTTTTTTTAAAATTTTTACTTCATATGACCTGAAAAGTGTTTATTCAAAAGCCACTTTTGTAACTCAAATGGATCTCAGATGTTGATGAAGCTTTCTAGTGGTAGCTTGAGCAAATGCCAAAAATAATGTGCTGAGTGGTGTTAACAGAGGAGTCGAGCCTGGAGTGTTTCAGCACACGGGGTAAGAACCAAGAAGATGAACCACAGTTGGTTTGCATAAACCCAAAGGTATTTCTGTGTGCAGCCTTGCTGCCTGGGAATATAGGGATTCAGGCACTCAGGAACAAGGGATGTTAGGCACAGCTCCTCTTTGGTTCCTGTCGCTGTTACAGCACCGGATGATTCTGTTCAGACACTGAAATAACCGCTGTAGGAAACTGCAGAGCTCTGAAAGAGGCAAGGAGCTGACAGGACAGGAGAATGTACAGGCAAAACAGCCTTCAAGGCTCAGTTGAAGTGAGGATTTTTAAAATGCCTTCGCCTGAAAGGGAAATGGGTTACATCACTGTAACATTTGTAGTATGGATTCTCCAGAACTGTTTAAACTTTAATTAAAGTGTATAAAGTGACAGTTCACAGTGATGTGAAAGATGAGATTTGATAACTCTTCCAAGGCCAAAACAACTGATTTGGTCTCTTTTAGACTGAGAACACAGAGAGCTTGGTCCCAGAGGTTTATTTGTGCAGCTAATGCCTTGTAGCCACACTTTTGCTATCTCAGATTTAATTCTCAGCATTCACCTCCCTGAATAACATTTTTTGAGTTTAAACACTGATGTCATTGTACTTTATCTTCACATCTCTTTGTATGATAAATAAGTGCTGCATACAAAACACTTTGATGCCTCTAGAAAACATTAGGTCAGTTAATGTTTATCTGTATTGTTGCAGCTTTGTAATCCCCCATTCATCTTCTAATCAATCTGTTCAAGGTCTTACCTTCAAAACAGCAAAGTTCAGTCTCTTGAGTAGGTTTTTTGTGGTTTATTCTAAAAATAAAAGTGTATTTGCTGTTAACTGTTTGAAGCGTTTGATGAAAATAACCCATGAATCGGAAGGTTGGTGCCTGTTCTATAAAAAGGAAAAGCAATCACTTGGTGGAAAATGAGTTATTGGTTTTGAAAAGGTTATTTTTGTAAATGTTGTCGGTGCAGGCAGTTGGGCATCTGCTGTCTATTGCACAGAAACTTGCCAGCTTTTCAGAAACAAACGTGGTTTTCACTCCCCCTTTGTAATGTTAGAAAACATTCCATAAATAAATGTCCAAGTGGTGAGTGTTGCTTATTCATGAGCTGGAGAGACAAGTTCCAGGTACCTGATTGATCCACGCTGGGGATGATGGGGACACTTCAAGTGCTCCCTGCAAAGACTTCCTGTGGAGCACTTGCCATGGAAAAAGGAGGGTGTCCCTACAGTTCGTTGAAAAACCAAATTTCCAGTTTTTAAACCTAATTGTTGTGATAAATACTGTCAAAAACAGTAGGTTCATGTAAGTTCCTCATTTTTCAGGATCTTAAAAATGAATACTTAATAAGAGACTTGGAGACCAAGTTCACAGTTTGGCTGCTTCTGCAGACCAAACTCTTACATCCTGATGGAACGTGTTCCTGGGAAGGAAAGTTAGTGAGGGAATAAAGCCCTAATTGCTGAATTGGATTATAGCTCCACTCTTCTAGCTCTGTGGATGGATATTCAGCTGCTTAAAGAGGAGTATTACAGTGGAAGAGAACTCCTGAAAAACAGTACCTTTGTGATCCCTGAGGGCTTCTCAGTTCTCTAATTAACAGATGGCTTTAAACATCAGTGCAGACTCTGTGTTTCGTCTAAAAATGAAATATTTTTCAAAGCAAGATGGGGCAGGACACTGCAAAAAGGGTTTCTCCTGGAAACTCCCAGCCAGTCTGGGTGTTATTAATGTGTCCTTTGTGCTAACATTGGCGCCAGATCTTTATATTATCTTGTATTTGCTTGGGTTGTCTGCAGGGGTTCCGGGGCACGGAGTGACACCGTGACCGCAATCCTTGTTAATCTGGTTTTCACCAATGTTCCTGTGGTTACATCTGCCCAGTTTCTTATCACTCTGAACTTTCTTAGTGAAGAGGCCTCTGGGGTATTTGTTACTGAGGTGACTTTTGTTCCAAGGCTGTACCTCCCAGTATTCCAAACACTCTGCTCTCAGTGGGGCAGTTTGCTACAGCTGATGGGTGCTGGAAGCAAAGTCAGCAAGCACCAGGCTTCCTGGGAAAAATTTCACAGTTCACGATGTAATAGTGAAACATCTCCAGCTCCTGCAAGCTTTCTAGGTAACTTTCCCTAGACACAAGTGGGATTACAACCACTGAATCGGCCTATTGGAAGTGTGCTCTGTCATTCAGAGGTTTGTTGGGACTTTACTGTGCATGTAGCTATGAGAAGACCTAGGGAATTGATCCTGTATGATACGAAATTCTTCAGGCATGGATTCCAGCAGAGTTTTTCAGCAGGTATTGCTACAATCCTTGCTTTACATATAAACTGTTTATGAGGGACTCTGGCTTTCAGTGCATTGTGTTGTACTGTTCATATTGACTTCATATCACGGTGTTAGAGTTTTCTGAACTAGGTACTGCTTTGTCAGGATGTGAAGGTGAGAGCTGTGGGCTGATGTAGACTTTCAAAAAGTTCTACTTTGAGGCATAAAACAGGCTCTTCATCTCTTGCAGGGACAGTCCCGACACATGGTGCCCCTTCCTTTCATGCACTGGGCTTTAACAGGAGGGAGTTTTGAGCTGAGCAGTTTCTGTCCCAGTCTCACTGTGGTGGAACCAGCAGAAATGTCTGAATAAAGCAAATAAAAAAAAACTTCATCGTTTTCCTTGTAAGCAAGAGCACTGACTCTGCTGTTTCTCTCTTCTTTCCTTGATTCAGAGATCACAAAGGATGTCTCCATGAAGAACCTGAACATGAAGACCCTGTATGTTCATGTCATACCCACCACAGCTGAATGTTGAGAATTCCAGATTTATGACCATGTGGACTTTTTTCCACAAAAGAAGAAGTCAAAGGAAATTATTATGCTTTCAGATGAACATCCAAGTTGTGTATGGTACTTCTAACATCTCTAGTGGCACACAGGATGTTTTCTACCAGTGCATGTCTAATATGCTGCTCTTTGGTTTCAAATACAGTGTATTTTCATTATGTTATCTTAAAATGCTGTAAAAGCTGTGCAGAAACCTTAGATATCTATGCAGTAATTTGCCTGAGAGAAATAAGACTCATACCTCAGTGATGCTGTTCTCTGCCTGTCCTTTGTGCAGAGGGCATCTTTTCTTAACCATGGGTTACTTACAAGGCTCTCTGATATATATCCACCATCCTACAACAGCTTTGTAACTTATTTAAGGGTTCTCCAGATTTGTTCATTCATACTCGCTGGATTTTCGTCAAGTGTGTGGCTGTTGATTTCAAATACTCCCTAATTTCAACACTTGGAACAATAAATTTGCTTCATCTCCAGGCTCTTGCTTCCCTGAGTTCAGAGCACTTTGCTTCCTTAGGATTTCTGAAGAAGACACCTCTTAGAGCTCTGTATGGATCAGGAACACTCGAGATGTGACAATGCATGTGCTGAACACCAGTGGCAGTTTGGATTGTGGTGCTGGCAGGTTTGGGGGGTTGGTTTGGTCAGGGGTTTGGGGGAGAGTTGTTCTGATGCAGAAGCAGTTTCAGACTGAAATCAGTTTGGGGTTTTAGTTTGTGTTAATACAGCTTGTCAAACGTTTTGGTGTTCGTGTATCTGCTGGCAGGGGAAGTAAGAGGCCACCTTTGCCAGTTTGGGGGTGGTTTTGCCTGGTTCAGCTGGAGATTTGAGCACAGCTGGGTGTTTCTGCACCTCGCTGGGGGTAAGTCAGTGCGAGCCTTGGCTGTCCACACCCTGTGCTGGGCAGGAGCTGCTGCCTACACTGGTGGGCCTCCCTGAGCTCCTGGGAACAGTGGGACACCCACTGCAAACAGGGGGAGCAGTGGAGGAGCAGCCTGGGAGAACAGAGGCTTGCTGAGCACGTTTTCCCATTGCTGTGTGTTTTTCATCTTTGCCCTATGAATAAAACCAAAGCTTGTTTCTGATAACTCTCTCTTAGTTGGGATCACTATAAATAGCTGTTCTGTGTAACTCCTGTGCAGTAGTGGGCTGGACCAAAATTGTACAGACTCCTTTGAAGTGAACCAACTTCCTGGCACTCAGCTTACAGAAAAGTATTTTTATCAGTATTAGAAATGGCTGTGCCTCCTGCATCACTGGCCTGTTCGGGTTAATGAATACTGGACATTGCCCTCTACTTTTACCTGGAAGTCAGCTGGCTTTTTATTGACATAGTGACAGGGAAATCCAATTTGTATTGGTTTGTGGGATTTCTTTGTCACATTAAAAAGTCCGGGTTTCATCTTTGTGAAAATAAGATTGCTGTTCCTAAAGTAACTTTGCTTTATTATTGATGGAGAATAAAGGGATGGTAAATTATTGCAACCTAAACTCATTCTTAATGAGCCAGTCTAAGGTCACAACATCACTTGCCCTTTTAAAGAGTTTTTTGGGATTTAGCATTTTGTCCTGCTTCATCTCACTCTCATTTCTTCACTGCACACAATTCATTCTTCCTCTTTCTCCTCCTTTCCTTTTCCTTTTTTTTTTTGTGTGTTTGTGTGTGGTTGGTTTTGTTTGGTTTTTTTTCACCTGGTTGCTTTTAGTCTCTCAGCTTTCTGTCCACAGCAACGTAGTCCTCATGGGTTGTGATGACTGGAACAGAAACCCAGATGTGTCCTGGTGCTGCAGCCTGCTTGAGGATGGAAATGCCCATAGATGCTATTTCTGTCTGGTAGGATCAGTAGAAACAGGCAGAGGGAAAAATTCAATATACTTAGGACAGGTAATGGAACAATGAGACCAGAGGTGATCAGAGGACACTGCTGGAAATGCTTGTGGGTCCATTAACTTTACATCAACATTTACATAAGTAGCATGTAATTAAAAAAATAATTTTGTGGCAGAATTATAGTTTAATTTTCCTTTCAGCTGCCACTGTTAGATGGCTCTGATCTCTTACCTCTAAAGCAGTGCACGTTAGGAACAGGCTGTGACCCATTTGGGTGAACTTGTGCTGTCTCTACCTTCCTTCTCTACATCCATTTTTAGTATTTTTTTTTTTTGTTATTCTGGATAATATCTAATCATTGCATGAGAGAATTTATCTCTTGGGATCTTGAAGTAGGGGATGTTTCCTAGTAATTTTTTTATTGAAGTTTCTTAATGCACTTCTATAACATTATCTAGGTTGGGCTAATAATAGTCTCTTGGCTTGATGTGATATTCTTTAGGATTTATGTACTTCAATTAGCTTCCCTCTTAAATAGCTTGTTACACAAATGAGGTCCCAGACCACTGCTGCCTCTGCACAGAGAAACCACTACCAAGGCACTCACAGAGCTGTGTCACAGCATTTGCTGTACCTGTAGGAGTTGGGATCCTTGAATCCCGATGCTGTCCCTGCTCTCCTGGTGTTGCCTCTCACCCGGTGGCGATCCAGCTCTCCCCCTGCTTGGAATGTGTGCAGCATCCAGGGCTCTGCAGGAGCTGGGCTGCTGAGCCAGCTTTGTGCTGATGGGGAGCAGAAGGTACTGATACAAACCAGATCCTTTGTCCTATCCAAAAATCACAGTGCTGGGGCTTAGGAAAATGGAGACACCCCCCACCACACGTGCACAGAGTTGTGTCCCTCCCCATTTGCCCCCCTTGAATCTCCGGGAGCTGGTTTGAATTCCAAGTGATCTGCTCTGTCCCAATTCCATCAGGTTGGGATTCTGTAGCTGATCCTATTTGGCACCCTTGGCAAGGAGGGGGCCTGGCACTGAGCAAGGCTGGGGACAGGAGGAAATCCTCAGGCTTGGCTGAGCTGAACCAGCAAAGCCCTGTGACAGGATAGCAGCAGGATTGCTCCCTGTCAGTCCAGTCCCTGTGCTTCCTCAGGACCCATCAATGTGAGCGTGGGCCAGGCTGGCTCTAGCCCAGAGTCACCTCAGTGCCTCCCCCAGGGCAAGGTACAACAGTCAGAACTGCATTTCTGTCTTGCCTGGGTGCAGGGAAAAGCAGTGACTGCTGGTGGCCTTCTGCAAGGAACTTCCAGAGAGAAGAATGGTTTTAAGGAGAGAAAAAAAGAAACAGGTTTCTCCTCCTCCTGCAATCAGTTGAGTCGCAGCTGATCAACCTTTCAGCCCTTTTGCAGCTCAGAATCTCTCTGATTTCTGCCAGCAGCGGTGGAGTTCAGCATCCTCGTCATCACTGGTTAAGCACAAAGCAATTATTCAGTCTGTTAAATAATTTCTTGCTCTTTATCTGGTTTCTTACAGGCTGGGCTCTTGACACTGATCAAACAGATTGAAAATACACTGTCTGCAGCTGCATTACAAAAGGTGACCTGCAAAATAGCCTCAGATAGTTTCCTTTCACATCTTTCTTCCCCAGCGTGAGCAGCACAGCACCATCCACGCGCAGAAGCAGCTTTGCACTGGGAACACACTTGGCTGAGTTAATTTTACTCTTGCTGTGCTGTGAATGGTGGGGAACTGGGGTTGGAAGGAGGGACTGTCTTCAATTATCTAATGTTTTCCCCAGTTAAAATGTTTATGTAACAAATATAATTATAGCTTTTATGTAATTGGGGGGGGGGAAGGTTCCTATTTCAGAATGTCTGGATATTTCAGTTAATTTCCAGTCTGTGTCTGTACAAAGTTCTAATTAGGGGTCACGAAGCTCCTCAGAAGACTTCTAAGGTTCCTTGTAGATGGAATTCAAATTGCTCCCAAAGATATTTAATTCTTAAGACTTTCTTGGGAGTTCTGTAAACATTATCCTAATTTTGCCATTTGTTCTAGTTGTCTTTAGCGCTCAAAACAGTGAAAACAGCTGAAATCTCCCAGACAAGCAAAATGCACCCTGGCACTTAATATTTGCTGTATTTGATCACGTGTGACAGCTGTGCAGAGGGTACTGCCTTGGAGTATCATTTGGAGTCTGCCTGAAGGACAAATATCCTTTAGTTTTCAAGTCAGCAGCTTTGCAAAGGTGAAGACTATCAAAATGGAGAGCTAGGACGTGTGTTCTGGGATTAAAAATCATGGGATCATTGAGACTTCATTGCTTATGGATGTTGTATGCCAGGCAGTGCAAGTGGGAGGAGGGGAAGATGAGGCAACATGGAAAAATTGAGAACTTAGACTGCAAATCTTGCTGGTGATACAATCTACACAAGGATGAAGGATCCTGAATATTCCTGAGGACAGTGTTTGGAAGATGAAAACGAGAAGTTGCTCACTGTGTTAACTGAAGGAGCCAAAACCCAGGCTCAGGCTCTTGGAAACCAAGAGCTTTACAGCAAGGGAGTTGCCACGGATTAGTAATTAAACAAGGACTAATAATTCCGTATTCTTGCCAAAGAACACAAGTACCAAAAAAAGCAAGTGCTGTGCTGCGTAAACAGGATTGTCTGAGAGATGATGAAGTAATCTTTCCACTCAATTACTGATAAGGCTCCTCCTGCAGCCCTGTGTCCAATTTCGGGAACCCTGCGAGGAGGAAGATGTTGACAATTTGGAGGGAGGCCAGTGAGGAGAATCAGGAATAAGGTCTGGCAAAGATGTCTTGTGGGGAAAGATTGGGAGAGTTGGCATGTTTAGTCTGCAGCAGGGAAGACTGAGGGTGAGATGTGACAAGTCTTCCAATACATAAACACTAATTGCAAAGAGAATAGTAATGAACTAGTTTTCAAGAGGCTTGCAGTGAAATGGGCTGGGAATTTAGGCCACACATGAGGGGAAGCTGCCTAAGAATTAATCTATCCCTAGGATGGGTGGCCTGGGAAAGTGACAGGATTTTTCTGACTCACTTTTAAAATGTATTTTTTCACTTAAGGAAACGATGGATTTGCAAAAAAAATTCTTGACAAATCTCAATCTGTCATTAGCTCACCTATGAAGGTTACTGGAAACAAGGAAAGAAACTGGTTGTTAGTGCTAAAGTGTGTTTTTTGTTTGGATATCTGTAATAATTTGTTGATCATGTTGATGTCTGAACACCTCTGTGGCACCCTGTGGCATCCTCATCAGCTACTGGATGTACAAGCCAGATACACAAATGGATTTTGCTGGCAGTATTTGGGTACCTTCAAGATTCTGCCATTCACCTGCTGTTAAACACCATCCAGCTTAGACCAGTTCTGTCAGAGGAATCAAAGTGACAGAAATAAAGGCACAGAAAGGGGATTAAAACCTCCAAACAACACAGGTTATATTTATTTCTGTGTGTGATGACTTCTTGCCCCAAAGGGCAGTGGAGGGGACAAACCCAAACTGGAACATTCACCTTCTGCTGCAGATCTCTGGATGATACTATTAGTTTGTGGACTTGGAAGGAGCTTACTCCTGATCTTAACTCTGCAAATTAATTAGAAAAGTGTCTCAGGTTCCCCTTTTTAATGGTCTTTGTCAAAAATGCCTTTCTCAGCTGCTTTGCCCTCCTCCCAGGGACATAAACTCACAGTTCAAAACTAACAGAGGGGGTGAGCTGGTAAACAGCCACAGGTGTTTCTATTTCCTCCACTCTAAAATTAAATTAAAGAGAAATTGAGTATCTCTTTGAGGGGAAAATGTCCCAAAGCAGGCCTGCAGTGTGTCTCACACAGCACTGGGGTGGGGGTGTAAGCACTGGTGCCATGGTACCAGCACATCTGTATTGATTGTTTCGAGTGTATTGATGGGCAGGACTTGGATTCTTTTCTAAGCTCCGTTTGCTGCTCGACTGCCTGAATTTGATCATACAGAGTTCTGAATCTCAGTTTTACAGAAGGCCTTGATCCTCTTCCCCTCCATGGCTGAGCCACTGCCCCGCAAACCTGTGCTTTTGCTTTTAGCACTTGTGTACATTAGCCAAAAAAACACTGGCTGTTTCAGGCTATACCTGTTCCAAATAGATGCCTTCCTCCCTCCGAGGAAAACAGCGAAGAACCAGTAACATCCATCATTTTAAAAATGGAAAAACCAGCAAAAAGATACCGCAAATAGAGACTTAATGGTCTGTGTCCAAATCACATTTTGCTGTCGGCACCATCGAGTACGGGACACAAACGGCTCACTGGGAAGAACAAGAGCAGTCTCAGCTGAACAGAGTCAGACAAAATTGTCAAATATTTAGTTTGCCTTGGATTATTGTGTAAAACCCTGTTTTCAGCTGCTCTCTTGGTGGATGCACCAGCCTGTACTGGGTAGATTTGTTAGATGTGCTAACCCGAGGCAGCACAGCACGGCCCCGAGGATCCCAAATCGTTGCTTCCCTGCTCCGTGTTTCCCTGGGCTGGTTGGCTGCACGTGGGAACGTTGTTCTTTGAGCTGCTTCTGGCACAGTGGGTTTCCATTCCCGCCTTTCCATTCCAGTTTCTGGTGTATGGGCTCCAGGGATTCTCACTCAAAGCTCCATTTGCCAAGCAGGACTGGTCTGTGCTGACACAGAGAGGCACAGACATTGTCCCTTCTGGCAGGGGGTCCAGCCTTAACACCTTTTTTTTCCTCCTCACCATCAGTGACAGGCCGGGAACTTCTTCAGGCTGGTACTTATTTTACTTTGCTGTTTGCCAGAAAGGCATTCTGCAGCTGACAGTTCAATAACGTGTATTTATTTTTTTAAACATTAAAGTGTCTCCTTGAAGACCAGGCTCTTGGTCTGTCCCAAGGCAATTCCTGCTTTCAGATTTCTTTTGTGATGTGCAGAGATAAAGTTGATAAACTCATTAATTGCATCATGCATAAACAGTGAAGTCATTGAGGGGGAAAAACCCAAACCCAGGATTTCTTTTAAGGCAAAGACATATGCTGATTATTTTATACGTTTGCATTTTTAGAAGTGAACACAGGAACTGGAAGCCTGTGAGACTTGTCCTGTTTTTCCTTAGCTCAGTAGTGGAGTGCAGGCTCTGGGTGCTGGATCCTCCCAGAGCTGCCATTCAGAGCCTGGATCCAAATTAATCTTCCTTAGATGATGTCAAAACAGAAACAGAGAAACTGACCTGGGAGTCAGTGGCAGCAGATTAATTCTTAAATAATTTCCATCACAATAGGAGAGGGAAGAGAGGAGGAATGAAGTGGTGGCAAAGTGAAAGATTTTCATGCAAGTGTATATAACAAAGAGGAAGGGAAGATAAGGGCACCAAACACTGAGTGCATGTAGTCTCTTTATTGCCAGATTGTCTCCTTAAGCTGCTGGTTAAGGTTTTAAGAGTTGCAAGAGGCCAAAGTAATTTCCATGGGGCAGTAATACCAAACAGGTTTTATACACCTTTGTAATAACACGCCTAAAGTATTGCCAGTTTAAAAACTCCTTTTCTTGCATGGAATAATCACTTTGAAAAAATGTATTATTCCCCAGCACTAAAAGCATGGAAAAGCTGCAATGTGTTGTATTAATTCAGTCATGGCAAAAATAGAGAGTGTGATACAAAGAGGTGCATTTGGGGGAATAAATTTTTGTAACTGTTGGTCAGACCTACAGGACTTAACCAGGAGTTAATCCTTTGGAAATCAGGAGCTCTGTAATAATGCAATACAACACAGTAATGTGTACAAAGAAAAAGGCTGTGGGGGTGAGGAGACATTAAGCCAAGGAAAACGAATAGTTGCACAAATTAAGCATATTTTTACTTTTAATTACTGATTAAAGGCCAAGGTCTTGAGAGCTGTGGTTACTGGTACATGTGCACTTGTCTGAGTGTCATGTATGGTTTTCTGTTCCATGGTCTGTTTTTCCCAATATGACAATTATTAAACAAGTATTAACCATCACTTCCCACAGCTTACCTGTATTTACCATCTTGGGAGACAACAATCTAACATTCTTCATCCTCTCATTCTTTGCATAAATTTGTAAGGAAAACTGAAACCTGATCTGCTTCTGTCAGCTGAGGCTGAAACTTCGTCCAGGAGTTCTCAGCAGAGCTGAGTTACTAAAGTAACTTTTTAATATCACAAATACAGTATTTTTTCAGATACTGCTGAAGAAGAATGTGATTTTTTTCAACTCCTTAAACTATTGCCTCTTTCCCAAATGGATAAACAGAAGCAACTCTTACCATGATGTTCCTTGAGGGCATGGAGCGTTGGTTCGTGGTTGATCAGATCTTGCACTGTCGTGTTTTCCATCGCTATGCAGGAACAGGGAATAAAGCATGGAGTAAAACATTCTCCGCGGTGCTGGAAGCATGGGAGTTTGTTCTATCCTTGGTGTCTCTATTCACTCACTTTTTGCTTTGCCCTGTGGCTAATAAGGCCTAACATTAAAATCAGATGCAACAAACGATGGAAAGGCAAAGGGAGCTGGAGAACAAAAGTGTCACCCTGGGCTTTGTGGGGCCCTCAGCTTTGTGTGCAAACCCTCAACCTGAGAAGTGTCAAAGGGTTTTCCTTCCCCTTCTTCACCTCCTTCTGTCCCCTCCCTCCCATTTGCTCAGCTGTGAAATGCTGCAATATTTCACAGCCATTATGACAAAAATTGGTTCATGGAACCCTTTGCAGAGTCTTTGTGCCTGCCTGTGCAGAACGTGATTTATTGAAGGCTGCAGCTTGGCGAGGAGCATCTGAATACACGAGCACCACTTTGCCACGAGGAAGGAGAGTTTACTTGTCTTTGCACACTTTAAAGTTGAGTCATTTCCTATAAATATGCTGCACATAATGAGGGTTTAGGCATGAAACAGTCTGTACTAGTGTTTTAAGAACCAATTTTGTATTTTTCATACACTTGAAATACATGCCAGGCTAATCTTAGAATGCCTGTTCAAGCTTAGCAAGGTCAAATAAGTGCTTTGTGCAATCACACACATAAGTTGTATTTAACTTTTCATTAACTTTTCAGTGTGCTAAAAAATATGCATAATTCATTTCCCTGCTGTTTTTATGTAACCATAGGAGAAATGAAAAGGAGGCGGGGGGAAAGATGAGAGACTGGTGAAGCTTTGTCATGTATGCCTAGCACTGAGAAACCACTGGCCCTGCCAACTCACAGATCCCAGGAAGTTACATAATTAAAAGAATATTAATCTGTGCTAAGTACATCTACCCCAACACCCCCTTAGAACTGGAATAATTACTGCTTTGGTAGAGACTTTCTGATTAATAGATGTCAGTTCAGCCCATTAGAAGTGAGTAACGTGTGTATGTGGTCTGTGAGAAGTTTTAAGGAGTGGATGAAGATTTCCTGGGTTTTTTTTTCCTAGGCTAGGTGGTTGTTTTCTGGTGTGGGTTTGCTACTGCATAATAAAACAACATTTTAAAAAATATTGCATCTTCATACCTGGGTTTGCTATCTTTGGTCTTAAATAACTGAATATACACTTAAGCCTGTACTCTGTGCTTATAGGCAGGTTCCAGGATGGTTGTTACCTCTGGGCAGGTACTGCTTTGCACTCTGTGAGTTGATTTTCTGCCTCATCTAAACCTTAACATTTGCCTTAGTGCAGAAATTCCTGGATTTTCCTTACTGAAGCTCCCCTAACACTGAATCGAATGTGTATTTTCAATTTTGCCAATTGTTGGAGACTAAATGCAGACACAACTAATGAGCATTGGTTTAACCAAGAAATAAACCAGAGACAGGAGAGAACTGAAAGAGGAAACAGAGATAACTTAATTTCCAGGACCAAGGCCTGGCTGCCTCCTTCCACTGGGAACAGCACAGTCCATATTTGGGACCTCACTCTGTGCAAAGAACTCTTTCCTTTCCTCCTCACAGAGAAAGAAAGGAAAAAAGTCTGGAGTAACCAGAGCTATTGGGGAGAAGTGATGGTGCTTATCCCAACCTGGTCATTCCAGGCAAACACAAGTTATGGAACTGCAAAGGGGAGGATTTCTGAAAGACTCAGGGACTTTTTAGCCTGAGCAGTCATCCCAGAACTGTTCTGGCAAGTGGTCATGGAAGGACTGGCAGCCCACCCACCATGAGCTTTTCAAGTGTTGTTCCAGCTTTTGTTTTGCAGCATATCCCAGTTCACTCCGGCTGCTGAGATCCAGGCTTTCTATGCATAACTGGGACAGCTGCCTGTGTGTAGTAGCATTCGTAGTTGCCACATTCAGGAAAGATGGGACATCAGATTTATTTTTTTTATAATTGTTCTATTCGATCAAAAATTGTTCATTTTGGTGAGAGTTATAAATTGTATTATGATATGTAAAAGTAGTATTTGCCTCGTTAGGAAGTGTTTGTGAGTGAGGACAGAGTGTGCATCAGCCTGGGAGCAGAAGCAGAGCAGCAGGACAAGACCATTTGCAGAGAAGCCCAAACCATTCAAATCCCATTGTAAGAGGATAACACTGCTCCCAAGAACTTGTTTGTGTTGGGATTTCACTTACAGATAACAACAAGTTTAAACCATCTGTAAGAAGCAATTAAATCTTAAAACTTCAGGGGCTGGGGGATTATTTTTGTACAATGCATTGGTGTTCTGTGTCAAACACCATTCCCAAGGTAATTTTGATCCAATTATCACTGGGAAACACTAAAGATAAGGGAGTATTTTCAGGATCAATAAGTCTGCAGAAACTCAGACCACTCCAGAACAGCATTTTAAAATAAAATTCATCCCAGTGTTTATCCATGGTTAATTAAAAGTTGTGTTGAAAGTTATACTGAGAGAAAAACTATGGTTTGGATGCACTCTGTCAGTATATGGTTGTTGACAAAGTTCAGGTTTAAAGCTTTAAATGACGATTTTCCTATTTATAGAAATAAGAAAGAATCAGAACTTACTGGCTGAGAAAAAAAAGCAAGTAGTTTTTAACTGGGAGTTGTTTTTTGTCTAAAAGTTCTAGATCAATATAAATCAATACGTTGCTGAAATGCTGCGAGAAAACAGAAAGTTGAATGAAAAGTAAGAAAAGGTTTGTAATTCTTCCATCTGTAGTGTAATCCACATGCACATTTTTGCCTTCCTGCTGTTTGCACTCATCACTATAATATATGCCCAGGATCATTAGACAGATATATGGATTTAATTGTAAAACAATATCAGAGCTTAATTCTTAATTAATCCTTAAGTGCATAATTTAGGTGTGTAGGCACCTCAGATTCTCTCTCCAGATAATGGAAAGGTGGAAGTGGGGATGCTGAAGGCGTCTGAGGAGATTTGGAATTGCAGTCTGGGTGCACTTATTTCTCTTTTCATTGTTTTATATCTGTGAGTGTGTACATATATAGCTATAGATAGATACTTATATATCTGTAGAACCCACTCTTTTCAGAGCTGAAGGCTGCAGGTGAGGCCACACAAATGCCAGGTCTGTACCTGCTGAGCCATGAAGGGCCTCGCTGCCGCTGTTTCCACACGAGTTAAACCTCATCAACCCCTGAGACAGCTCAGCCCATCAGCACACGGGTAATTGGGGGATTAATTTGGGAGTGCTGGGTAATTGGGGGATTAATTTGGGAGTGCTTTGCTGGGAGGTGCCCGAGTCTGACAGGAATGCCCGTGTTCGTCTCACCTCAGGGCTCGTTTGTGGTGACTGTGAGGAGATCCAAGGGATTATTCATAGACTGCAGTGAGAAATAAGCACTCATTAGCTTCATTAGCAGGAGTTTTGGCCAGGAGCTGGAAAAGTGAAAAAGCAGATTTCACTGTTGATAAACTGCAGAGCAGCCTAACAGCATTGTTAACTTCCTTTTGTAGTGACATGGGTCTCCTGGGTGCATCCGAGGGCTTCCTGATTGTTTTCCCTGGCATCTGTGACTTAAAGCAATCCCTAAAAATGCATATTGGCAGATTTGCCTTGCCCTGGTGCCGCTTTTTATTAAGACTTGAAGTATGAAAGGTAAGCGAGCTTCCTAAAAAAATAGCAGGATTGTAAATTACAGCCTTCAGTCCAAAGAAGATACTGTAAAATGTTGTTATTCCCCAAGCAAGTGAATCATTCTCACCCTAAGAGCAGCAAGTTAAACCTGGGATTTATAAAATGACCGCTGGGACCAGGTCTAGGTTCATTTTGCCTTGCTAAATTCACTTTTATTTGCAACAGGAATTCCGTGTTATTGATAAATATTTTCTTTTAGGTATTTCTGTGTAGTATTTTCTCTGAGAATTTTTCCTGGAACCATTGATGACAACTAGTATTTAAATCAATGATTCTGCTTCCCCTTGGGAAGCTGCTGTAGAAAGCAAGGACTGACTTTTAAATTTATAGGAATGTTGAGACAAATTTGCCCATACTCAGCTGGTTTTCCAGTACTGACCTTTAGCTGCTGCTTTGTTTTCACTGCCTTTTTTTTTTTTTTTTTCTTAAATTTGATTTTACTCCTGTTTCTGAAATGCCCTACATCCCATGCCCAAGGATTTAATGCTCTGCCACATTCAGGATCTTTGGTACTTGCACTAATTTTGCAAACTGGTGCCTCTTTCAATCTATCAGGATTTCTTCTCAGAAAATAAAGTAAAAAAATAGTTGAAAAATTAAAAGGAAAGGACCATGTTTGAGATTATTTGTGATTATTATACAACTAGAAGTTGTCTTTTTTCTTCTTAACTGTAAAATAGCAGTGCTGTGACTTAACATTTGGTAATTCACCATCTTTTGGTTCTCAAAGTGTTTTCAGAGTTTTAAATCCAGCACTGGGCCCACTTTAGCATTTTCCCTCATGTACTTCTTTGTAAACAATTAAATAAAACAGAATATATAAGTTGTTCTCAAAGCAATGTCATCCTCACTAAAGCTTTTAATTTTGCCAACTGATTTCTCACAGTAATCTGCGGGATGGGTGCTATATAGAATTTGGGGTTTTTTTAAAGCAGTCTTGCTGCATAACTTAAGAGGATTTTCTCGGTGTGTTGCAAAAAGGTTTGGATATTGCAAAAAGCTCTTTTGCACAATTTACCCTGTGCATATAAAAGGACTTTGTGACTGCTAAGGAGTTCAGGGGTCAAAAAAGTTATTCTGCCCCCTTTTATACCATATAATGAGCAGATAATGACAAACCAAATCAGACTATGCATCTGGCAAAACTAACTTGTGGCCCTTTCAGAAAATTTATAATCATAATATTGTGTTGTCTCTTTTCACCACATTCTTCTGATTTTTTTTTTTTTTGTGGTGGCTTCCTGTAGACTGGTAGGGGTCTTTAATTTAATTTTTTAGAATTTTTTTTTAGAATAAAGGTGTTGGGGACACCTCCGTCCATTGAGTTCTAAATGTGGGAGAAAATGGCCTTTTATGCTGTTTCTGACAAAGTGCTTTTGGTTGCAAGATCATCAACTTTATGTCACGTTTAACAAATTACAGCTTGAGAATTCCTTCTGCTGGAGAAGCACCAGATTTGGTTTATAGGGAAATCAATTGGTAACTTTTAGTCAATCTTATTTCTAGCCAGGGTCAGCAGTGCCAACAGCACGGGTACTTTGTGTCTGACCTGTAGAATTGCTGAACTTCAGATGGAAGTGGAAGTCCCTCTACTTTTTGCTTGGCTGAAGCTGGGCCACAGCAAGGTCCTTTCATGTGAGTGCAAACAATGTGCCCTTTGCACTTGACTGTTTCTGCTTTGATACTGAATTAGAACAGCAAAAGGATGGTTCCAGAACATCCCAACATAGCTAATAATTCTCTGGTCAACCTGTATTTTTTCGAAACAAAGCAGAGGGCAGGTTTTTGTTATCCTCTCCTGCAGTGCATAGGATGTTGAATCATTAAGTGCAAAAAGGCAATTTCCTCATGGTGGTTGCTATAAGACATCATGGCAATGTCACAGAGTGTTTTACTGACACAGCCTTTGTCTGGCGTTACTTTTGCTCTTAAAACCAGTGGGTATTTAGGGCTGGTTGGCTTTTCACGGGGAGGCTGGTGTGAGGGTGTGAAATTACTGCAGGAGATCTCGCTGGCGATTCACAGGGATACGTTTTCTACTCTATCAGATGCTGGACTTGTGCCACGGTTTGGTGGCATTCGATACCATGGGAGTTTTTCCTTAATAGAAGCTACGGCTGGGTCTGAACATTCTGGTAATGAAATGTCCCAATTTGTTAGAAAAGAGTCGGACTTGGTGGCTGGGAGTCCAATACGGGCACTCCAAAAGTCCTCCCTGCTGCTCATGTTTCACCCAGCTCCGTGGTGTTGTGTAACCACCCCTGCTACCCCCTCTCTGCCTGAAGGATGAGGACAGCTTTTAGGATTGCACTTTGCTCTCGTGATCCACAAATTACTACGGTTTTGGCAGATCAAGTATTCTTCACTTTCATTTTCAGTGTTGCCAGTTGGCATCAACAGTGGTTCAAAGATGGAGTCTGTAAGTGCAAAAGGGCTCATGGGATGGAAGATGTTATGTTTATATATGGTATCAAGGCATCATGGTTATGTCCTTTCACAAACACATCTATTTTTAGAAATTTCCTAAAGGAGCCTGAAATACAAAATAGCTGTTTCATTCTGAACTGGCAACCATTATTGCTTCCTTTCTGAAATTTCCTTGAAATTCCTCTCCTGTTTTGTTAGTGTGGAAATCAAGGTCCAGGATGTGAAAATTATGTGACGCTAAAACCTGAGAAGAACTCTCTGAGGATAAATCGCTATTAGGTTATTCAAACTTCAGGCAAGTATAGTGCCAGAGTTTAGTGGTTACATGATCTCTGCTCCATTAGATCCTTTTGGCAAAAGAGATGACCCCCCACTATGCATATATTCCCCCATTAACCAGGAAAGTGAGGAAGAATTTAAAGGAATCACTAAACGCCACCTTAGGTGAGAGGAGGTGCAGTGAATTTAGGGAAAGACATAACACAAATAGTCCTAATCTCTAAAATATAATAAGAAGTGTTAAATGGAGTCATTAGTTGATGTTGTTACTGTTAATATCACACTTTAAGTATTTTTAAAACCTGTATGTAAGAGGTTGAGTTCCTAGAAATGCTGTAGTAACAGAAAAGACGTGCTGAGGCCCCTGCCATGTACTCTACAAAAATATGGGGACACCTTCTAAAGTTGGCAGAAAAGTACAAAATTCTACTTCACTGTCTGCATGGGGAAAGATTTTCAGGGGCAGAAGATCTTAAAATGAAGAAAGCTGCTCTGTTGTTCATTGCTTATCACAAGTGATAAACAGCCAGACACTTCTGCTATTTCGCCATGATTGACAAAATCAGTTGTAGGGGCTAAACATCGGAAGATGGAGAGGAAGCAAGGAAAGCAATAATTTGTTTGTGCTGCTCTGGTGTTATTAATTCCAGCTGCAGTAGCTGACCTTCTGAGGATGTTCTGATGTGAGGAATCACATGACTGGAGGCTGTCCTTCTGTGTGAGATTTAAACCCTGAGCTCTGCACTGTGAGCCTTGGTATGTAACAGGTGTAGCTGTTTGTGGAATTCAGTGTTTTCGTGAAAACAGTCTGGAGGATGTAACGTTTTTGTGCAGCACAGAATTACCAGCGAAATGCATTTGCAGGCAGCTAGTAAGGATGCACATCTAATGCTTTTCAAATGGCACTCCAATCATCTGCTTTAAATGATTAATAAGCACAAGCTGAAAATAGCACCGCACTTACCTAATGTTTGCATGATTATTTTTGTAAACATTTCATTCGGCCTTTCTCTGCCGTCTTTCTAAGCATTGTCAAAACAAAAAACGCTGCTATTCCTGATTAGTTTTTCTCAGTTGGTTTGATCTTCCTCATGACCCAGGGAAATGTAGCAGGGGAAAGCACCCTTGTTCGCCCTCACTTGACAGTAAGCATGTGGTTTAAAATCAAATGAGAAAACCAATCTAGATATTTGCAGAATACTTACAGGTTTCTGATTTTCTTCCAAAGCTGGTAACTGAGCTTGGTGAGACCTAGGAGCCTGGATTTTGTTAACAAGCTTGTCTGAAAGCTCTACAAATATATGGTAAGAGCTTCTCCCGGGTTTCAATAAGTTAGAAATAGTTTTAAAAGATGTGGAGGGATTTGTACTTCTATGTTGGCTGTCCTACTTTTTCCTTAAGTCCTTGCTGAGATAAGGTTAAAACTGGAATTTAAATGGTGTTAAGGAAGAAGCCAAGATAGTAATCAGAATATAATTAACAGTGTATCATCTGTCGAACAACCAGGGCTGGGCAGCGCTGCTATTCACGAATAAAAAGTGGTGGAAGACTTCCAGTTTTCCAAGTAAAATGCTGGTGTTGTTCGCTGTAGCAGCCTGCAGGTGTTGTGTGATTTGTGTGCATCCTTTACACCACACAAAACCCCACCCCACCGACCAAATACATTTTTCTGCTCTTCAAAATTCACTTTGTCTCAGTTCAACTTTGGAGACATTTGGTAACTGTTTTTAACTCTCAGGGTGAAACGATTATGAGGCACAAGAGAACTGTTATGAAAGCTAACTTAAGCCTGTGTGTAAAACCAGAACGTGTTGGTTAAATACCCAGCATTAACTACTCTGGCAGCATTTCAAAGATGCCATCCTCATTGCGAACAAAAGTAGTATCTTCAAATCTAAGTCACGGGATGGGGTTTTATTACCAATTTTCTAAATCTGGAGTGCTGTTGCTCAGTCTGTGTAACACACATCACCCGTACATCGTAATTCCATCTTTTGTACTTCCCCAGGCGCTGCGTCCCAGGGCGGGACTCTCCATCTCTCAGAATCCGCGCCAGGCTTTCCCCTCGGGATTTTTGCACAATTCTGGCAGAAAACTGGCGAGCGTTAAGAAAAACAAAAAAAAAAGAGAACAAGACAGGTGGTGGTGTCAAACGCTTGGTGCCGAACAGGCGCGGCTGAGCCCCGTCTGGCTGGGGCGCCCCGGAGCCGCCCTCACCTGCGCGGCGCCTCCGCGCGGCTCCCGCCAGTGCCGCGCATCCCCCGAGCGCGCAGGGTCCGCGCACCGGGGGGAGCCCGGGGGGAGCCCTGAGGGAGCCCAGAGGGAGCCCTGAGGGAGCCCTGAGGGAGCCCTGCGCGGCAGCGGAGCGGGGCGCGGAGCAGCCTCTCCCC